>JAUCNO010000129.1:0-22628 GCA_032353835.1 Enteromius viviparus
GAGGGGAGGAATTGCTTAGCTTACAAAAGCACTGTCCACGTTAGTTTTGGTTCAAGCTTTGAGTCTGTGGAGCGCTGCTGTAGCGGTAGACCAATCATATAGGACTGCGCCATCTGACCAATCACAGTGAGGGCTCAAGGGAGGGATGGGTTTAGAGAAAACGAGTCTTTGAACTGCTTCACACGAGTCGTTTACGAATCATTTAGAAATGGTGTAGAATAAAATCTATTTTTAGAGAAAACTAAAGTGTTTTTTGACCTTGCATACACACTCATAAAACAATTTTAGCCACCTTTAAAATAGCATAATAGGGGAACTTTAATTTCTCAAAGAGCAAATTTCAAGAGGACTGACATGCCCGGTCACCACTGTTCGACCTGCAGGACCCCTCTGCACATTAAGGACAGCCACAAGGAGTGCGCTTCCTGCCTCGGTAAGCACCATGCAGATGCTGCTCTGACCGGTGCTGAATGCCCGCACTCAGTCTTGCCACACTAGGATAGCGTCCTTTTGAGGATGTGACTCCTGCCCCGGAGCCCTCCCACCTCAATAAGGGGCAGAGGGGCACAGCACTTTGAGGATCATGAGCTCACACCGGCACTGCCCTGTGTGGAGAACTCACCACCTCCCTGGAGAGCTGTTTCACCCATCTCTTCCTGAATAAAGACCAGCGTCCCTCTGCGGCTGCGAACGACCTTGTCTCGTTCATAAACAGCAAGGACAAGCTGTAAGAGGTCTCCATGTCTTTTGCAGCCTCAGACGCAGAGGAGCTGTCAGGCTCAGGTGAACCTGCCCACTCTGCTCTGTCAGATTCCAGCTTTCTCAAGCCTGGGATGGATGCTGAGCTCCTCTGTGCCGTCAATGAGCTCAGTTTGGAGTGGACTCCACCATAGGAGCCATTGCGGAGCCATCTGGATGAGTGGGTCCTGCCAGGGCACCCGCAAACCATTGACAGAAGACCACGTGGTTATTCCCTGAAGTTCGTGATGAACTTACGGAGTCCTGGCTTTCTCCTTACTCTGTGTGACTCCGCACTGCTGCCTTGTCTGCCTTCACGTTGTTCGATGGCCCAGAGGAGAAGGGCTATGGAAAGCTACTGCTGCTGGATGAGTCTGTGGCTGCTTTCCTCTGCCTGCCCACTGCACTAGGCTGGAAGGCGAAGCCCACCCATCTGTCCAAGCCATGTAAGACGACATCTAGCCTTTTCTTCTGCTGGACAGGCAGCCTCTGCCCTTCACTCCATGGTGGTGCTGCAAGTATTCCAGGCTAAACTTGTTGCAGCTGGATAGCCTGATGTGGAAACGCTGAGAGAGCTGTGCAGCTTGACTGACCTGGCGCTCAGAGTGACAAAGATCATGGCCCAAACGATTGGCAGATCCATAGCCAGCCTCATTGTTCTCAAAAGGCATCTCTGGCTGAACCTCACAGAGATTCGGAGAAGGTCCTGTTTCTCCATGTGCCCATTTCGCCGAGCGGACTTTTCGGCCCCTCTGTTGAGGGCTTTGCTGAGCATACACAGAAGTACAAGTTAAGCTTGTACACCGTGACTCTAAAAAGCCATTATCAGTGGAGCACAGATATTATGAGTCACCATGGCAACATCTGAAAAAAGAGGTTGGCATTTTTTTCTCCAGCTGAACTTGATGTACTCATGCAAAGTTACAGCAAATATGAGCACATATTCAAGTATAATAAAAAATAAGCAATGTATTGTGTGTTATAATTTATATTATTATAAGCTAATATTATTTTTTGCAGTAATATCAAAGGTAAAACTTAAAACCTTGTTATTGAATCTAATCGTAATTGTCATGTAGGTGCAATCCTGCAGGTATTAAAAGAATATGGTAGCAGCTTTTTTTTTTTTTAAATACATACAGTGCATACAGTGGCCTTACTTACTCTGCATCCCTGATACAGAAAGCTTCCATTAGCAAAGGAATGTAAGAGCACGGCCACGATTGGCAATGTTAGTGATTTAAGAATGAATTAGATTATGGATATACGTTACTTAATTGATGGCAACGAAAAACTGTAAAGCTCAAACAAAAATGTAACATTATGGGGTGTAATGGTGGTGGCCCAAAATAATTATTTTACTTGTTATTTACGCAAAAAATAATAATAATTCCGATGGACACGGGAAGTGAAGGTCACCCCGTGTGCTGACACTGTAACCAAACCTCTAGACCACGATTCCATGTATAAACCAGCAATCAAACTTTGCTTGACTTAAAGATGAAAATTGAGCCCAAAAAAGAAAGAAAGAAACCACAATTGGTTACTAATGTTCGGGTGCTAGACAAGTATCTACATGTCACAAATTTTTGACAATTATCCCGGATAGCTCAACCACACAATACCACCGTTACAAGGGAAAAGATAAAAAGATCCACTCTGGGTCTAAAATCCTTGTCTGACGTAAATGCAATTCTCTTCGAATTAATACAGCCTCTTCATCTATAGGATCCTCCAAAAAAGGTTAACTCAGGGTTAACAAACTCAGAGTTTTCACTTAACCTCCTTTCTGAAATGGTCCCCAGGTGATCCAGCATGATTTGAAAATGATACAAAGAGCATCTTGTGTATCACTGGATTGAAAACATATGTCTTTACAAAAGAGTTTATGTGTCCAGCTTATTTGTTTTGAGAGATCCCCAGAGATAATATGCAACAAATACAAGTGTCAAGTTAAAAACAGTTCAACTTTTACAAACACATTTCAGGACTTCTGTGTTCTGTTCCGTTGAGCTGCCCACTGTCTGGCTGTTTTTTAAAAGAGAGCCTTGAGGGTTGTACAGTAGTTGCCACTGACTGAAAGTTAGTGTTCAGAGCAGTAATGCAAATTGTTGTCTGACAAATCAGACAACAAAGTCGCACCATGAGGCCGCTTTTTGGCACATCTTTGTATAGCTGTTACTAGATTTTGCTAGTTTTTATGATTAATAATGACACTTTCAAGCTCTTGGGTACTCATCCCTAGTATGTAATATATGACATTTAAGAGTAAATGCTATAACACTGCGTATAACCCACGTCCTCTCTCTGTCATTCCCTCAGGGTGCGCAACAGTCCTCTGAAGCAGTCTCCAGGGTATCAGGTGGAGCTGGTGGTACAGCTGGTGTGGGTCAGTGGAGAGCCGCCCCAACAGATCAGCAGTTTGGCCATCAACTCCAGCTATGGCTTGTGAGTTACCTGACTTGTTTTACATTGTTGGCTCAACAAATAAATCAAATGCTGCAGACTGTGTCAGAAATGGGACAGTATTTATTATTGGCTTTGTTCTTTTGTTATAGACTATTAAAATATTAACATACATTTAAATTACTCATCCAGTGAGAAACGTTCCGCGGTGCAAAAATAAATGTGATTAAAATGCGTTAAAAAAATTAACGCGTTATTTTTGTGTAATTAATTAATCAATCAATCTAAATTAACGTGTTAAAGTCCCGGCCCTAATTTAAATATTTCTTAAGATTTAAAATGAATAATGACAGTGATGTTGTTTTTTTTATATATAGTATTACAATTTAAAAAACATTAAAAAATAATTAAATGCTGTTATTCAGAATTTTCAGCAATCTTTTGTGTCACGTGATTTTTCAGAAATCATTCTAATATGCTAATTTGGCACTAATTATTTAATTTGTAAACGGCTGAATTTAGGTTTTTTAATGTCTGCATAAATTAGGTTAATTTGATATAAAAATTGCTATACAGTACCAACACAAAACCAGCATAAACGAAAGAAAATACTAATATGTAGACAAAAGCACTTGCTGTCTTTTATGTTTGTGTGTTACATAGAGTGGTGTTTGGCAATAGCAATGGTCTGGCAGTAGTGGATTACTTACAGAAGACTGTGCTGTTGAATCTGGGAACTGTGGAATTGTACGGCTCTAATGATCCGTATCAGAGACAACCGCGATCTCCCCGCAAGAGCCGGCAGCCTTCTGGAGGTCTGATATGCACACAAACATGGTTTTCATCTATATTAGACAGAGCACATACATATGAACACTGTGAGCCTTTTTAACAGCACACCATTGGCAGGACATGTAGCAGTGCAGTGAGAGGATACAGCAGTGTGACCCCTGCTGGTGGATGCCAGAATTGCAGCTAAACAAACGCTAGTAAGGAAGAGATGATTGCTGGGACTTGGCAATGGAGTGGTTGTTAGATTATCTGGTGTGTATGAGCGTGTTTGTGTCGGGGGTAATGAGTGATATTTAGCAGGGGGCTGGGATCTGTCGGATATGCACACAGGGAGAGTGCTGATCAGAGCAGCTGGGTTCAGCTCCTGTCTGCCCATCTGCCTCTCAACTCCGAGATCAGAGCAAAAGCTACACCCTGCACCTCACACTAAAGAGTATAGGCAATTGTACTGTGCGAAATACATCGTAGGCTAGTTTTACACAAGGTGACGGATACTAACATACCTTGCACGTTTGAGACTCTCATGTTTTGCTTTCTCTCTACAGGGCTTTGTGACATTAATGAGGGATCAGCCACCTCAGAGGATCGCTGCAAATCCCCCACCTCAGGTAAAACACCCCTCAGAGCATGACACAATCCATACCGCCTCCTGCCACCATCACACCGACCAGTCCTGACACCTGTCTCGTGAAGCACAGATGTTGTGAGCTCCACAGGGAGGCATTTTAGCATTTCAACCGATTCCTCTGCACAGGACTAAAGGGATGCTTCACCTTAAAACGAAAATTCGCTCATTAATTACTCGTTTTCATGTTGTTCCAAACCTGTATCGACTGATTTTCTCCTTATAAAAGAACTACAGCAATACCCTGCTGTTATGAACTTTGGGGTCAGCAATGATGCATTAAATTCATCAAAAGTGATATAAAAGTTGTATTTTTACAAACTATTATATTTTCAGCTGACAGTAATAAAAAAATGTTACTGTAGCACCAAATATGCATATTTGAATTGTTTTTAAGGGTCATGTGGCGTTGGAGTCTGAAGTAATGGCTGCTGAATATTCAGCTTTGCCATCACAGTAATTTTTAAATATATTAAAATAGAGAACGGTTATTTAAAATGTTAAGAATTTGTCACAATATTACTGTTATGTTTTTGATTAAATAAATACAGCAAAGCTCAGACTTGTTTAAAACATTTAAGAATCTTTTTTAAAGATTAAAACTCACCCTTTACTGACCGCTAACCTTTTGAACGGTAGGCGCAAACCTACAGTACATTGAAATTATTTACTGAAAATCAGTAAGTTTCATTAACTTTATTGATCCATTTTACGAAACAAGCCCGAATTATGTGTTTACACACTAGTCTGATCTAAAAAAACAACATGAGGGTGAGTACATAATGATTTTGGAGTAACTCCTTTAAGATTCATTACTAGTTAATCCATATTGTACACACACACACACACACGTGTGCATTTATTTAGTTATTCTCTCATTATTAAACAAACCGCTGCTGAAAATCAATGGCAGTGGCAGTGTTAACAAAGCACACCTTACGCAACATCCTAAAACTTTGTGTGTTTGTCTTTGGAGGAGAACAAAAGTTCACAAAGGTCACAGTTGACTGATGATGGCTGGCAGTGTGATGAATGGTAATGGTGACTGACATTGTGACAAGTCGCTCGCGCCTGATGGGAGAATAGTGGTTAAACATCTGGGCTAGAGGCAAGTCATAGGTTCAAACCCCTGAGGAGGCGATTCATGACCTGAGGAGCAGCGCCATTGTGCCCTTCAGCAAAACTGTCTCCGTTTCAAAGCTTTTGCTAAAATAAACCTCCACAGCAATCATAAAGACCACGCTGGACGAACTGTTAGGAAGTGGTTCCTGAAATTATATGTGCAAAAGAGTAAAAAAATGTAGCAGCTGCTTAGATTCGGAGCAAGACACAGCTGTTTTTGTGGGCGGAAAGGACACATAAAGTCTAAATTTACTAGACAACCAAAGCTTGTAAATGCACTGTAAAACACAGCGCTCATAGTAGAGTGCTTTTAGACTGCGGTTAATGAGGTATTGATTGCTCTCAGATACTGTCACTGAATTGTGTAACCAAATATTTGATCGAAGATGTGTCACAGAGGTTTTACTTATGTTTTTAGTTTCATGATATGCAAATAACACTTTCCCAGGGATACAGTTATTTATTTATTTTTTTCCAGATTCTTAACCTTTGTTATAATATCACGTCTTCCTCTGGGGTGGGAAAAAAGCACATTATTGTGCCATCATTATTCAAATTTGCGTTGTTTTTGTGGATAGTACGCAAATTTAAAATGCAAAAATATTCAAGGTTAAAACACAGATAGTACAAGGTAATCTTAAAGCATTTGCATGCGCTTATTTTAGTTCGTTTAGCGCAGCTGAAGGTGGCATGATAAGCTGAATACAACCTAAAAAACTTCGTCTAGAAAGAGCGTGACATTCACACTCGGAGACCGGGGCAGATCTCAAAATAAAGATAAGATTTGCTCCGAAAGGTCAGAACAGAATGAGAATGTATTTCCAAAATGACTTAACCTTCAGTTAGAGCACAGACCTCTGCAGCTGTTCCCTCAGCAAGTGGTTTGATCAAATATTGAAAGAAGGTCTCTGTACTGTAATTATTGTGCAAATAGCAGCATAAACTTGCTGTAACACCTCGACATGGGCAGATACCGAACAAATGATTGCAACTGCCACAGAAACGCAAAACTACCAAAACGCATAACGGCTAGCAGATCAATGCAAAATCGTTCACGTTATGTTGCGTAAAATATCTCTAACTGCTCGTATGCTTTACTTCCTTCCAAAAAGTCTTGATGTCAAACCATCAGCATTTCTACAATGGAGGAGGGAGAGGAGGTAAGGTTGGATGATGGTGTACTGTAGAAGAGGTTTCACTGGTTTTGTTCAGCCGCACTGTCTCTGTCTCTATGTATGAACAAAACAGGAAGCAGCTGTCCTCCGAAACAGTTACTTGAATAACCCTGATGGAAATTCCCACTGCATGCTACGTTCATGTAGCACGCATGTAACTTGGTGAAATGTGCTTGTGGTGATTTGCTTGAGGCGTATCTTTTTTGCCACACTGGTGGCTGCGTCTTATAATTGTCTGTCTGTAGGAATGAAGGTTTTCGGTTTGTTGTCTTCCTGTACTTCCTGTCTCATTGTGTCCGTACATTTCCGCACAGGATTTTGATAAATACACGTTTATTTAGACGGATTGCAACTGGCAGTGGGATTCACTTATATATGCTTTAGTGGAGTACTATTAGGAAATGAAACAAATACTGTAGGTTGACCATTTACATGTAGTTCTCTTTAGTTGTTCTTACTGTATATAGACAAGCTGTGAAGGCTGTTTTTGTTTTGTTTTAATGATTTTGTATTTTTTATTTGATGACTGCTGAGCTCATTACACTGCAAAAAAAAAAAAAAAAAAAAAAAAAAAAAAACTTATTTTGTCCACTTTGGCCTCCTTAAAGAAAACAAATACATTTATTTGAGTAGCAAAAGCAAGACTTATTTTATATTTATATTTTATATTTTATATATATATAGAAAATCTAAATATAAAATAAGTATTGCTTTAGGAGTATTTATTTTTTTCCTGACAAAACATGTTCATCTGCCAGCTATTTATGTATTTATGATAGATAATCTATGAAGTCAACATATGCCTATGCGGCGAGGGTATACGAAATATTATACAAAATGTACAAACTTATCCATATAAGCCATAATGTCTAGTTTGTATTCTCCTGTGTGGTGCATGCTTGTGGCATGGGGTGCTGAGAATGATTGTTGTGTCTGTTCTGATGTTAATTCTTTTCCTTTCAGGGCTTTGTGTGGCCAAATTACACCCATTTACATCCCAGTACTGTTTGTCCAGCATGCAGCATTATGCAGTTTGTCTCTGACTCGCTGAAAAATATTGCAGTGTCCCCTTTGTCCTGTTTGAAGCATTTGTGTCCCTCAGGATGATTAAAAAACCCTTTAGCTGTCTTGGTGTTTTCTCGAGCACAACTAGCTCAAGCATTGCATGGCTTTTACTGAGGCTTCAATGTGTTTGTAAAGAGAGGTGTTCTCTTTTTTCCAGCAAAGATGTCACGGAAATTAAGCTTGCCTACTGAGCTAAAGCCAGACTTGGGTAAGCCTTGACTTTGTGTTCACGCTACACAGCTTTTGAATGTGGAGTCCATCAGCATGTTATAAGAAACTGGAGGGTCCACATGCTCATTAGCTTTGAACATCTCATGTCAGTTAGCCCAAGACTATGGTGCCGTCAGAATTCCCGAACTTTCAGTGTTTCTGACATTGTTATGAGTACAGTTTATCAGAAAAGATCCATCTGAAGCTGATTTTTTTGTATTGATTTGTGGGTCTGACAATATATATGGTTCATGGTGACTGTATTGGTTTATCAAAAGGCTTCTAAATGTTTCCATAAATGGTACACGTAAGCATGGCAGGAATCACTGCATCAATTTCATGTACTCAGTCTTCCTTACTTTTATCCTCGATAATACAAGTCAGCATTTGCCAGTTCAGCATTTGCTGGTATTTAATACAGTATCAGATTCAGTTTGGTCATCACTTTCCAGCAGGAGTGATTATAAGGGAAATCCCTCAAGGAGTACTTTTCTGATTTGAAATGGAAATCAGATGAGTAGTTTGACGTAAAGATCATTTTCCCCTCACGTATCACAAACTTTTACAGGACATCAGATTATTGGTTCAAGTAGGGAAACTTTAAATGTATACAATTGTTCAAATGTTTGGGATCATTAATTGATTTAATTTTTTATTTATTTTTTTAAAGATGCATTTAACTGATAAGTTTTCACAAAAATATTAAGCTGCATTACTTTCTTCAGCATTGATAATATTAATATAATCATAAGTGTCAATTATTGGGGACCAAGCACACATGCCAGTCGCTGGGGTATATCTGTAGCAATAGCCAAAGATACATTGTATGGGTCAAAATGATATTTTTTTTTATGACAAAAGTAAAGATCATGTTCCCTGAAGATATTTTGTAAAAAAATTAATTTTTGATGAGTAATATGCATTGCTGAGAACTTTATTTGTACAACTTCAGCACCCTCAGATTTTTAAATGGCTGTATCTTGGCCACATATCGTCTTATCCTAACAAACCATATATCAATGGAAAGCTTATTTATTCCTATTATGTATAAATCATTTTGAAAAATTGACACTTAGGACTGGTTTTGTGGTCCAAGGTCAGAAATGGTTTGTTTAGACGATACAGTTATGACTATGTCTCTTTTTGAAATATAGTTTTCCTTAAGCTTCTTTATGGAAGTACCATTCTATTAAATGATTGTATTAAAATAGAAAGCACACACATGTGTTTGAATGAAATTTAGTGTATAGTGTAGGTTTTAAATCAGGAAGATATGTCATAATGGAAACGTTTTGTTATCTGTCACAGTCTTTCATTCTTTTTATTAATTTATTTGTTTGTTTTTAATTTCTAGACTGAGTACATCTTGGATAGGATGACCAGATGTCTAATAGTATTATTTTTAGACCCTTTAACATATCCAGATGCAGATTTATTTTAGAAGATGTTCTAGTAGGGCCAATTTTCTAATAAATGAGGTCGGGTAAAAGGGTCTAAAATATGTAAGTGTTCCAGGAAAATAGGGCATCTGGTCATCCCAATCTTGGGAATACCATTTGTCTCCATCACACTGGAGAGACTGCCTCATTTCCCACATCAAAGGTCATTTTCTCACCACTGAAGGATGTTGTATATTTTAATTTGTGTATAAACCACATTTTTTTTTTATCTTAATTCTGCTCAAGGCCAAGGGGCTGATATGGAAAAAAGTAATGATGTTAATCTGTCAGTTGTCATCTCAGAGGGGGGGCTTTACCTTTTTGTGTTTTTCTCTCTACTGTCCTACTCTCTGTATGTCCCCCTCGGGGTTCCATACCCCTAGACAACAGGGACAACTCCTTCAGCCGCTCACGGAGCTCCAGTGTGACCAGTATTGACAAGGAAGCACGAGAGGCAGTTACGTCTTTCTATTTCTGTGAGACGTACAACCGTAAAGCAGATGGCGGACTTACACCTAGTCTGTGGGTTGGCACATCCTTGGGCACAGTCTTGGCAATCTCCCTTAACATGCCCCCAGCTGGAGAGCAGAGGCTTCTGCAGCCAGTCATTGTCTCCCCTTGTGGTAAGTTAGCACATTAGAGGTTCAAAAGAGTAGTTCAACCATAAATAAAGAATTTGCTTTGTAGTGAATGGGTGCCATCAGAGTGAGATTTTAAAATGGCAGATTAAAAAAACCCAGAATAATCTACAAGTCATGAAAAATGAAAAAATCAGCATGTTTTTAATAATCAAACTGTCACTTCTGGCTGAAAATTCTGAAATTTCTCTGGTGGAAGCATTATGATTTATGGCCTCATGTTTTGGCCAGAAGCAAAAATGTATTATTGTGATGAATTTATTACCTGTTTGAACTCTAATTCTGACGGCACCCATTCACTGCAGAGGATTCATTGATGAGAACATGATGTAATGCTAAATTTCTCTAAATCTGTTATGATGAAGAAACAAAGCTATATACATCTTTGATGCAGTATTCAGCAAATTTTCATTTTTGGATCAACTATTCCTTTAATTTAAAGTTCTTTTTTTTTTTTAAGTCTGACATCTCAACCCTGTCTGTTCAGGAACTCTTGTCAGGTTGAAGGGCAGCATTCTCCGGATGGCTTTCCTAGATTCTACAGGGTCTCTCCTTCCTTCTGCGTTTGAGCCATGGTACGAACCCAATGCCCCGGCCAATGGAGAGGAGCGGGACAAGGTCCGTAAGAGACGGCCGGTGTCTGTCTCCCCGTCCACATCCCAGGAACTGACTGAAAACCAATATGCTGTGCTGTGCTCTGAGAAACAGGCCAAAGTCATTTCCCTGCCCTCTCAGACCTGCGTATTTAAACACAACATCACAGAAACATCTTTTGTGCTGCGGGCAGATGTGGTACAGATGAACACTGGCATTTGTGTGGCCTGCTTCTGTGCCAATGGACACATCATGACCCTCAGGTGAGAGAAGATTCCGTTAACATAAACCAGATGAGGGTTGATTTAAATGCATTCGCTTTAAAATCTAAAAATCCACTATAACTAAACTGGTTCCGTTTCAAAATAATATTTTGTATATATATATATACTGTATTTATATATATATTTACACTAACAGTACTTTAGAAGCATGATTAAGCCTTTAAAACTTTTTTTTTAATATTAATTAAATATTGATTTGGGGCTCAGGAAACATTTCTTATAATTAACAATATTAAATTTTTTTTTTATATTTTTGTGGAAACTCGCATTAGAAATTAGAAATGTATGAAGATGTCTTTATTGATTAATGCATACCTGCTGAACAAAACTTAATATCTTAAAAATACTGTATGTCATTTTAAACTAGTGTAAAGAATTTATATTAAATAACATATATGGTATGCTAAATGTTACACTTTTCAAGACTTCAGCTCAGTCAGCCTATGAAGCCTTTTTATTTCTGCACACTGTCTAGTGATTGTTTCAGTGATGTGAAGAATTGTTTGTAGCCTGATATTGATGTACTGTAACACATGCAGTAAATTTGGAAATAAGGCTATTTTTAGTATACAATATTGTCGGCTTGCTCCACTGTTCAGCAAAGTCAGAGCCAGGGGGCTTGTTGTTATTGAAACACAGATCTAATCACTGCTCTTTAAATCGCTTTGGCTTTTACATCTTCAGAGGACAGAAAGGCAGGCAAACCTCTGTGTGTGTTTGTCAGTAGGAAGGTCAAAGTTAACCATCAAACATGAAGACCTTGGGGGTATTAGTGCAGATAGCATCTACAAATATCCTTAATGTTTGTTTCCCGTAATTTGAAGGCACATTTTGATGGACAACATCAGCAATGCCACAGTCTCCACATTGCAGCTCTTGAATAATAGAGGAGGTGAGAAATCCCAGAGCTGAAGAAATGTCTCACTGTGTCATGCTGTTTCAGTCTGCCAGGGTTGAGACCACTGCTGGATGTAAATTACCTACCCCTGACAGATATGCGGATAGCGAGAACGTTCTGCTTCACCAACCTCGGCCAGGCCTTGTACCTGACTTCCCCTACTGAGATCCAGAGGATTACCTACAGCCAGGAGGTCTGCGAGAACTTACAGGTGAGTAAAACTTTTCTTCTAGACTCTTCTGTCTCACCGTATTTACCAGAGTGTTAAATATGATGATAATTCTGATTTTATAATTAAACAGGAAATGCTAGGTGAGCTGTTTACTCCAGTAGAGACGCCTGAAGCCCCAAACAGGGGCTTCTTTAAGGGTTTGTTCGGAGGAGGAGCACAGTCTCTAGACAGAGAAGACCTCTGTGAGTTCTTTTTCATTATCACTCTTTACCCTAGATGCCTAAACATTTCACTTTTTACTCCAGTAAATATAATTTTCAGTGTAAGTTCATTTTTGTAAGACATATTCTCAATTCTCATAGAGCACAAATAATGTCCCAGTCACAATACATTTTGCCATTAAAAACCCCAAATAGTTGCTTTTATCTAAAACACACTGGCAACTTGAGATTTATGAAAACAAATTAAATAAAGTAGCTGGCGTGTTTGCTGGTGTATAGTGTTGTGCATGGTGTTTGAGTTGTTCACCCAACTACTATAAAAATATTTTTATAATAAATAATTCAAATGGTTTTGAATAAGGCATTTAAATCCAACAAGCAAAAATGATTTTTATGAAATATTGACAAAAACCTTTTGCCAATGTTGTTATTTTTAGCTAAAAATGTAAATAGATAAAAATATTAAACTTAAAAAAACCTAAACTGAAAATTAAACATGTTGCCTGGGCAGCTAATTGAAATAAAGTGACGTTACTAAAATGACTTAAAATAATAAACTAATGCGAAAACATTTTTACACACTTAAATGCTGCCTCTTGAAGTGTTATTAAAGAGTGTAATGTATTATAATCATTTTTAATGTGTGATGTAATATAATAAATCTTGTAAATACTTATTAAATGCAATGTAACAAAGTGTTGTAACGGATTAACTGTGGTTACAATTATCCGTGAGACTGTACAGTGCATTATAAGGTTCATTATACAAGGTATAATTAGTGAATTAAAAATACTATATATACAGTATATATATATATATATATATATATCATGCATAATGAATATATACTGTATGTTGGTGTGTGTTTGAATAATAAATAATTAAAAAATAACACTGGTAACAACTGTGACATCTGGCCTAGGTGCTTCTTGTGCCTTTTTGCCATCTTAATGAGTTCTATTAAGCTCATTTGTGCTCTGTTGTGCTGTCACCTCATTTGCAGCATTTTTTCCTCCTCTTCTTTTCACACTCAAATGACTGAATTTGCGTTTCAGTCGGCGAGTCAGGAGCCGGAAAAGCACCACGCAGTCTCGCTCAGCACATTCCAGGTCCTGGGGGTATAGAAGGCATGAAGGGGGCAGCGTCAGGCATCGTGGGTGATCTCGCTCGAGCTCGGATAGCGTTGGATGAGAGAGGGCAAAAACTGAGCGAGGTGGAAGAGCGGACGGCAGCCATGATGGCCAGCGCTGACTCATTCTCCAAACACGCTCATGAGGTACAGCGTTACCATCACTGACGCCAATAACAAATGAATCACTTCGCAAAAATAGCTAAACATTTATGCATCACATAATGTTTATTTTATGTGGATTATAAGCATCGTGGCGGTGCAGCTGGCGTCTCTAACTTTGGTCTTCTTTTTACTTCCTGTTGCAGATGATGCTAAAGTGTAAGGATAAAAAATGGTACCAGTTCTGATCTCCGCAAAACAGCAGAGCCCAAAGGGACTCAGGAGTTCTCCTACACAGCCTTGTTCATTCTTGTTCTCCCACTCCCATCTTTATCTCTCCTCTGCTGGACCAGTGGGATCCCTCGCTCTTTCCTAGCACAAAATTAAATACAGTCTGCTTACAGAACTGAGAGCGGCCCCAATCTGAGGAATACCATACCATGATGGCGTCCACTCTTCCCTTTTTGTTTGTTTGTTTAATATCGCCAATCCCCTCTCATGGCGGCAGGGCTTTGCATGCCCTGAAACACCATTTCTTCTCTCAGTCTTTGAATTGTTTTTGTGCTGTTGTTTTTTTTGCAATCACGTCCTGCCTCCCACATCGGAGAGCAGTAAGTAGTCAAAAAAAAAAGACAGACAGACTAAACAAAAAATACAATAACTAAACAACAAACGTCATTTAAAAAAAAAGAGTATATATACATAATTCTATATAAATCTCTGTAAAAATGCCATATTCGCTATTGACTGTCAAGGAAAACCGAAATACGAAGACACCAGGTGAAGCACTGAGAAAAGAGCTCTGTTCACAGGAAATGATGTCATAACACGGAGAAGTCAAACCTTTCAGAAGAAGAGAAAACATCTTTCTCCAAATACCTATTCAGTATATTTACTCTGTACATTTATTTTTGTTTCAAAATTGCCCCTTTGGTTTAATTACTGTTTGAATCTTTTATTTATTTATTTTTATTTATTTAGCAAAAAATGATAAATAATTTGTAAAATCAACTGTAAATGTCTAATTAAATATACAATGGAGATATTTTTACGAAATTATTGTGAAAATCACTACAATAATGCTTTACATTAAAGTACCATCTAGAGGGTTTATAATAAGTTGACGTGATTTAAATGACAGATCTATGTGCTATATGAATGAAATATGAAATGACTACTTATAAACCAACCATGAGTGATGTAATGATGGTATTTTCATGTGATACATTATACAGATGTTTAAACTTTCTATGAAACTTCGCACAGAAAATCTCTGGTCTGGAATGCGTTGTGAAAGAAAGTCGAAGGTTTAAAGTTATCCATGTTTTGTTAGGTAGACAGCCATATAGACCTCAACAGCTAGAACATTTGTTGTGACTGAGAATGACATCACAGTCTCTTCGGCGTTGACTCTGGGATTTGATTTTGTCCATTAGACCAGCTTTCTCATTCCTGCATACTGCATAGAATTAATATAGATGCTTTAGTTGAACATGTAGAGATTGTACTTTAGTAAATATTTTGGTCCACATTTCATTTGTTGAATAAAAAGCACTTACTGTACTCTCGGAAACAGCTCTTTTCCTACCTGGAAATTTGGAGCGGTTTTCCAGCTCTGATCTTTGGTGACTTGAGATTTGATTATAAGTGTGAATTAGGGTGGAACGCTTTCACTGGAAACAATATCCATTGTAGTTCTGAATGTCAGGATAACATGTTTCTATCTGGTTTCACACACTGGTGCTTCATGTGTAATGCAGTGGCACAGAACGAACTTCGAAATCATCTTCATCTGTGAAAACAACTACAGTTAGTGTTAAATGTACATTCCAAACCAGAAACCTAAAATTTAGCAACATCAAATACAAAAAAAAAGAAAAAAATTGTACGGCAAATGTCTTTCTTGTCCCATTTCTCCCTTGAAACCACATTTTAGTGCCGTTATATTTATTTGTGGTTTGCAAGAAATGCTGCTATATATGTTGCATTGACTACTGTTCCATTGTCGTTCCAGACACTGATTTTCACTTGCCTCTCTGCCCAAAGTTTTTTTTTGCCATTCTGTGAATGAAAGAAGTGGTTCGACAATCTGGGAGCATAAATTGCGCGTGGTCCAGGCCATACTGACCCTAAGACAGTTGCCATATCTTTTCAAACGCCAAAGATTTTCTTTCATTGAGTTCAGTACTCCATTGACTGTGTTCGACAGCTGTTTGTGTCTGAAGTACCACTGCATATTTCACCAGTAACAGTGTTGAGGACTTTTCTGATGTTTTTGGCTGTGTGCTAGTCTGCCTATCGTGTGTTTCGTATGCCGTACTTCAAACAAAGAAAAACGGGGAAAGGGGGGGGGGGGACTACAAAACAAAACGAAGCCAATCTCTCTCAGACTCTAAATGTTTCTCTGTGTTGGACTCTATATTCTCTGTAGATGTGTTTTCATGCCATGGTGTTATAGTGTATCTGAAGACCGGGTTTGTTTTTGAATATCTCGCTCGTCATCTCTCCTGATTAACTAATTAAATTATATTTGTACGATGTGTATTTTTCTCTGCAGTACTGTATTTCCCTGAATAGATATCCTTGTCATATTTTTAATCATCGATTATTGAAAAATTATTTTTATATATGCTTTGAGGAGGACGTATTTTGAGCTCGTCGCGCTCTGTTATTTGTCTTCATATCTTTGTTTTCTGTTGTGTGGTCCGTCTGTTAACACCATCGTCGACACAACAGGGTGATTTTTGAATTCAACACGAGTGAGTGAGCTTTTCCTTGAAATTCTCACATATAAGTGTGCTTCTTTCTAAAAACGCCATACATTTAATTACGTGTGTTGGAAAAAACATTTTGGGCCCCGACAATTCAAAACCAAAAATTGTTTTCCAAGATGGTGGCTCATGTAGGCTACTCATGAGATTTTCCCAGGAAATATCTGATGTCCTAGGTTGCTATTTTGTCAGTATCCAATCAGCCGTGTTGAACTGTAATGCTGTAAATGTCAGTAATAAGTGTTCTAACTCCAGCAGAATTTATTGATCACAACTTCAATTCAGAGAGGTTTCAGACTCACTCTTGATGTGAACCTGGTTGATTGCCCTTTGTAATCTTTCATGACTAAGGAGGAAATAAAATCTTGTTGCTTTCTTGGATTTAATTTAATTTAATTTATTTTGAAATGTTTCATGTTGACTTTAAGTGAATTGTTTTATTTGTCTCAGACAGAACATTATTACCTGAAAAATTACACTTTTAACATGCAGAAGAGCCTCATTCATTTTCTGTCCTGAATATAACGGTTATCAGTGGGTTGCAGTATTTTCTCATTGTAGCCAATTTCTTGTACAGTTTTATGCAAATTTCACATGGATGTTTATGACTATCTGCTGCCACAAACAATTTAGAATTTCTGTAGATAGAAATTACTGTGCAATGGAAAATAAAACGACTTAAAAATCTGCCTGTGTTTTCTGGTTCATGGTTTTACTTAAAAAAGATTCTTGATCAAAAAAGTTTGTAAAACTGTCTCATTTTACTAAATGTTTAGAGGGAACACAATGTTTATTAATTACAATATCTGATTTGTATTCTTTATAAAGAAAAGCATATAGGTATATACTTATTTGCCAGTGTGTTGGTTGTGATTGGTTGGATTTGTGTGTGTAGAATGACTGCTTCATTCTTTGTTGACTTAATGTGACTATTAATTAAATGATTGACTGTTACATTCTGCTGATTTTTAAAGAGAAACATAAGGAAACTTATTTGTCCCAATTCTGCTAGACTCACCCTTATTGATCATGTAGGTGTACTATAATCAATATTTATAGAGTATATCAAAGTAGTAAGAATATAAGAAAAGGATGCTGTTATACTATAAAAGACCACAAGGAGGGGTAGTAAGACAAGGAAAAATTTTGATTTTTCAACATTTGCGCTCTGGTTCAGCTAAAAAAGTAAAAAAAATCAGGTCTAATTTGAAACAACAAAATAATAATAATAACAATAAAAGTTTTAATAAAAAGCATTCCTTTGCATTAAAAATTCTCAGTTATTAACGAGTAGACCATTATATTCATGTTGTATAAAATTATGGTTGAATTACGTGAAATACTAATATAATACAACCCGAGTTAAATATTATGAATATTAATGTTTTCTCCAATTGCAAAATACCGTATTAAAAGAGATGTTAATTTAGTATCATTTACATAGCCTGTATAATATTTAGGCTATTGAATTATCTTTAAATTATATTTTCAGTTTTTGTTTTTTATTATTTTAATTTTGTTATTTGCTTTTGTTATGTTTAATGGGCTTTTTATTTTTAACTTCATATTTAAGCTTAGTAATTCTAGTTATTATTTATTTCCATTTTCGTTTACAGTTTTTCCGTTTTTATTTTTTTTTTATTTTTAGCATGCAAAATTACTAAAAATGTTAATATGATGTATATGTTATTGTTTCTGTAGCCCAAACGTCTGTTTTGCCTAATTTTAAGGCAGGGGGCACCATAAGACTGTAGCATAAAGTGAAAAGCGCTTCTGATTTAAATCCTCTTCTCTTCCAGCAGCAGAGAGGAGACACGCGCTCCTGCGCAGCACGCACAGCAGCCTGCTGTTACCGAAACATTTACCTTTCTCGGATTTGCCAAAAATAAAGTCACAAAAGTTTCGGATTAAAACGACACGGAAATAAATTCTGCTTATTTGTTTTAAGAAGCGCCATGCCAGGGTTTCATTTACCCCAAACTCTGACAAACTGACAGTTTTGACAGCGCGTGCCCAGATTCAAACCGTGTCTGCTCACCAACCGCCGCCTCGCTGAGGAAAACCGATCTTTTTCGCCGCCAACGCGATTACGCTGCTCAGCAAATAGTGGCAAGAAGTCTGAAACCACATGTGCTCGTCTCCAAACCGGAGAGACGCGGTTTCATTTGTCTTCAGAGAGGAGAAGAGTTGGCTTTAAGCCGTACTGACAGACACAAGGGAAGGAAGGACTGTCTTGTGAGAGCGCTGGAGAAGAGCATTGAAAATCCACGCGGTGCGTAATATTCACGTTTCTTTTTGGCACTGCTGCGCGAACAGTTGAAATAAACGAGGGGAAAATGTAGTCTTTGTGGATGGTTATTAGTATAGCCACTTTAGTCGCTAACCGTTGCCCGTGAACGGCTCTTTAAACGCGGTGAAGGGGGCGGTAGTTGTGGAGTATACGGCAATGCCAAGTTGAAGGGTCTCGACATTGTCAGTATTAATAAACGCTGAAGTGTCCAGCACCGTCTGTTTAACATTTATGGGCTCGTGGATATTTTCTAAACATCCCCTGCTATCAAAAAGTGGAGGGAAATGCTGAATGAAAATGACGTTTTAACTGGGATATTCACATAAACCGCGGACGCACGCGCTGCCACTCACCTGCTCGCAAAGGTAAACGCACCTTTACGCTTAAACACCGTTCAAAATGATGACCAGCGGACCCAACATCGTCTACGAATGGCTAAAAACCCTTCAGCTGTGCCAGTATGTCGAGGCTTTTGTGGATAACGGATACGACGACTTAGAAGTTTGCAAACAAATCGGAGACCCGGACTTGGATGCCATCGGGGTGTTCATTCCGCACCACCGCCAGCGGATTCACGATGCCGTGCAAAGGTTGAAAGATCACGAAAAGGAGACGGCCACCGGGCTTTATTTCACCCTGGAGCCGGTGTCCCCGGTCTCGCCTATATACACGAGTCGAATGGCAGAGCATTGCGAGTCTAGGCTGCGGGGCTCCAGGTCATGGACTGAACAGAGCAGTGATAGAGCAGCGCGCAGCGTGGGGTACATGGGGGCGTCCAGGAACCTGACGCTGGGGAACCGCAAGGAGCTGGAAGTCTACCCAAAACTAAAGCTGAAGATCATGATCAGGGATAAACTCATTAGAGACGGGATAAACCTTGCCAAGCAGCCATACTCTAATAAGGTGAGCTGTGTTTACCTTTTGTCTTTTGTCGGTACAAAACACGTGGCCTGCCCTTGAAAATAAAAACTGGATTGTAAACAGCCTCAGTTCATAAACACAAGCTCAGTATAAGGAAAAAACCTTGGATCAATTTGAAGGAGAGGGTAACAGTATACATAGGACCATTTGGCTTGAATGCAGGGATATGGAGGTTTGATGACTGGAACATTGCCTTAATCTGGTTTCCAAAATATGATCAATAGCCTACTGACCGATTTTAGACGCATTCTACGTTCCTAATGGGTTTCTGGGATCAGTAGGTCAGCTAGAATTGATTGGCCTAAGCAGGAAATACCCTCACACTGCATACATCCAACATTCAGCATCGGATAATTTAAACCTGACCCATCTTTTTGTGTGTGTGTTTGAGCTTTGAGGTTGGAAGCTCAAGGTGGATGCAAAACCAAAGGGAGAGAGAGAGAGACTCAGACAGGTTAAGTGGGTGTGTGAATGTTGCAACCCTGTATCAGATTGAGTATAGAGACTTAATGAGGGGGATTTGTTTGAGATAGTACTGGGATTTCAATGTGCAACTTTTTAATATTCTCAGATGATCTCTGGCCTTAAAAAGCAGTGTGCACCACCTTTTGAAAAAACAAACACATAATTTTTTTATTTATAGTTCACAGTAGCTGAATAGTAAAATAACTTTCCAGAAAACCAAAAGGCATTAGAAGCTGTGATTGTTCCATGTGTGGTTCTTTATTTATTAGAATAGATTATTGAAGATATGCGTTGTTTTGTTTTTTACTGCATTCAACCACCTGTACTTAGATTTTAATGTCTTGATTCATTATATTGAATTTGAATCGAATTGGTTGACATTGATGACATCAGTTATTTTGAGGTCAAAGAATCCAGTAATAACTAGAAGACAAGACAAAAATAACTATGACATCATATGGATATTTAAAGTCAGAACAGGTCACATCTCACTGCCTTAAAGGCTTTTCTTCACCCAAAAAGTCTTACCAAATCTGTATGACTTTCTTTTTTTCTGTGGAACTAAAAGGAAGATATTTTCAATACTGCCGAGGTCCAAAGAGCATTGGACCCAATTGACTTTCATTGTATAAACAAAACACTGAGACAGTTTTCAGTGCCTTTATGTTTCTCAAAATAAAGGACATTAAATTAAATTTTATTTTTGGAGGAAATTCTGCTGCACATTTAGTTTTTTATTTAATGAAATTATCATTGATCTCTTCATCAATTGATCCACAACTTTGCCCACTTTGTTCTATTCTTCAGTGTTTGTTCTAGTCTTTAGTTTTGCTTTGCGCCGTGTCATGTTTAGGGACGTGGAAATGTCCCCACAATAATAGACCAGTGTGTAAAACTCATGGGTGTATTTAAACGAGTCTATGCCAAGAACTTTACATATTTCACATACTTTTGAAAATCCAGCATTTAGTTCACCCTGACAAGCGCTTATTGTGATGGCTTTTTTCGTCTTTGAGGGGATTGGCATTATGGCACCTTTGTTTTCAGGTGGAACTTGAAGAATGTGATGTATATGCCTTTCTGAATGTAGAATTCGACCACTCAGGTGGCGACTTTGAAACTGCTGAAGTGTTTCCAATTTTGTCTGCCACATGCATCGAATGTTCAGGCAATGTTCCAACATTCAGCCCTCACACCAGTTTACATTGCTTATTAATTGGTGATGTTTCCCTCCAGAGAGCTGTTAATTTAACCAAATAATTGCTTGTTTGGGTTCACTGTAGATTGTCTGTAGATTTGTAGATTTCTTATTTTAGCAAGATTCTGATCTTCACAAGTCAGCCCAAGTATTTAAAAGGCTCATTTGATTCAGTCTGTTTAGAAAGTTGCTTGTATGTGTCTGTTTACTTTGAAATGATAAGCTCACAGCATATGGTCCCTCAGGCACTCAATGAGCATATGCTTGGACAGAATGAACATCACAGTTGTGTGGAGTGTTCAATTCATTGTTGATTTATGAGACAACAATATATTACAGTGTTAAATTAGGGAAGTAATTGTAATGTTTTAGTTCCCATGTGATTTTGGTTTTAGAAGCATGTAGTGCTGACATTTCATGTCAAAGCTTCTTTGATGTGGTAGATCTGTATACTGCTCCGGTGAGCTTTCAGTAGGCTAAATAAACTAAACCAGTCATGATCTATTGGTGTTACTCTCAAGATTGGATTTTGCCATCGGGTGTTACACTCGTGTTTGAATTAATATATTAGCTTGATGGATTTTCAAGTTCATATTAGCCTCCTGTGTGCATAGCTGCTGCATATGGTCAATGTGAAGTGGATTGTTGGAAACTGTTGTAGGTATTTGTAGGTCTGAAATGCATGTTGCAGTGCAAATGATTTACTTGTCCTTGAGGAATATTCTGTGGTTTGCAGTATGAGGATGTCTGTTGCTGCAGCTGCTCACATACAAACACTGATTTATTGTATGTAGACTACACCTTGAAAAATAATCTTCTGTAAATTATTCCCATTGAAACGCTACATTAGCTTTCCTCACCTTTCAGTGGACTGTTTATCTACAAATAGGTTACAGTAGTTTTATGGCTTGTGCAGTAGTGGTCATTTTGTTTATAGCTGATCTTTGAAAACTGTCTGCTACCAACTCTTAATAGGTCCTTTGACAGGCTGTGGAATGTCAAACCCTCACACGCCAGATCTTAATCCTTTTTATGACGCCACAAATGACCTTAGGGGAGCAATAAATACCCATAATGCTTTCCTTCACTACAGAAGAGGTTTATTTATTTAATGATGTCTTATCAGTTTTACTGACATGATAGATCTGTTAATATACACAGATATAAACACACTATGTTATCCCATGGCCCTTGTATTTTGTTTAAAAAAGTAGGTTATGTTCAGTATCTACCATCAGGTTCATGCTGACTGCCTATATTACTTTAAAATAACTGCTGTATTTTGGTTGATCAAGGGTAGGGTTGCGCGATATGGTCATTTTCATATCGTCATATCGCCAGCCTGTGAGATCGCCGATACACGATATTATCGT
>JAUCNO010000131.1:0-27827 GCA_032353835.1 Enteromius viviparus
CAGACGCAGAGAGGCGTGTGCGCGCGCTGAGAGCTCGAACACAAGAGCTCGCGCAGCACTACCAGAGACTCGCTGAGATTTGTCCAAGAAGTCGCTAGATTTGTCGCTAGCCGCTTTTTTGAAAAAATGTCACCAAGAGGGTCAGAAAAGTTCGTGCACTTGATACAACCTTGTTTCCATTGCCCTTTCTAATTGGCCAGCATGCCAGGAACGCGAGAATCGACCATTTTGATCGGCTAATAAGTTTGTCACTCAAATGTCAGAGGCGGGGGAAAAAACCTCAGACTCCTGAGGTTGGGTAATCGCGGGAGTTAAAACCTCGATATCGATGCGGTAAAGGTTAATCGTGCAGCCCTACACTATAGCGCATGTTTGTGTCGGTTAGCATCAGATCGAGCAGCTATATGTAGTTGCTAATACATATTTCAGATGATAAGCTATATTTGAGCGTTTGGATGTCCTGTATCAGTCGCCGGCCAAAGAGCGTGCAGTACACGTGTTCATACATCATTCCCAGTGCTCTCCACAATTGTTTATCAGTTTTAATAATGCTGGCTTTCATTTCCAACACCTGCTTCACCGTTTTTGCAAAAGAACTTCTCTTATCTTCCAGTTTCCAGGTGCTCCTGGTTACAAAGGCATAAACGCTTTCAGATTTTAATGAGCTGTGAGAATGAGTTTAACACACATGAACTGTTTCCACACTATCTCATCCTGTGGCATCTCCCATCTCCAGCACTTTGATAAGCGCAGTCATGTAGACCATGAGGACTATACAGTCAGTTAGTTTGGCCTTGAGGCCTCCTAAACGTTCAGGAACATGCAAAGTATTGTTTTCTATAAGATAGATAGTTTAGCGGTTAGATTTTCACATGTGCAACACAAGTTACGTGTTTTGCTGTTTATTGAGTGACATCCTGTCTGTGTGGAGAGAAATCAGGAGTGAGTGCAGAGACACTTCCTTCAGGCTTCCTTGAGGCTTCTTCACTTTTGTTGTGAAAGGGCCTTTACAGTAGTTTTATTGTTTACAGTTGTGTTATTAAAAATAAATAAGCAAGCCTTATCCAAGTGGCACAAAGTAATGTAATGCATTTCTTAAAAAAAGCTCATACTTTTTAATAGTTTAATGCAATTTTGTAATGCATCCTCAATAATATTATTATTAGTGTCAATAATAATAATTGTCTGAATATCAGTAAGAATAAGAGTATGATTTAAAACACTTAAATAACTACATTTGTGTAGAAATACATTAATATACACCAGTATCTATTTCAAACACATATTTCACTCGTTTTTCTTCGATAATCAATGTACAGCATTTGGGAAAAAATTGTATAGCCCATGTCAAGGGTAAATCTAGCATAAATTAGGACAAATGCTGTATTGAATAAATAGAAACATTTCATATTCATTGTAACGTCATAATATGAATGAAAATATAATTTCATACTATTAACCTAATATAATATTAGTAACATTGAGTTACTGTGTGAAATTAATATGAAGAACCTTGGTAAAAAAAAAAACAACAACTGTAAAAATACTCCGGTAAAAACCAGTTAAATGGTTAATGGTAAGTTCCTGTAAAAGCCGTAAACTGACATTCCCAGAATCCCCTGCACTGCATGAATTTGGTGTCTTTAAAATAACTGTTTATTCTTAGTTGTGTCTTATCAGTTATATTAATTAGAGTTGGTTGTTATGTAATGTTGTTTATGTTTATTGCATATTTCAGTGTAATGATCGCATCATGATGGTGTTTAGTGTTTGTGTGAATGTTCATATTTAAAAGCAGCTTGTGATGGGCTTTGGTTCATCATGTGACTTTCTCAATATCTCCTGCATTTGTTGCTTATCAGTGTATTTCAAAGAAACAAAACTGATTTCACTACTTTAACACTATATCATTGGTATAATACCATTATATCAGTTAATGAAATTACAGTATTTAACTGTAATTTTGTAGTTGTTTTTTTTTGCCATAAAACCTAAAATGTTGTTATCGTATTTTTTCCGGTTGAATTCCGGCAACCACAGCGGCAGTTTTTATAGTGTTGTATTAATATTAAATCAATTAGCAAGTTTAATAACACAATTTGCACATCTTTTTTAAATTTTAAAAACGAATATCAACATTTTTGGTCCACTTCACATTAATATACACCGATGTGTATTTTTAAAATACCTTTAAAAATTAGTTTCGCAATATAAAAAATAACTGACAATCCATGTTGTGTGTTAATCAATCACAAATTATGACAAAGATGAGCTTAATATTCAGTGTAATCTTGCTGTAATTTAAACAGATCTGTGTCACATACAAGCGGATAGATAGGATCATTGTCATATTTTAAAAATGCAAATGAAGAAATAAAATATTGGTGAGCTCCTAAAAGTAAAAAAATGCAACATTTCATGGAAAAACTTAATAATATTAACTAACTATTGATTAAAAATATATATTAAAATGAACTCTTCTTGGCATTTTCTCAGGTGGAGGCCCCATTTGTGCCTAAATGCAGAGGTCCCGGGGACACCAGCAACTTTGACGACTACGAGGAGGAAGAGATCCGTGTTTCATTCACGGAGAAGTGTGCGAAAGAATTTGCAGAGTTCTAGTGGAATAAGTGATAGATATCAGACAGAGAGAGAGAGAGGGGGGAATATAGAGAACGAGAAAAAGTGCATGAATCTTAAAACCGATCCTTCCTCCTGTTAAACAGCAGAGAAACCAGCGGAAGAGTGCAGACAAGACCTCCAGGGATAAACAGTGAGGCCTTTATCATCTCCTCTATTTTAATCATGTTTGTAATTTTCTCTTTTTTTCTTTTCTTTTTTTTAAATCTCTGTTCATGTGATATTAATCATGATGGATTTGATAGGGTGTAATTGTTGGCCTGTGGACTGGGATTGATGTTGCCGCACAAAGACAGACGGGGTTAGTTATCGTCTATCCAGAGATCATCTCTAATCTTGAGCAGTTACTGCTAAAGTGCAAGTTCTCCACTAGGTCACCATAACAACCATAGAGAAAAATTGTATTCCTGTGTAATAACCGAAATATTTTTGGTCCTGTATACTGTCATGTGTTTCTTTATTCTTAAAAATGCACTGAAGGGATAACAAAGTGAAAATGGCGTAGAAAAGAAGCCATGATTTCATCAATCGAGCACCACTTTTTTTTTCTTCTTCTTTCAGCTGTAGGTCCACCACGCTCTGTAAAATACTCACTGAGGAACTTTGAACTTTCACCTATGAAATGTGCCATGAAATCCTACAAGTGTCAATATTTTGACTCGTCAGTTGTTTCATTGATTATAGCTGACAGATAGTACGGGCCCCGTCCCTGCGATGACAGGGCCGGCAGCCTTGGTGCCGTGCAGGGGATGAATGTTTTTGTTCGGTTTGTTTAGTATTGTTAATATTATAATTGTTACGGTTCTCATTGGGTTATAGATTTCTAAAGCCTGACGAAGTTGCACACACTTTGTGCGCGATTCCCGCGGCGAGTCCTTGCGGTCGAGCCGCCGCCGTCTTCGCCATTTCTTCCCCCTTTATTCTTCCATTTCTGCATTTTTAAATAGGCAAAGTCTTCTCTCTGAATGGGTGCAGTGCATCTGGCTCCTTTTTGGGTGAGAATTTCTTACACGCAACTCTCTAGGCTACAAATATCTCCTAAGCTGGAGGTGAACTCAGTGGATACCAGTGCTTACTCCTGAGGACATGGTTCAAGTTAATTGTGATATTTTGCACCACAAGAATCATTCCAATAAAGTATTACTATAAATACCAAACAGGTTTTGTGTCCCTTTATATGTAATCCTGAAAATACAGAGGTCTTATTGTGGGATCGGCACTATTATTGAAGACAGAAGGAGGCGCTGGGTGTACTTTACACCCCACATGCTGCAAAAGAAGTATGACATGATGATCAGCTTTGCACAGCAAAATCATTAAATTTCTGTATGTGATGTTGTTGGTGGAAAGTCTAATCGGCTTTCTTCAACTGTGCGCATTTTGGAAATATGATTCATATAGTTATTAGAATACTGTCACTTTGTTCTATTTTTTGTGCATTTAGGAGCATTCTGAAGGTCAGCTCCGCTAGATTGTTTAATTCAGCAATAATCTGGTTCTTTTTATTTATTTATTTATTTTAAAAACAACTATTGATTTAACCTTTTATCTTTTTTATTCTTACCACTTGCAGATAATGTAATTAGTATATTTTCATAATATTTCTTGATTCATCTACAGCTGGCAGTGACGTGAGGAGTTATAAAATACGACTAGACTCATCCAGTTTACTATCGACCAGCGAGGCATCCAACCATTAAACACAGATGCTTATCAGCTGTTGTTTAATTTCGCATCGAGACGTGCATATGAAAAATCTGTTGCGTTAGATGTAACGGACTGCAGCGCGAGCGTGAACAAAAGCCCGTCGACGAGGTGCGCAAAACGTGTAACTCTGCAATACCACCTTAAACGAGCGCCTCGCATAGGCGCGGAGCGCAGCGGATGGTTCTCTTCGGAAAGTAGTCCACCTTAAGCGCACATAGTGGGTAAACGCAGGCGTAGAGCGAGGCTTCCGCTTCATTCCCAGCCGGGCTCGGAGCGGATCACTTCGGAGACAAGAGAGAGAGGCGCTCGGCCAAAGCCACCGGAACCAGTGCTGCAACATGTCGGAGCCGAAATACCGAGAATGGATCCTGGAAACCATCGACTCCCTGCGCTCGAGAAAAGCCCGACCGGACCTGGAAAGAATCTGCCGAATGGTCCGAAGAAGACACGGCTCAGACCCGGACAAAACCAGGGCTGAACTGGAAAAACTGATCCAAGAGCAAACTGTGCTGAAAGTTAGCTACAAGGGGTCCATTTCCTACAGAAACGCCGCCAAAGTGCAAAGAAAATGCAGAAAGAGAATGGAGCAAACCCCCGACAGCAGCAGCGGCGAGTCGCTGGGTGAGCACGGCAAGCACGCCAGTCTCAATAACAACGGCGACAGCGCGCTCAGCCTCACGGACCAGGAGGAGTGCGAGGAAAGGGAGCCAGAGGAACGCGGGGCGAGCCCGTGTCCTGACCCCCAGCCTCAAACCTCGCCCTCCACTCTCGGAAAGGAAGAGCAGATTTTGCCACTATCTAGCGGAAACAGTTTTGTTAGTTGTGGCGCAACGGACTACTCCGCCGGGAGCGTCAAAGCAAGTGCATCGAAAGACAACAGCATAGTTGCTGAGGCGGGGGCAAGCGGCTCCTCTGCTTCAGGTGCGGGTAACAAACGGGCCGAGGGAGACGTGACGCTCGGCCACGAGGGCAGTGATGAGAAAGAAGAGAAAACTTGCTCAAGCGCTAGTTCGGCCGTCAGCAGTCCGCCTCCGAGGAACAAACCCCCCGCGTCCCCCAAACCCAAACTCAAGGTGGGTGTAAAGGGCTCCGGGGCGCGCTGCCCGGACTCCCTGGATGAAAGCAGCGCTGATCTGGGCGACAGGCTGGTTGATGCGGTCCGAAGTCTGTCCGAGAGACACCCGGGCTCCGCCGCAACACGGGGCCACGCGCCGCCGGGGCTCAAAGAGATCCTCGGCTACCTCAGCACGCAGCAAGGGATGCCCCCCGAGAAGCTGACCCGCAACCGCGTGAAAGTGGTGCTGGAGCGCGAGATCGAGAGGGGTCGTCTCCGCAAGACCCGCCTCGGCCACATCACTCTTGCCGCGAGGGGGATGGGGGCAGCCAAGCCGTCCGCGCGTCTCCTCAAGAGCGCACTGCAGGACAGACATCTCGCGAAAAAGGTAACTTAATATTTCCAACACGTCCTGCGCAGCGCGCGGCGCTACACCCCGTCTCCGTATAAATAAATGATCGTGCTTTGAGAAAAGCGAAAGAAAAAAGCGCAGTACAAAAAAACAGCCCCGCACCATCTCATTTCCGCTCTTTTTTCGCGTGCAACTGTGCGCCAGAACATCCAAACTGTGTGTGTCGAGTGTTTTCGTGCTTGTTCTGAGGTCGTGCTGTGTGTGAACGGTGAGAGAAGCGACACCTCGCTTGTGTGTTCCGCTAGACACGCAACTGTCTGCGTGCCCTGTTTCACTTCAGCGTCTCGGCACAAAAGGTGCGGACTCGCGCTCGGCAGCGCCCGCGTGCGTGCGAGACACTGCCGCTCTAACAGACACTCGTCACACAAAAGCGCGCTCGTCGAGAATCAGACGCGGACAGTGCGCTGAAAAACAAACATTGATGCCTGCGTGAACTGCGCGACATCGCTATCAGGATTTCACAGGCAGGGCCGATGGTTATTGTTGCGTTATAAGTTGTGCTGGATATTTTTCACTAGGCGGTGTCTGTTAAGTTAGACGCGCACGGAAAATGTAAAAGGGAGGGGAGGGGGGACCCGAGGCTCGCGTCTGTTTTCTCGAGCGAGCCGTCGCTCTGTGCAATACTTCGGTCATACGAGGTAAAAGCAGTTGCGATGGCGGAAATTCGCTGCGTGACGAGCCAAAGCGGAGCGCACCCTGCGCGTGCAGATTAAGCCTCTTGGTTCCGTTCCGTGCGGCTCATCCAGTCAGTTTGAGCGATGAGCGTTCATCGCTTTTCGTTCTCTCTGTGTTGATCAGATTTGTCAAGCACTGTCCCGCTCACTTTCAGACTGTGGTCGAATCGATTATAAACCCCTATGAGTTACTTACGTGGTTAAATCGCTGTTATCTGATCAAATCACTGGCGAGAGAATCCGCGGCGTATGTTGGGCAGTTTGTGTTGTTCTGAATAAAAACCGCAATTCTCAAAGCCCTGCAGACGACGGAGGTAGCGCGCGAGGGCAAGCGTGATAAACGGCCGTTGGAGGGGCGCGCGCCGTAACCGTTATTTGGCCTTTTCAAACAGTGGGTGGGGGGGCGTCGAGACTTTCCCGCACATTTGCAGCTAATGCGATGTAAGGTACGATTAAATCCATCATTTATATCTGCAAAATAAAGTTTCAGTAATGCTCTATGACTACTGTTGGTTTAAAAGTGAAATGGTGTCTCTATTCCCGCTTGTCAGGAAGAGTTGAAGGAAGAAGAAAGGATGGAGGTGGAGAGTGAGGAAAATGGCACAGAAGAAAACACAGTGGGCTCAGCGGAGGATGTTCCCAACACCATCCCTGATGAAAGTCCCGCTGGTGACCCGACCTCACCTGAAATGGTGATGGAGAACGATAATAGCACCGACCTACCACTGACATCTGAGGGGAAATCCCAGTCATCTTCATCTCTGGAGACATCAAACCAGTGCTCCTTACAGCAGGAAACAGACGTGGGTGGAAGTGAAGGTACTTGCGCAGATTGTGTTGCATGACAGAAACATTTTCTGAGGTATTTTTTGTCTGGCTGTACCGTAGAACATGCTTAATGTAAGATTAGAGTAAGATGGAGAAAGGATATTATATAAAACATTTTGTCCCATGGACATTTATTGGGTTTATTGTTTTCATTTTTCAGGGTATTGCATTACAAGTAACCAAGTTACGTAATTAGTTACTTGGACACCTTCCCCTGTCCATGTGTTGAGAGAAATGGGAAGTAAGTGCAGGTATTTCCTTCAGAATAAAGCTTATTCATTTGATTCTTGGTGAGAAAGGGCCTTTCGAGTTGCCAAAAATATAGCTTTTGGATTAAAAATAAAATAAGTATGCACAAGTATGCATTACTTTGCATAAAGCAATTAGTTACTTTTTATGGAGGGACATAAATATAACATAAATATTGTAATGTACAAATATAGTGGGAATAAAACAAAAGATTTCACAGTTTCAATCAGTCGCCATTAAACAGAAGTTGAACAGTACAAGAATATCTGACTACAATGATTTTAATGTTAAACACAAACCTATGCTTTAATACGCTCATTGCACATTTGCTAATATTCACTCTCTCTGTGTTTAAGTATGGTTTCCCTTACGATTATTGAGCTAGAATTTCAATAAAATACACCACACCTCAAAGGAAGTTAAATCTGAGGGACAGGAAGTGGGATTTATTGATGCACAGCCAAGCTCAGAGTGAAGCGCTGACCTAATACAGTCTTTATCAAATACTTTTTTTCCTCATGGACTGGCTTTTGATAAATTCAAACAATACTTTATCCAGAGGGGGAGTCCTGCTGGATTATGGACAAAAATTGGCAGACATACTTGTGAGCAAGTCATTAAATATTTTAAAGCTATGGAAAATGAGAGTAGTGCTTTTTGAGGGATGTTCGTTCACGCCGCACAAAAATCAAATTTGCTTTTCGTACTCAGGCTAGGTGATGGAAACATCTGTTCACTCGGACAATGTCTGGCGTATCTACATCTGTTGCCACGGTAATAACTCCACATGATACTTAGAGTTTCAGACTGAATTGTATTTCCAAAAATCCAATTTTAATCAAGTTTGTAAAAATCAATCTGAACAATGCCAAAGCATTTAGAACACGACGTTTCCCAGATGGCATTGCAGCTGAAGCTGCGGGATGCTTGGGAAGTGCATGTGGAAGGTATTTCAGTAGGTGGATGTGAGCACAGGGTATCCACAGGTGCAGCATCGAACAACACCGGAGGTCTTAACTTCTGTTTTTACGTTGAAACCATTTTGCGCCACAATTTAAGAAATGCTATCAAATGTCTGTAACAAAATTACTGGAAGTGAATGATGTGGGATTTGTGCTGAAGGAATCCGGGTGAATACAGACATGGGTTCCCTGTAGATGTGTGACAAATGTCTATGTTTGAAGTCTTTTGTCATGACAAGAAACGATGGCATTAAAATCTCACTCTCTTTGTTACACTTTCAGAGCAGACGATGTCTGTGGAGGCCGAGGATGCTGGTGCGGAGAAAAACACAGATGCGCCTGATCAGCTACATCCCAGCATTGAGGTAATGTGCAAAGTTAATTTGGGGTTTTTAATATCTGAGGTCTTTCTCCTATTCCAGTTTTATTGTGCAGAGTAGGCCATTCATAGCTTGACTTCCTTAAGAGTGGCCTGATATAGCAATTGTTGCCTTAACCAATGAGTTCATCAGCAAGCAATAGGGTAATGGCAATCTTTTAAAAGATCTATTTTGGAAACTTTTTCGGTATATTTTTCAGATTTACATGTCTGTCTGTCATTTCCCCTTATCCTAGTTGTTAATATAGTCTTGCTGAGTGCATCTCTTTTGTTTCTCCTTTAGGATCAGGTGATTGCGATGTCAGAGACCGTAAAGGCTCCATCATCAATACCTATAAGAAACTGTAAGTCCTTTAACAAATGTGACTTTCTGATTAAGTGTGTTTTCTTGATGTGCTGGTGTCTCTCAGGGCTTGTCCACACGAAGCCAGAGCTTTCCCTATCCAATTTTTTTTGTTTCTCATTCTTCCATCTCAAGAAATATCAACCACTGAAACTCAAAATGATGTAGTACACATGCCAGTATGTGGTGCTGTAATTCTGCCAGATACACTAAAACTGAGAAGATTGGAACGTACATAACCCAACACAAGAAAAGCTAGTTAAGTTATTGAAGCTAGCATGCTTCTGCAGCACGAGCACAAGCATGTAGTCCACCATTGCTGTTGCTGCTCTAACGTGACATAGCAGTGTCTAACTAGGGTCAAGAGGTGGGGTGATGACATCATCATTTCACAAAATATACAGACTGACTGTACATACATGCCTTTCTTATAGTTGTTCACCCAGGGACCCAGTTTTTAAAAAATTGGCCCCCAAAATTTAGTCTGGATGAAACGCTGATATGAAAAAAAAACTAACTTGACTTTAAAGATAAACCTTTCTCGTGTTATTTGTAACTCTAAGAATGTAGAATGTATGTTATCGTTGTTTTTTTTGCTCTGTCACACTATAGAACACAGTCCACTTTTTATTCGTGAACTAACCATGTACACAACTAGACGCTGTTCCGTGTGGATTGGGCCTCAGTGTTTCCTGTCTCTTCTGTATGTTTTAATGCATGCATCTCTGTGTCAGTTAATGTTTTAACTCGTGTATTATTTTCTGGTTTGTTTTTAATATAGCTGTTTAATGTCATTCTGTGATTTTGATATAGTTTTGTTATTCTGTTGCACACTGTTCTGTTCTTATTGTCTTTTATATAGGCTTGTTGGTTGTCAGTTCAACTCTTTAATGGTGTTCTGAACACACATAATTTGCTAAAATGCAGGTAGTGTCAACCACATTCACAGAAATTCTATGCAGTGTGTACGGAACTGAACCGAACAACTAGTTGTTAATGAAATATTTAAGCATGCATCCGATATTAAAATAAAAAAAAGTGAAAGAGGTATTAACCTTAGCCCATTTTGACATGGGACTAGTGTCAGTGTTGCCAGATATTCATAGAAAACAAACACACCTAAATGCTTTGTTTTATAACACCAAAAATATCTCGTATCTGCAACAGACCACATTATTAACTAGTAACATTAATTACCTATCTTTAAGAGCTTCGACCAAACAACATGCCTAAAAGCACTTGTAAATATAAGGACGTGGCAACACTGCAAGATCTCCCGAGCATAAACAAAACACAGCAGATCTATAAGTGGTGTATAGTTCGCCAAAAAGAGTTTTTAGGCAAAAGAATGTCACTTTCACTCCTGAAACTTAGCAATTTCTCTGTTAACGGCTGTGAACAAAGCAGCGCTGCGCTCATGAACACTACTTTATCAGACAATATAGGAAAGATGAAATTAAAGTGATATTGAAACTTTCATATTTCAAAAATCCATTCATATAAAACAACCATGCCACGTTTTTCATGCAGTGTTCTTGTTTTTTTTTCAATTGAGTTAAATCTACCTGCGGCGGTAATTGTTGATATTGTGCCAGTCTGCCACAAATAAATCAGTGTATGGGAAACACTAATATTTGTATGTTTTATTTCATGTACATCTGTTTAGTCAGTGTGTGTGTTTTCTGTCTATCAGGCTCAGGCTGCAAGCTGGAAGTGGGAGTGTTGTCATGTCTGCTGACTCCCTCTGCCTCACCAGGAGCAGCTGAAGAACGAGGGATGAATGAAGGAATGTGAGTACCACACAAACAAAACAGCAGAGAGAGAGAGAGACAGAGAAAAGGCTTTGTTTGGCGAAAAGCCTCTGTAAAAACACCTACTGGCCTTCGAACAGGAATCACCAGAAGTGAGTCATGATGAAAGAAAGGAAACGGAAGATTAAGGGTTGACTTTGCGTCATGATATTAAATTTTCTTTTGTGTCTCGAGAGTACCTTTGCATTTATATCAATAAATATGAATTCATGTTTTCTGTGTGGCCTCAGAGGTGGCTTTGTGAAGTCAGAGATGAGTGGCATGAGTCCGGTGGACTGGACTGTAGCAGACGTGGCCAGCTACTTCACCGCAGCTGGATTTCCAGAGCAAGCCCTCGCTTTCAGGACACAGGTGCGCTGAAGTTGACTGCATGATCCTTGAAGAGACCAGACATTACTTTACTGGACTCAGTACAGAAGCTAATCTGCAGATAGAAGGTATAACTGAATCTTTGTTCCTGACAGGAGATTGACGGGAAGTCCCTCCTTCTGATGCAAAGGAATGATGTGCTGACAGGCCTGTCAATCAGACTTGGTCCCGCCCTAAAGATCTACGAAAGACACGTGAAGGTTCTGCAGAGGACCCATTTCCAAGATGACGAAGCTTTCTGCTGATACACTCACATATTAGCTATTGTACATGATAAGTAGGTAACTCGAATATACATATATGTAAATCAAACAATATTTACTCATTCCAGAACAAGCATATTCCTTAAAACATTTAGTACGACTGTTTGGAAACTTCCTGAACAGAAACAGCTCCTGTTTTTCTCACATAAAAGTGTATATATATGTTTTAATCCGTAATCGCACAGCTACTGGAAAAACTTTGGCCTGAACGGAACTGAGTAGAATGAAGCGAGTTTGGGATGACTGAAACGTCTTAAGAACTATCAGTGTCAACCATTATTTGAAAAGACTGCAGTTCTGTGCAGATAATGCTGCTCTGATGGATACCACTGTTTGGATTGTGACATTCGACCCTGGATTCATTTCATCAAGTGGATTTTCTCTTTAGTACTTATTCAGTCCAGTAGGGGGCGGAACATATTTTTTTTGGAGACCTCACTGGTTTCACGATTGCTATTGAAACCGAACAAAGGCTGGAGGGTTTCCACTGTGCACAGAACTTTTTTGTTAAAAACTTTCCTCCAATGTAAAAAAAAAAACTGTCTGGTTACAGTTTAAAAGAAGTAAATTCTGATTGGATATTAGTTCTTGACTCAACACTTTTGCAATGACACAGAAACCCTTGTCTTCCCTCGTGATAGACTTGATTATTTCTTCCTGACTGAAATGATCTTGAATGTTCCTTCCAGTTTTCTTGTCTCTTGCACCGGAAAAACAAACAGTGTTTATTCAGATCTTCTGCACACAATCAAGTGAGCATCTCACAGAGGATCTCCCTTTAAAGACTCCTCTAATCTCGGATTTGCCAGCCGTGACATTGTGGCCCCACGTGTGGAACATCACCATTAATAACTGAGCATAACTTCTGTAAATAATAATCCGTTTTTTAAGGTGAAGTCCAAGTTGCGAAGCAATGAAGATGTTCCTTCACCAGCAGTTGAAGAATGTTTCCTCATACGCACAGAGAGCCCTGAAGCCATGCAGCTCTTGAACGTGAGATATGTGTATCAGCCCATGAATACTGTGGGAACTGAGACAACTTGTTCTTTGTAAAACAATCAAATAATTTAAGTGTCCATTTAACAAATTACAAGAACTGACTTGTGACAGAAAGAATGTGGAAATCGGGCACATTGAATTGCTAATATGTTTATTACCTGCCCTTTAGCTCCACTGTCTTTTGGGTCATTAATCTGATCTCATATACAGATGGAGCCATCACACGTGTAAATGGGACTGTTACTGATTCTGTCACTAAAGACAGGTTCATTTGCATTGTAAAGAAACCAATAGGTCAGCCTGATTTCAGATTATAGTGTCCTTTGTTTTGCCTGACAATTGTAGCACCTCAAATTCTTCAAACTGTCTTGATTTATTTATTACTTTGTATGTTTGTTTATAAAATATTATTTGAATTTTTATGACATTAACTTCTTTGTTGATTTACAATCTATAGTAAAAGCTGAAGCTCATTGAACTTTTGATAATGGCTGCAGTTTCTCTGTTAATGGCTTTCATCATGAGCCCCTTTTAACTTTGCCTTAAAGGGATAGTTCACCCAAAAAATGAAAATGGGATGTTTGTCTTGTTACCCCCAGGGCATCCATGATGTAGGTAACTGTGTTTCTTCAGTAGAAAACAATTCAATTGAACTCAAACCATTGCAGTCTGTCAGTCATATAATAGAAGTAAATGGGTACCAACTGTTCCAAAGGTTTGAGAGTCACAGGCTAAACTACATTAAACCTTATGGCTCATGGAGATACACTGAGGTGTTAAGACACAAAACGATCGGTCTGTGCAAAAAAACTGAACAGTGTTTCTATCATTTTTTACCTGAGCTCATTCACAATATCTGTACATAAATGCCCCATAAGTGCCCGTTTCTATGGGCCTACATCTGGATACACTGACGTGTCAAATGCCGGATGTTGTGAATGAACTCAGTCAGAGATTGGGGTGTATAAGAGATGAAAGTGCTGCAAATACTGTTTTTTGATATAATGTTCAAGGGTTTGCCAGCAGAGGGTGACATGGATAATGAAATGTCTTGGACCAATTTGTAAATGCCATCAGGGTAAAGGTTTACATACAGCCGTAAGTTATGACACTAGACCAGCATCCATAAAGAGATGCTGATACTGACTCGACAAGAGTCCAGTCATTGTGTAAGTTACTGAATGTGTTTTCTTCATTTGTGCTCTTTTTAGTTCATACTGTGATGAAATGTATAGCAGATGTTTCTGCATGTCTGTATATCACCCTTTATTCATCTCAGTTGTTTTGTAATGAGAAAACTGAAAAAGGACATTCCAGATGACTGCATCAATGACCGGTTCTGAATCTTTAGAGGGTTTATGCATGTTAGAAGGAGGACAGGAATGTCTGGAATGAGCTGGGTGGGAAACGCAATGCTCTGGGCTGCAAAGATGGCAAATGCATTTGAAAACCGAAAATGATTCATAAACACTCACTGTATGTTTACATATGCATGCAGCTGGGGTTGTTGTGTCAGAATCTTATTTATACGCGAGGGGATGGGTTTCAGACGTCCAGGCAGTAGCGCAGGCTGCCACACAAACACATTTTCTAGGCATGGAGCCTGCAGTCAGGGACAGCGTCACACCAGCGCTGCAATGAACTAAGGACTACAGACTAGACCTGGACTGCAGACTTCTGACCTTTAGGATAAGGACAGGCTGATTTCTGATCATCTCTGTCCCAGAAGAGTTAATCTGGTAAACACCTCTGGCCTGATCTGCAATGCCTGCCACTGGAGCCTCAGAGTGAGTATAACTACCAAGCTTTGGATTCGAGTGTGTGTTTTCTTGTTTTAGACTCAATATGTTAGATTCTTTAAAAAAAATATTTTTTTAGTTGTTAATCATTTCAGGTGTAGTTCATAGTAGAGTTAACGTTTGTCTCTTTTTTATAAAATTCATAATAATCATGACATGAAGAGTAATGTGTACGTGTTTGTGTTTGTCTGAGTAGCTTGATCTTAGCTGTAGACATAACTTTGCTCTAAAAACAGACCGGTGTCACATGAAGAAACAGGAGACCAGGCAGCAGTGTATGTGTGTGGGTTTGTATTCACACTAGCGCCACCAAGAACTGTTTTCAGTAATTCACAGTTACCATTATAAAATGTATTTTAAAACATGGTATGGCCTGATTTAAATACACATTGTTTCTATATGTCAGGCTTTATGCAGTCTTGGTGCTGTTTTACTGTAAAAGGCTGTTATAAATTGTATATGCAGTGATTTTCAATTTCTCTGGAGTGTATATAAATATATTCTGAAGAAAGATGAAGCCAAACAAAAGCTTTTACTCATGTGCTGACTTGGCTTATATGAAGAACCGTGCATGTACTTGACTGTTTATTATTAATGTTGTGGAAAATTGGATTGTGCGTTGATATAGTGTGTGTCTGTGTGTGTGTGTGTGTGTTGAACAGCCCTAAACCGGAGGATTTCTCCACTGCTATTCTGAAGCAGAAGATTCGACCGAACCGACTCATCGTGGACGAAGCCAACAATGAGGACAACAGTATTGTGTGCTTGTCACAGGTGATATATCTATTTTTGTCTGTGTATTTGATAGAGTGATGAAATTGCAGCATGCGGTTTATATCACTAGCTGCACCGAATTGTAAAAGCAGTCATTGTTTCAAACGTGTGCGCGTAAATCCCTGCATGAGTGTTACAGGTTAAAATGGAGGAGCTACAGTTGTTTCGGGGAGACACTGTGGTGTTACGCGGCCGGAAGCGGAGGCAGACGGTCTGCATCGTTCTCACAGACGACACGTGTGGTAACGAGCGCGTGCGAATGAACAGGGTCACCCGCAACAACCTGCGCGTACGCCTCGGTGATGTCATCAGGTGTGTGTTGATGTCATTAGGTTTTACTGTTGGATCATTTAAATTCCATTCATTTAAAATTAGAGGCCTGGTGGGTGAACAAAACCCCATCTACTGCAGTACTCACTCATATGCTTGTGTATGCAGTATCCATGCCTGTCCAGATGTGAAATATGGAAAGCGCATCCATGTTCTACCTATTGATGACACCATCGAGGGGCTCACTGGCAACCTGTTTGAGGTTTTTCTAAAGCCGTACTTCCTGGAGGCCTACCGACCTGTTCACAAAGGTACATTTGTGTGCTGTATATAAGGATTTAAGAGTTTGGTTTTGCATTTGGCAAAGCCCTCAGCTTTGATGTATAATCAGTTCCACAAACTCACCCTTATGACTGGTCTATGGTCCGCTGTCACAATTTTGATTATGCTTTGAGCAGGTGATATTTTCCTGGTCAGAGGAGGCATGAGAGCAGTGGAGTTTAAAGTAGTAGAAACAGACCCTACCCCTCACTGCATTGTTGCCCCAGATACCATCATCCACTGTGAGGGAGAACCAATCAAACGAGAGGTATGTGTGATTTCATCATACCTGTACAGTTTCTCCATTTCAATGTCCGCACCACGTCATGATGCCGTATGTTGACGGTGTCAGGATGAGGAGGAGAGCCTGAATGACATCGGGTATGATGACATCGGGGGTTGTCGTAAACAGCTGGCTCAGATTAAAGAGATGGTGGAGCTGCCTCTCAGGCACCCCGGCCTGTTCAAAGCCATTGGAGTGAAGGCAAGAATCACTACACACATCTAACAATATATTTTTTCCAATTTTTAACTAGTCTAGACATCTGCATTTTTTACATTCATTTATAAAAAAGATTACACCCACTCACTGTCGTTCCTCAGCCTCCGAGAGGAATTCTGCTGTACGGTCCTCCCGGTACAGGAAAGACGCTGGTGGCTCGTGCCGTTGCTAACGAGACGGGAGCTTTCTTCTTTCTCATTAATGGTACAAACGCACACTTGAAAGCCAGTCTAAAACTGCTGTGACTGTTATCTGCCCTGCAATAACAGTAAATAATAAAACTACCACAGAATGCAAATAAAGTCATTTTTACATTGACTTCTGTAACACTTCATGTATTTACCTTAAAAAGCCAAACAGATGATCCTTGTGACATCAAGTATCAATAACACTGGTGTATTTCCAGGGCTTTATGCAGTTTCCAAGATGCATTTCCTGTGGCGTACGCTGTTGCTTTTGTATCCCAGGTCCTGAAATCATGAGTAAACTGGCAGGAGAGTCTGAGAGCAACCTGAGAAAAGCTTTCGAGGAAGCCGAAAAAAATGCCCCTGCTATTATCTTCATCGATGAGCTGGATGCAATTGCACCCAAACGAGAGAAGGTAAGGAGGAAGAGACACAGTGTGTTACGTAACTGCATATAGTCTGATGTTTGTCACTGGCTTGATGGTTATGCCATGTCTGTAGACTCATGGAGAAGTTGAGCGGAGGATCGTCTCTCAGCTGCTCACGCTGATGGATGGCCTGAAACAACGGGTTCATGTTGTAGTTATGGCAGCCACAAACAGACCCAACAGTGTGGATCCTGCTCTTCGGCGTTTTGGTGCGAACATGCAGATGCATCTTGTATCAAGAAATGAAAGGACCAAAATACACTTTATACAGAAAGGTCAATTGTAAAAGTTGTCTTACAGGTCGTTTCGATCGAGAGATTGACATTGGCATCCCTGATTCCACCGGCAGGCTGGAAATTTTACAGATTCACACCAAGAACATGAAACTATCGGATGATGTGGACCTGGAGCAGGTGAGGGTGATGAGAGTCATGGAGGGTTCAGCTCTTGTCAGATATTTATAAACTGGATGTTTCTGATGGTAGATCTCCACTGAAACACACGGGCATGTGGGAGCAGATTTGGCTGCTCTGTGTTCAGAAGCAGCGCTGCAGGCCATTCGCAAAAAGATGACCCTAATTGACCTGGAGGATGACAGCATAGATGCAGACCTTCTCAACTCAATGGCTGTCACCATGGATGACTTCAAGGTAAGTCTTCACACATCTAATTTAAACCTGAAATCCTATGGGTGGACACGAGGACCAAATGGCTTTGGGTTCAAAACTTCGAGTGCCTCAGACACAAGCTGGGTTCAGCATTAGTGGCCTCGGGTCACTAAACAGGTCATTTAAAATAAATGTGCCTTTTTCAAATTAATCAAATAAAAAACAAATTCACTAGAAGTTTCCCTGATATGTGTTCATGTGAAGTGCATTATTGAGAAACACACGTAGAAAAGGAGCAAATGTTTCTAACCTCACACACAGATATCAATCTCATAGATATGATACATCAGAAAAGCCAATTGTATCATTCGCCGGAGATAGTGTTGCAGACAACATGATTTATGAGGCTATATTTATCAACCTGTCACTTTTATTTTTGCAATCCACTGTTTACAATTCAACATTAATGCTGTTTACTTTTCAGGTCTAGTTGGATTAGAAAACAAAAGCCATAGGGCAACTGGCTTTCTCTCTCAAAATAATCAATCAGTCACTTTTATTTATATAGGACTTTTAACAATACTGATTGTAGAAAAGCACTTAACATTATTAAATAGGAAAATTGAGAGATGGTAATGTATAATGACGAGATTAAACTATTTATTCATCAAATGCAGATATGGTCTCTGTAATCAAAACAATGATAATCACTAGAAATAGGTGTCCCCAACAAAGCAAGCAATAGGCGACAGCCAAAACCAAAACCCCATTCTTTTTACGATGTAACGAGTACATTGTATGTTAAGGGGAGTGTTCCCGGTTCCGGCTGATCTAATTAATGCAGCCTAACAATCCTTTAACAGATCTGATTGATATCCTTCAGTGTGTTATGTGTAAGCCAGAGTAAAGAGATGTGTCTTTAATCTAGATTTAAACTGACAGAGTGTGCCCGCCTCCCAAACAGTATTAGGTAAATTGTTCCAGAGTTTGGGTGCTAAATAGGAAAAAGATCTGCCACCCGCAGTAGAGTAATAACAGGAAAAGAATGAAGTCAAGTTCTTAAAAGTGGGCTTTTCAGCACCGTGGTTTAATACAGGTTTAGCTGATTTCAGTTTCTTGACTATAATCTGTTGAGAAAAGATTTAGTCGGATCTGAATGAATGGAACGTAGGTGGAATTACTGGGAACAAATGCAAATGTGCTTGTTGTTCATAGAGGCTGAGAGCATGGGAGCTGATGAGTTTTCTGAATCACCATATCAACTGACTTGACAGTTTTTCAGTTTCTGAAATTTACAATTGCTGGCCTTAAAATGTTTATTATGACTGCTGCGACATAATTGCCGGCTCTCAGCCAATAATAACAAATAATGTAGGCGGATACTGAACTAAGGGCTAAGTGAGGCTACGTACCTCCTCTGTCTTGAGAGTTAAACAATAAGGTCTGGAAAAGAACAGAAATTGGCCTTGTGTCCTTATCAAAGTGTGAACCTGAGTCTCAGGTCAGACGGTCTGGGGTCACGGTGCTGAAAAGCCCAGTCTTAAGAAGTTGACTTCATTCTTTTCCTGTTATTCTCACTACTCGATCGCTTCGGCCGCCCTGTTCTCCCGGCACACAGGAAGTTGTACTGCTTTCAGGCCTGCTGTTTTAGCCAAAAATTCATTAAGCGGGTAATGAGTAACTGTTGACTTATACTTTTATTTATTTCTCACATAAAGCTATCGTTTGACTATTTTTGGCATATTTTTATTTTTTGGATCTTTTTAATATAATCTTGTGGCATAATCTCTAGAACATCTCTAGGATTAGGCCCTTACTCTCTGCTCCAGTGACAGAGACCCTCATCCACGCATTCATCTCGTCTCGTCTGGACTACTGCAATGCCATCTTGTCAGGTCTGCCAAACAAAGCCTTGGATAGACTGCAATATGTCCAGAATGCTGCTGCTAGGGTTCTAACGGGCACTAGTCCCTGGCACCATATCACTCCCATTCTTAAGCGGCTTCATTGGCTCCCCATCAAGTCGCGTATCAGCTACAAAGTCCTCCTCCTCACTTACAAATCTCTCCATGGACTGGCTCCTCTCTACCTTACTGACCTTCTCCACCCCTACACTCCTCTGAGGTCTCTGCGGTCTTCTTCTAAGGGCCAGCTGATTGTTCCTCGCTGCAGACTTAAGACCTTTGGTGACAGAGCTTTTAATGTAACCGCTCCCACTCTTTGGAATAAGTTACCCTTTCATGTCAAATGTGCCCCCTCATTACCTCTGTTCAAAAAGTACCTTAAAATGCATCTCTTCACAGAGGCCTATGGCCTATAAGTTTTGTTCTGTCCCGTCCTGTCCCCCCTCCCCAACACACACATACACTTAAAAAGCTTATACTATACTAGTTTCATATTGTAAAGCGACTTTGGGTATTTTGAAAGGCGCTATATAAAACTAAGTTATTATTATTATTATTAATATAATATCTCGATGCATAACGATGCATTGACGATGCACTGCATACTAAATTTTTTTAATTCACATGTATATAATTTTGTTAATAAACACAAGAAAATATATGAACTGAAACTTTAATTGAACAAATGTATAATGAAATTATATTTGAAAGTATAATTTATAAACCAAAATAGCATTTAGGAGCAATGGGAGACACTGTTGCAATGCTCTCTTTTGACATCAGTTATCAGCTTGTGATTTCTCAGGCCAAGACATTGCTGTTTGACTTTTGGACAATGGCTTGCTGTGGTGCTGCGATGGTAAAATGTTGATATTTGGCAGATTTTGGCCAAAAACCGGCCACTTTAAGCGCGCGCTGCGATGCCAGATTCACTGTATGCGCAAAGCATTTAACGTGAGGGAATGTGCCGAATTGAGCTGCAGCGATCATGTTCGACGCATTATCTGTCACAAGAACTACATCTTTATCTGATACCTGCCATTCCTCGACAACCTGAGACAGTAGCTCTGTTCATAAAAGCCAAACTGTGCCCAGATGTCGGCTTTTAAAGCGGTTGGAGCATTTTTAATTACTCACACTCAAGATCCGCCTCCCTCAGCCATTGTATTCTACTGCGACAAAGCACGTTAGTATGTTATAACTGGTTATGGTCTATTACTGAGCTGATACCAAATCGTTCTCGTCTGCAGCGCGATGCATCATAGAAACGATTAATTTTGACACCCCTAATAACTTCCACCAAGGTGTTCTTCGGGTGGAGCCAGGAAGCTGAGGTAGTCTTTGAAAGCATAAAGTCCTGTTTTGTTTCTACACCTGGTCTTTAAGTTCCAGTTCCTGAGCCCCAGTTCATTGTTTAGGTTAACGCAGTAGATGTTGGGGTTGGAGCAGTTGTATCTCATCATTCCCTGAACGTCTCGTATCAGCCAGGGTCAGAGAATGTCAAGCCCAATGCTCTTTTGAGTCTGTTTGGAGCTCCTGAGGGGAAGTTTATGACCAAAGCCATCCTCCCAGAAGGGGTGGTTGTCAGGGCTTTCTCCTGGGGTATCAAGCTGCGAGTAGAGGAGACTGGATGAGAGTTACAAGTGCAAGGTTATTTGTGCCAGCTGCACTGCGCCCTGAGATCCTTTAGTGAGGTCATACATCCAGCATCCGGGGAACATTGTTTGGCATTCATAAGCATTTCTGATGGCTTTCACAACCCGCAGATGTCAGACATTTTGTGTTGGTCTGTCCAATTTACGCCCAATGTAAGCCTTCTCATACCTTTCCTTTCAAGGTCACATATCACTCTAGACTTTATCTCTGGAACTTTTTGGCTGTGGTTCCATCTGCCCTGGCATTCATCCAGCATTGCTGTCGCACATGGGAGACAGTCAGGGGGGTTTTGGCCCAAACCTCAAGGCAAACCAAAGCACCAGCCAATCGCCACAGGTATTCTTGTCTGACCTATGTGTGTGGCCAACGGGTATGGCTTTCTATCAATGATCTGCATCTCCGGGCGCCTTCTCATCCATTGGGCCATACAGAGTTACCAAGGTGGTCAATCCGGTAGCTGTCAGGCTCAAGCTTCCCCCTTTACAGCTTCCCCTGTTTTGCTGATGTTTGTGGACTGTTCTTGATTTATACCCTTGTTTGATTGTTGTTAGGTTTATCATCACTAATGTAATGAGTTTATCTCAGCATCCTCCATTTCTTGTATAATTTTCCTATAATATGTAAAAATATTGAAATACACAGTTTTTTCCCCCAGTAGCAGGCAGAAGCAAAATGTTGCTTTTGATTTCATGTTCAAAAAAAAAAAAAAAAAAGCAATTATTCATATTGACTGTAATCCTTTTTTATTTTCCAATCAGCTGCCTTTGTTCAGTACGTGAATCTTCATTATCCGCATTACTTGGCAATGGTACAGTGTACACTTTTCTCTAAGACGTTTTGTCCAGAAGAAAACAAAAACAATAGTATTTTGTTCTAAGCCATGTTTCCCCCCTCTTTCATATCTCTGCTTGCCACGCACACATGCACACACAGCTAGCTTCTCTTACAACTCAACATCAATAAGCATTTCTAATTAGAGTTTGTTGAATATATCCTGAGTTAGCAGTACTGTTAGTAGATTGAGGTTTCTTTTTAGCTGAAGGAATGAATTATACATGCTGCCAACGTTTTATTATTAATTGTATTAATTGATACTTCTCTTTGATAGTTCCCACTTTGAATTACAATAAAATAGTTAAATGAACCAATTCTGTTTTATACACAATACCTCATCTGAAATATTCCCCTTAATACTTGATTAAAAAGTTGAAGATGAAAAGCACCCAAACTAATATCCGCTTACATGTTTCATGTGTTAGGTGTGTGTGTGTGTGTGACGCTTGAAGAGCTTAATTAAAAAGGAAATTTACATTGAGTAGGCTGAAACTTGAGGGCTGCTATCTCCTGCTTGTTGTCTTTTTCCTAACCAAATTAAACTCAAACAATTATAAAATTTGTTCAGCTTTATTAAGATGCCTCTGCTGTAACAATACTTCATAAACTATATGACAAACCCAGAGTTGGCATCTGAGCAATATTTAAAATTGTATGTTAACGTGTTCATATGAGCATTTTAGAAACTGCTGATCTTCTGGGATTGTCAAGCACAACCATTTCTAGGGTTTACAGAGAATGGTACGAAAAAGAAAAAACATCCAGTGAGCGGCACTTCTGTGGGCGAAAATGCTTTTGTGATGCCAGAGGTCAGAGGAGAATAGCCAGAGTGGTTCGAGCTGATTAAACAACAATAAAGCAACAACAACAAAAAAGCAACAATAACTCAAATAACCACTCGTTACAAACAAGGTATGCAGAAGAGCATCTCTGAATGTAAACTGCTTTGATGAGTCTTGGTTTCTGCTGCGACATTTGGATGGAAGGGTCAGAATTTGGGAACAACATGAAAGCATGGATCCATTCTGCCTTGTATCAATGGTTCAGGCTGGTGGTGGTGTTGTAATGTTGTGGGGGACATTTTCTTGGCACACTTTGGGCCACTTAGTACTAACTGATCATCGTTGCAACGCCACAGCCTACCTGAGTATTGTTGCTGACCATATCCGATTGTTCTTCTGCATTATTCACGTTTCTGTTGAAATGTATGCATCTATGATAGAATGATATGTACCATATGTATACTGTATATTGGGTCTGCATTATTTCATCTTTCCATTAAAATAGTGAGCAATACCGTTCGAAGTACGTACTTAAATAGAAAAAATTGTGCAATGTGCAAAGTGGCATCTGGGTAAGGTTAGGGAGAGGTTTTGTGGTATGGGTAGGGTTAAGGGGGTGGGGCGAGTAAGATGTAAAGAATGGGTCAACATAATTATAAATGTAATAACAGAAATTAAATACAGATGTAATTACTTGCTGGTATTTTTTTTATAATGATGATTAATCCAAATGATTTTTTTAAAATGCAAGTACATAGTAGTTAAGGCCAATTAATATAAAGTGGGAGAAAAATTATTGAGAACACAGTCAGACAGGGTTTTAGAAGCTGTGAAATTGCAGACACCTGCCTTGCCGTTAACTAGTAGTTTTTCTATGAGGGTTTTCAAGTTTACCTTTATATTCTTATAGTTAAGAATTCGTAATGAAAGCAAAAAATATTAATGTCTACAATAATTGTTTCTCAGTAGAATCTGTCATACAGTACATTGAAAAAAAAGAATAAATGCACCATTTGAACAACTTAACGTACACATTTTATTGGCACGTCACTGTCTCTTTCATCACAGGATGCTTAGGATTCAGCACCTTTCCCTATGGAAATTGGCCAAGTATGGACACAGCCCAATTACTGTTACCGTTATGGCCGTTAAAGGAGTACGTACAAGAGTATCGGGACGTAGCATATTACTCAGACTTGCCCGACTGTGTGCTTAATTACTTCTCCTGTGAGGGGGTGAATAAGCCACTCAAATCTCGGCTGATCCATGAGGGTCCCAGGCAGAGCCGGGCCAAGGCATAAGCGAACTAAGTGGCTGCTTAGGGCCCCAAGGCCAACAGGGGGCCCCCATGAGTACATGAAATTACATTGTTTTTTTAAATTAATTTATTTATTTTCTTTTATATAGGTATAATATTTAAGTTGATATCATATTGGTAAAAAATCTATTATTTAATTAAAAAAAAAAAATAAATAGCTGCTGCAGGATGCATGCACAGTTGGAGTATGACAGCCATGCGATGCCTGAGGTAACTTCAATTCACTGAAGAAGCAGTGTCACTGCAGCAAAACAATTAATAAGGTCACCAAAAGGACATATCTCTCTGGTACATAGAAAAAAAATCGGAAGAAATCAGAGGAAGAGAAAAATCAGCAAGCTAAAGGTAAGTTTTAAGTATAAGCAAAACGAGACTAAATTGAATAGAATAGAATAGAATATCTTTATTGTCATTGCAACCAGTACAACGAAATTAGGTGCAGTCCCTGTTCAAAGAAGATTATATACACACAATAAAAAAGACAAAGTATATAAATAGTAAAATATAAAAAGAGCTAACTCAATTGAGGTAGATTTTACAGACCATTGCATGGAACATTATTGCACTATTGAGTTATTATTGCACAGAGTATTTAAAATGAGATGAAGTGCAGATTAATTGTTATTTAATGTCCTTATGGCAACAGGGTAGAAGCTGCTCTGTAGTCTGTTTGTCCTTGTTCTAATGCTCCTGTATCTTCTGCCTGATGGCAACAGTTCGAACAGATCATGAGCAGGGTGTGAGGAGTCATTTAGTATGGATTTTGCTCTCCTGAGGCAGCGAGAGTTGTGCAATTCGTCCAGAGAGGGTAAACAGCAGCCGATGATCTCCTGGGCAGTCTTAACTATCTTCTGGAGTGATCCCCTCTGTAGCTTTCTGGTAAATTTGAAGCTTTCAGCTGTACTCAGCTAACACACGACGTAACAGTTACGTACATATTATGTAACAAGATAACCGTTGTAACTAGACATAACTAGTAACGTCGCTACGACGAAAATTCCGTCGGGGGTGTGTGTGTGCGAGGACCAGGATTGAGAACCGCTGGTATAGATAATTTGCGACATAGGCCTACTTAAAATTATGTCAAAATAATGTTTCTTTTGCGATACACCAAAACGTATGCAATAATTCGTTTTCATCATCTGTGACATAATCAAGGACAGCACTTAACCAGAAAAATGCCAGTTGGTTGGAAACAGGCTAAAGACAGCAAATAACACTATCAGTTTTTTTTTCTGCACTTTCACGTTCTCGATAACAAAACAGCGCAAATTGGATAGAAACTTGCTTATTGTTTCCCAAAAGAATACTCTGTACTCTATACAGCCTAAAAGAGTCGGTAGTAATAGAATCTTTTTTTTTTTCAATTCCCACCCATGTTCTACATTGGCCGGCTTTTAACAACTTGACTCCACCCACAAACACGTCATTTTACTGATGACTGCTTCTCTAATCTCAGGGAGATCAGTGCTGGATTCACAAAACGCTTGCTCTTGAAAGATGCTTCAGTACCAGCGGTAGACCAATCACAACAGACTGGGCCATCTTACCAATCAGAGCATAGTAGGTTCACGAAAGGGAGGGGTTTAGAGAGACTGAATCTTTGAACTGCTTGGAATGAATCCTTTGAGAATCACTGGAAGATGAGGTGATATTAAACACATTATTTGAGAAAACAGAAGTGTTTTTTCACCTTGTACACATGAAATCCTATTGTACAATATTAGGAGCCTTAAAAGCAGCATAATAGGGGCACTTTAAAACATTAAAACTGGTCTAAGTGAAAGATAGTAACCACTTAGAAGTCACTTCAGAATATGATAAAAAATATATATAATTTTCCCTAAATATGCAGTTCTATTTGTTTATCTATTTGTGTTTATCTTCTGTGACTTTTCTTAGCAAGAAAAGAAATACAACAAATGATATTTGCTTTTTAAATGTGATTTTTGATAAAAGCTCTAAAACTGTATCTGGCTTAACTGTGATCAAAATCTCTTCAAAACTGAATTAATATTTAAAGTTAACTAAAACAGCAAAAAGAAATGGATTTCCTACAAAGAATATTGATTTGGCTGTAAATCATGAAAAGATTCTGTTGACAGAACTGCATTAAATGTTCTTTTAGAATGATTTGAAATGATGTGACGGTGATGTTTACCTGTGTTATCTGAGGAGGACATGTTGATTTCTGTTCTTTCTTTATTCATCAGCTCATCATCTTCTCTGACTTCTAACAGATTTCTGTTCATCCTGTAAGAGATCTTAGTGATTACAGTAACACAGTCTTCATTCATTCATTCATATGTGAAGTTAGAGGTTTGTTGTTCAGTTTTCTGTTTAACTACAGTATCTTGGATCTCCACTAGTAGATCATGAAACACATTCTGCATGCTTCTGCTTCGGCGTATTTACCCACTCGACACTTCTGCTTCTAAACACTGAAAATGAAACTCTTATGCAGCTATTAATAAATTAAAGAAAGTGTTACATTCCTTTCCCAGTCTACGGGTTAGGGAGGAAGCAACAAAATAATTTCGCTAATGAAAATAAAAAAAACAATGGCCCGTGAGAATAAACGGGAAGAAATCAAATGTGGAGAAATCACCTTTCCCCTATTCCAAAAATAACTTCACTACTATTTAGACTAACACGACTTAACACACGAGTTAAATTCAAGCATGAAGGGTTTTATTTTGTTAGCTTAGGTAGGCCGAATAAATAATACAATGATCGATAAACAATACCAAACAATAACCCAAATTGTCACGGGACGTAACAAGTGTCATTTAATGTATTTAAACTATATGATACCTGTATTTGGAGATTTGATCATGTAGACGTTTCTCTCAGTGCTGCTAAAATGAAAGCAGGAAGTTATTTGCAGTCGTTCACTTGACACAGCAATCTAACCTGTTTCTATCTGGTAATAAGTTCTTCCTTGAGACATACAGTGGGGCAAAAAAGCATTTAGTCAGCCACCAATTGTGCAAGTTCTTCCACTTAAAAAGAAGAGAGGTAATTTTCATCATAGGCACACCTCAACTATAAGAGATCACATTGTAGAATTTTTAAAGAATTTATTTGCAAATTATGGTGGAAAATAAGTATTTGTTCAATAAGAAAATTTAATGTGGATACTTTGTTATATACCCTTTGTTGGCAATGACAGAGGTCAAAGGCAGCTAACAGCTAAACAGGCCCCTGATTCCATGGAAAATGACTGCTAAGACTGGTTTATTGCTTAAAGGAATGTGAACAAAGCAACTCTGACTAGTTCTCCCTGTTCAGAGAATCCGAGTGAGCTTTATTGCCAGGTATACACATACGAGGAATTTGTTTTTGTGACAAACCTCTGCAGTACAACAGAATAACAAGACAAGACACAGGTATTAAAAAGAATAATATACAAATATGCCAAAAAAAGTGTACAAATATATAAATAAGTGTACAAGTAGCACAAAAACACAATAAATAAAATAGACTATTAAAGTAATAACAGGTGTGAAGAGTTTGTGCCTGTATGTGGAAAGATGACAGTGTTATTAAGTGTTCATGGTATGGACTGCCTGGGGGAAGAAACTGTTCCTGTGTCTGGTCGTTTTAGTGCTGAGTGCTTTGTAGCGTCGACCAGATGGCAACAGTTTAAAGAGCTTCTTAAAGTGATTTTCTTAGCCCCTTTGCTCACTCTGGATAAGTACAGTTCTTGGAGAGTGGGGAGGGATGTACAGGTGATTCTCTCAGCAGTCCTGACTA
>JAUCNO010000132.1:0-16987 GCA_032353835.1 Enteromius viviparus
GGGAAACACACTGACGTCACATACGGGGCACGAGGCTACATTGCGCATGTCATGAACCGTCGAACCGTGCGACGCATACATGTACCGAACCGAGACCATTTTTTTCATGAACCGTGCCACCCCTAATTAAGACTCTAAAAGATGATTTAAGGTAACTTGTAACCCTTGCTCTTGTTAATTCATTTTAAGCAATTTTTGGTTAATTTAATTTTATTTCCTTTGATGCTGCTATGATTGTAACAGTAATCCACTGAGTAAGTTCTCTATTTATATAAACAATACAGATCTGTTTGTTTGAGCAAATGTCTGAATGAACCAGTGAGGTGAGTTTGGGGCGGGACTGTAGGAGTCTTTGGAAACACAGAAGTGACACACTCTTTATAAAATGAGACATATTCTATAATCCAGCAGAACTCTACATGACTAAATCAAATGACACAACAGCCAGATGGTTGGAAGACATGTCCACATATTGTTCTTTATTTTACTGCAGTATATTAACTGACTTAGTTAAGCAGTGTTCCATAAAGCTGAGCTTTAGTCAGACTGTCTTTACGACTGAGTCCAGCATTTCCAAACTTTTGATGCCGTGGCGTAATTTTCTGTGCTCCGGGGTTTTGAAGATCCTTGTATTTCTGGATGTCCAGACCTTGGTTTAGTGACTCTGCTGAACTGCCGGGACTTTCATCAGCATAATCTCTCTGTGAAGCATCTTTAGTCGTGTTCTGCTTGTCTTTGGTGTTTCCGGTAATGAAAAAGCTGCTTGTTGAATCTTTGGAGCGAAACATCAGCCCTCTCTCTGCCTTCAGTGCATTGAGACTCTTCTTTGGGTTCAGTGCTGGACTCGATCCTGCCGATGCAGGGAACCGCGGATCCGGCACACGCCTGTGGAAGACATTGTCTCCATCCTGGAAGCTGCTGTAGAGAGGACCCGGTTTGATCTTGAAGTGGTGCTCTGGCAAACCAAGAGGCGAGAATCTGCTGATGTCGTCCATGCTCATCTGCCGCCAGGTGTCCGTCGGTTCAGCAGGGATGAGTATGCGTCTGTGTCCGGATGGGCCGCTCTGTGAGCCCATGTGCTGGAAGCTGCTTGACTTGGGAAACCCCGGGTGTGCCTTACCATACGAGGACAAGTTCTTGTGCTCATAGTCTCCATCGCACCAGTCTGAGCACAAAGATGAACCGTGAAGCTTCTCGTCTGAGGCAGTGCTGCAGCTGGAATAACAGATGGAGGCGGGAAGAGATCCGAGGACGAACCCACGGAAGGGGTCTTCATGCAGGCGGAAGCTCTCGTCTGGAGACGTGTGTCCTCCGATTTGTCTGCTCTGGTCAGCACTCTGCCGTCTCTCGGCCCAGTGGTCGCGCCGGCGCTCTTCGGTGGGACAGTACAGAGCCGTGTCGCTGCAGTACAGGTCAGACGACTTATACGCTGTGTGCCGCTGGACTTTGTCCGAGAACTCTGGGGCTTGTGGGCTTGGCGAGCGCGTGACTGGACAGCTTCTCCCGGGCTCCGGTTTCTCCAGGACCCGGCCGATGATGGTGGTGGGAACGGCGTCTGAGTAAGACTGACGCAACGCTGTGCTCCGGCCAAAACCCTGCCGCTCCATGTGAGAGCTGACTCGCTCCTGAAGATCAGCGGGGAGCTACAACAAACACACAGAGAAACTCTTAACAGAGACGACACACTGGAAGAGTAGAGAAGTGTCAGAGATAAGAAATCATACTTGCATCTTTCTGCGATCTTGGGTTCTCTCACAAAACTATTGCATTCTTAAAAGGAACTTGCAAAACCTCTGCATTCTCTCACATGGGTATTGCATTCCCCCAAGAAACTTTGCAATCTCTTGAAAAACATTCACATGCTCTCAAAGTAATTTGTTTTGTTACGCTCCCAGATAAACTTGCATTTGCTCACAGAATTAATGCATTCCTCGAGAAACTTGCATTTGCACTGAAAACGTCCTTTATTCTAATGAATGTAAATGGCATATTCGATGAATTCTATAGAGAAAACCTTCACCTGGCCTCATCATCCTCAGTAGTCCATCAGAAGGACACAGCAGAGCATTATGGTAAGAGTGCTCTGTTCTCTTTGTGATTAACAGCACATGAAGCGTGTCTGTAAACAGGCTCTGTCAGCAATAAATCCAGTGCAATTCTCTTACCCATCATCAAACAGAGCAGAGAGTTTATATTCAAATGAAACCCGTCTGGCCTCCAGCAGAAAGAGGAAGTAAGAACTCGATGGATTTAAACCTGCCACTGCAGAATGAAAATGGAAAGGATTCGCTGCGCCTCTGACTTTCTTTAAGGTTGTGCTATTTCTAGGATGAGTTTCCCTCTGAGAAAGAAATCAGTGGTGTGTGTGTGTGTGTGTGTGTGTGTGTGTGTGTGTGTGTGTGTGTGTGTGTGCGCGTGTGTATTCATCAGTCGTACCTCGGACAGTTTGTGGGCTTTGTAAGGAGATTTTCCACACTGGAGCAGTTGAGCCGCCAGATTACAGTCTTTCCTGTACAGATCCTGTGGGAAAAATACAAGCCATAAATTATTTGATTTGGCAAATGATAATTCAATATTCAACTTTCAATCTATTAGTATTACACATCTGAGCTGAATACATCTGATGTGAACACTTGATCTGTAATTAGTCATCAGTGGGTCACACACTAACTAGTGAACCTAGAGAGAAACCAAGTGGATGCTGAAGCTCCTCAAACACTCGCTCCATCACAGAGAACATACGCCAGAGGCTGATAAATATTAGGTACAAGAACACTTGTTTCTGGCAGACGATGTTTCCTGTGAGTCAGCAGGGATCTGAACACGGATGAAAACAATCACAGATGAAGCTGTGAAGGCGTCACTAGCCTGTGGAGAATGGAAATGGTCAGCATGGCATCTGTTGTACGTACGTTATCCTCTCGCAGCTTCTGGATGGTGAGCTTGGCCTCCATCAGGTGGTTTTTCAGTGTGCTGATCTCTCGACTCAGTGATCTCTTCTCCTCTTCATGGTGTTTAGTCTTAAACACAAAGAACCAATATAAACAAACTATATTGGCAAAAGTATTGGCACCCCCTTCTAATGATCAGGTATGACTGCTTTAGAAATTTCCATGAGTACAAATCTGGGGAATTGCGCGCTTCTGTAATTGTATAGCAGCAATTTGGACAGGACTCTTCTAACATGACAATGCTTCGGTGTATAAGGCGAGGTTCAAAAAGAAATGATTGATTGAGTCGGTGTGAAAGAACTTGGCAGAAACCTTTGATGTGACTGAAAACTCATCACCAAACACCAATGATTTGTACATACACTGTACAGACGAAAACATTGGCACCCCCTTCTTTAGACACTTCCTAAACTGAAGCAAAGATGGAAACATAGTTCATCCATTTAAAAGTAGTATTTCCATTCCTGTGGTAACAGTTTTGTTTTTGTTCAGTTTTTGTCTGAATATGTACAAGTCACTATTATACCATTATATGCTTTAACATTAAGATTTGTACTCATGGAAATTACTATCGTAGTCAAACCTGTTCATTGGAAGGGGGTGCTAATACTTTTGGCAGAATGTATGACAGTACATCATTGTCCAGCTCTCATTTGATAAATGCAGCTATAACTGCATTTATGAATACAGTTTATATACAGATTTATATCTTCACGGACCTTGTTCTGTTTGACTGATATAATTAACAGACACTCACATGACTGAATGTACTGCAACATTAGTCTGTGACGGAGCTTTATTATAAACCAGAATCACACACACATCAGCCAGTACTTCAGTATGTCTGTAGTTCAAGCTGAAATGAGATGATTCAAATGAAGAGTTGGTTTCTCAGCGCACTGTGTGTGTGTGTGTGTGTGTGTGTTTTCTACAGCAGTCGTTCATCAGAGATCAGCACTAGACCGAACGAGTGAGAGAATCTGACTGTTGCTGAATCACAGGTACATCGTCACACTCATATGATGCTGTTTCTATGGCAACATCTATCAGTCATGGTCATGTGACCTGCAGTTATGTTTCATCTGAGTATGACTGTAAGTTTACTCTGTAAGAGAATGAGTGAGTTAGTGTACTTGTTTTTCTATTCTGGTGGGACTTAATCTGTGTATGTGTGTTTCTCGTTGGGTCTCAAATCCCATGTGAGCCAATTACTCAAAAACTGAAAGCGAAGAGGCTGAAAGTGTGTCTGAAGAGGGTCCGGTGTGTTTCTGTGTTTAGAGTGAATGTAGATGTCTCTGGATGTGAGTCTGGTCGGAAACAGATTTGAACACGGGTGCATGTCTCTGGAGGCTCGTTTGTGTTTTCACTGAGAGACTTGGACTAATGAGGAGGACACGGACAGCTCCACATTCAGGAGAAACACTGAAGGCAGCATTACACTGATTGGGGTCAGAGCTGCAGTCGAGCGTCTCGGCAAAACAAACATTCAGAAATCCAGATACATGTACTGGAGATGCAAACGGATTCAAATAAAAACACATATCTGCTGGTTTTCTGAGACCATAACTCACATGATTCTCAATTTCTCAGAAAAACAAGACTCCTTGAACGTATTAAGAATCTTTTCTTTTGCACAAAAATACAGCTTCTGAAGACTCTTCTGATCATCTCCAGCAGTCTCTCTGTTCTCATTATTGGTATATTTTCTCTAAGCTTCCACTTCACAGTGATTTACGAGACTTGATACCGAATGAAAGTTGATTCTGGGGTTTCTTCATCAGATCGACTTAGTTTCATATCGAGGTTCAGTCTGTTTCCTGCTGATTTTCCCAGGGAATCACTTCTGAACTCATCTGTAGCGTGAACATCTGTCAGCTCTTTCTAAACCGCACCGCTTCAGACGTCAAATCAGGAATATTTATTCACAAACCTGCTTCTTAATCAGCACCACAAATTGCTGTTTTTCTTTTCTAAGTCACTTTGGATAAGAGCATCTGCTAATTACATCAACATAACAGCAAACATTCATATGCAAGAAAATGTTAACTATTTAATTGACTAAATATACATTTATGAAGAAAATATAACAAGCAGCAGATATCAGAGTGAAATATATGAAAGAATATGGCTATCACAATTCATTTTGAAATGCAATATGCTGCACATATGTTAATTTAAATACTAAAATACATAACCATTGAAAATGTAATTTTGCTGTACATTTCAAGATGAACTGTGATACCCATATGCTTCCATAGAAATAAAGATCTTTTGCTCATTTACAAATCCATTTGAAAGCATCAGGAAATGCATGCTGGTAGTCGGTAATAAAGGCATGACGAACGGTCAGTTATTGGAGGCTGATGGGGGTAAGATTGTGTCTGGATCAGGTTCATAATCGAGGCCTCAAGCGATCAATTCCTCTAATAATCAGAGCTGAAACCCTTTCACAGCTCCACTGCTGTTTGGGCTTTAAACGGCTATAAAGTGTAATGGGTTTTAAGATCAGTGGAGTCTGCTTTGATTCCAGCATCTCTGCTCTGACGCTCGAGCGGTTATTGATCTGTGACAGTCTCTCTTCTGTTCAATCGTTCAGTGAGAAGCACTTGTTGTCAGTATTCCTCCTGAAAGTGTGCTCTCTCACCAACACCTACTGTAAATATATCAAAACTTCATGTGTGATCAGTAATATTCATTTGAACAACTTTAAAGGTGATTTCATCAATATTGAGATGTTTCTGCTCCTCAGATTCAGATTGTGTAATAGTTGTGTCTCGGACAGATCTTGTCCTCTCCTAACACACCAGACATCAGTGAGAGAGGATTTATTCAGCTTCAGATGATGTATACATCTCAGTTTCACAAAAGTGACACCCATGATTTTTTGTCTTATTATGTTTTGTGCTCCAGGGTCACATTTCTGATAAATCATCATCGGTGTTTGAGATCTGAATAAAGAAATGCAGGTTTGATCCTCCAGCGGTAAAGATGCTGTGAGACACTGAATGAGATCAGGCTTACTTACCATGCGGTGTACTTTCTCCTCCATGTCCTGGTTTATTCTCTGTAGAGCCGAGTAGCTGCTCTGAATCCTGCAGAGAGATGATGAGTTATAGATATCCTGGACTGCTTTGGTGTTTGGTGAATCTGGTTAAATCATGACTCCTGTGTTTCTGAGGAGTTTGGTGAAACCAGCAGTGGAATGACATTTCTTCTAGTATGTGTCGTAAGTGAATGACTTCAGATATTTAGTTTTGTTTTCTGAAAATATTCAAATATATTAAAGGTTTTTGTAGTGAGTGAACTCTTGTAATGGACCTTTACTGCTGTTTCTATTGGTTTTTATCATGTTAAAGATTTTTTGTGCTTGCGTGGTTCTCTTCAGAGCTGTTTAGTGACCGGACCCCTCGGTGTGTAGTTCTGTCAGACCTGCGCAGTTTCTCTGTGAACTTGTCCAGCTCGTCTTGAGCTCGTCTCAGCTCCGTCTCCAGATACTGACGCGTGGACTCGAACTCGCTCTGCAGCTGCTGCAGTTTGTGTGTACTGCAGCCGAGACGTCTGCGCAGATCCTCCTTCTGCTCCTGAAGAGAGCTGCAGGAACACAGACAGATCATGACTCCTCCACCACGGCCCAAAGATGCCCCACCGCAAACACTCTGTGATCAAGAGCACTAAACCTGATTTATTCATGCGCTTATGAAATATCCATAAGTCCAAGTTAAACATTAATGATCTTTGAAATTAAACTAAAGAGAATAATTCAGATTCAGTGAACTGCGTGTGAAAGCTAATGTTTGGTTTTACTAGAAATATCACTATAGATAAAATATCAGCTTTAAGTATGAAGTATGTAAATACAGTAATTCTGACCCAGATGAGGAGCTTTCTTAGTGCACATTTACCATGGTAAAATAAAACCAAGAGTGAAGATGAGGGATAGAAGAGAGACTGACTGAACTAAACTGTGTTGTTCCATACGTGAACACAACTCCATGGCAGGATGTAAATCAGATTGAGATTCAGCTGATTTCAGAACAGCTGTAGCTGTGTTTGAGCAGCGTTCACCTGCCCTGAAGATCGATCAAGCCTGGGTCTGATGGGATCATGATGGCGTCTAATGGCTTCGGCTGATGACATTTAGATGAAGGGCCTGATGGATGGATGGATGATTCAATAACAGGCTTTCTGTTCGATTTCAGACTCTTACCTCCTCTTCTGATGTTTACTACCATTTCTGGGAGCTTTTAGTGCCGTTTTCCCAATATAAATCTTTTTCATGTTGTCTCAGTGTGTCCTGCAGAGACAGACACAGACGGCCGAAGCGCGCGGTCAGCTCAGAATCACAAACACACACACACACACACACACACACGTGATCCAATTCATGGACATAACGCTGAGAAGAGCCCGTTCAGATGTAAATAACACATGTGGATATAAGTCTTGTTTCATGATTTAGGTTTACGCTTTAAACAAGATCAAAAATCTGCAAAAACAGTGAATGCATCTCTCGCTTTTCATATTCATATTCATATTCCCACTAGGCTACAGAGACAGGTTTGAAAGGCATGAGCAGAGTAAATGAAGTCAGAAAGATCATTCTGGATGCTAAGACTTTCAACAAACACTTCCTGTGTCTGCAGAGATCACTTCCTGGGGTGTGTTTCCCGAACAACGATGTGGCTCGCTGAAGAACCAACACAGTGCGATGCAACAAACTAACTCCACACGACTGTTTCCTGAACACGGTCACATCTCTGTGCTCTAAGCACATCAGGCCAGTGTTAATGACGTCACACACACCCGCTGGAGATATATTATTATTATTACACATATTGACTAATTTATTATTTTTGTTCACTGTCATTATCCTTTTTTTGATCTTTGAATCATTGCAGGTTTCCTCCGTCATACATTTATGCACATGCGCACTTTTCAGAATACAGCGTTTAGAATAAATTAAATCGCTTTTATATTCAGATAGAATGGAAGATACAGAGAGTAATGCATGTTAGTTTGCTTCTTGTTCCCAAGAGCATATTTATTTTTACTAACAAGACACTATGTTTCTAAGCACAGGTCCAGTGCTGTAGTTCTAACCGCGAGCGTTTGTGACGTTGACTGCGAATGCTTGTTTGAACTGGAACGCCGTAACGTTGAACTATGCTGGTAACGACGGAACCTGCGACCATAGTAGACTGACCATGCTTCTGGGAAACGCACCACGGTCTGTCTGACACACTTGCGGTTTATAAATATTTGAGTAACGCTACAGGAGAATAATCCAGCAGCAGATGGGGCTCTGAATCATGTGTTTCTCAGTCGGACTGACTCAGGATGGATGTGTAACGTTTCTTTAGTAGCCGCTTCCTTCCTTTTCCTCTGTTTTCTGCTTCATCCTGACGGGTTTGTGTGCTGCTGGAATATCAAACAAACACGTAGTCCAGCGCTACACAGACAGACGGCATGATGGGAAATCTCTCCTGACTGAAGGGCTTTCTGTGAAGTGAAACTGTCAGTCAGACAGAGAGAAAACCAACAGGAATAAAAGCTTCACACTTGAACACAAGCTGTGGAAGGATGCAGACAATAACCTGTGTATGATTGGAAAAATGAATCATATTAAACACAATCAGGTCCACGATAAGACTGGTGTGTATCGATTCATCTGGCCAGGTTGTGTGTAGAATTAATTCAGGGATTCATAATCTTGCTTACTTTTAAGTTTGTATTTTAATAATATAACAACACATTTTCATGATCAAAATTAATGCAAGCAAATATATATATATATATATGTGTGTGTGTTTATGTATATTAGTGCTGCCATAAGATTAACTGTGATTAATCCAAACATTGAAACATTGCATATATGAATACACACACGTATGTATATATTTTATATTTGATACTTATATTTACATTCATATATGTATTCATATAATTATTATTATTGTAAATATATTATTATATTAATAATTAACTGTGAATATTACAAATTTATATTTAATATATAAACATATTTTTGAGTGTCTCTATATATACATAATAAATATACACAGTATACACATGTATTATGTAAACAAAAATTGTTTAATTGTGATTAATATATGCAGCAGATTGAACATTGTTCACTCAACAAATAATAGCAACAAAGCAGTAAGATTAAAAAACAATCCTAGGTTAATGCTGCAGTGCATGCTGGGATCTTTTCTAACATTTGTTTTCTAAACTATTCAGATTCTCTCGTTGGTGAAGGACTTGAGTATTTGGGTTCCTGCTAAACCTTAAAGAAGAGCCCAGACACTGATTATCAAAAAACATAAATGTGATATAGATTTATAGATAGATAGGTTTATAAGAAAGGGGCGGAGTTAAAGGAGACTCCCTGGGTGCCCCTCCTCTGGAACACTGTGACTGCTTCCAGAACTAAATACTGAGCGGGCTCTAGCCTCAGTGCACATCCGTTTTCACTAATATTTTTGTTCCGTTTCTTGCTCTTTCAAGTGTGAAGACCACATTAATATACAGATGTCATTTTCAAAACTTTGCAGCATGTATGTGGCCAAAAACTAAAGTTTTTAAAAATTCTGAATGGATTATATATAGCCTAGAAAGCATCCCCTCTGTAATCACTAACAACCTGTCCCTAGTCTTAGTTCACTGCTTAGTTTTGTGTTAATGAGAAGATCTGTGAGTTTGGAAAACTCTACAGACAGTGAGAGCAAACCGAAGCCTGAACTTCAGAGAAACTATAAACTGTTTCTTCAAATCTGATTGGATAATCGCAATGTTGTTCCAGGAACACACTGAACTCAGCAAAATCATGTCCTGCAGACTAAAACACTTGTGGATTTTGACTAAATGCCTCTGATTGGCAATTGTGTTTAATAAATGAACAGATAATGTCTGTGATTGGCTACATGGCTCAACGCTGCAAAACATGATGTTAATATCATCTCCAGAGCACGAAGACAAATATGCACTGCATAGATTACCCAGGTCTGTTTCTCCAATACGATATCCTGTAACTGTTTGAGCTGAGGTGTCTATGATTGGAGAAGACCTGCATACATCACCAGAGAAAACTGATGTTCACCGGAAGAGTTATGTAGAAGTCATTTTCGTTGTAACAAGAATATTTTAAGAGCACAGATGAATTATTCACAATAATCTGTATAACATGCATTTAGAAAACCAACTTTAACATTGGAGATCTGCAGCTTTGATTTACACAATGTTCTTTAATATTTTAGTTTTACACTCAAAATACTCTCAGCAAGCTGAATGAAGCACCACGTGTTTCTCACTAAAAACATCACAAAACAACCTGAAATCCTCCGTTCCTCAAAGTCTAATGAAGCCCTAGACATCTCTGTCCTTCTCCATCAGAGTCTGAAGCTTACATTGAACTCAGATTCTGTGACACATGATGCTGTCTAACAGCTGAAGATGACCGAAAACATGATTAACCGTGTGTGTGTGATCGGTTGTGAGGAAAAAACTTCAGAAAATGTAAAAAATTGAAAAGTGACAAGTGAGAAAAGTGAAGTGAGAAGTCTGACGCTTCTTCCGTTTCTCTCTGACAGCTCATTAAACAGCATAAAATGAGCAGCGTTTACTAGCAGAGACCCCGTCACAGTCAAGCATAGAAACACTATCAATAACAGCTGTGTTAACCTCACACTGTCGTTCTCCAACAGATTAGCAGTGAATAGTGCTGAAAGCAGAGAAACACACACATACAGCCATGCAGCACTTCACACGCGGGTCACTCACCGTCTGTGAAGCTGCGTGTCATGATCAGATGAGCGTGTTCTACCTCGAAACACACGGCAACACTTACAGAGCAGAGCTGAGATGCTACCGAGGAGCTGGAGAGAGACGGAGGAGGAGGAGGACGAGAGAGAGAGGAGGACAAACCCATTCAACACTGAGGAGAGGGGAGGGGAGGAGACGAGAGAAGAGGAGACAAGAGAAGAGGAGACGAGAGAAGAGAAGACGAGAGGAGAGGAGAGGAGACAAGAGGAGAGGGGAGGGGACAAGAGAAGAGGAGAAAAGAGAAGAGGAGAGAAGAGAGGACAAGAGGAGAGGAGACAAGAGGAGAGGAGACAAATGGAGAGGAGAGAAGAAAGGAGGAGAGGAGAGGAGACAAGAGAAGAGAAGGACAGGAGAGAAAAGTAGACGAGAGGAGAGAAGAGAAGGACAGGAGAGGAGACAGGAGAGGAGAGAAGAGGAAAGGAGAAAAGAGGAGAGGAGTGGAGAAGAGAGGAGAGGAGACAAGAGAAGAGAGGAGAGGAGACAAGAGAAGAGGAGGACAGGAGAGGAGACGTGAGGAGAGGAGACGAGACGTGACAAGAGGAGAGGAGGACAGGAGAGGAGACGAGACGAGACGAGAGGAGAGGAGAGGATGAGAGAAACATCCTGTTACCTGTTGCTCATGTCTCCATCAGAAACCTGAAGAAACACAATAATCACAGTTATTCACATGATTGACAGCTTCCATTAGCATATCACAGAAACCTTCTGCATTCATGAGCCATTAATTAATGCTCGATATTAAACATGCTTGTTTGGTAACCATCCAGCTATCCATATATTAGCATTATTACTGTAAAAAGATTAACCGAGGTTAGTCGCATCCAAAATAAAAGTTTTGGTTTACATAACATATGAGTGTGTGCTGTGTATATATATATATATATATATATAAATACACACACATACAGTATATACAGTAAATATATATAAATATATTTTATATAAACATAAAATGTACATTTTATATATTCATGCAAATATACATGTGTTTGTATTTGAACACATTATATATATGCACAGTATACACTCATATATCATGTACCTTCAGCCATGATTGATCGTTTGGCAGCACTGATTTAATAATAGCTTGAATTTTGACTAGAAAGCATGATGAATAAGAAAACAAAAGGAAAAACACATGAAAATTTCTGACTCGGCATGTAAGGAGTCAGAATCTACACATAAAGCAATGGAATGCTGTATGTCGATGGAATAATTTCACAATGCGGCTACAACACTGTAAACACGCATGTACACACACAAGTTTCTGACGTTCGTTTCACAGGCGTAATGATTTTTCTACTGTATTTTCTATCCCCTTATCCTAAACCTACCCCTCACACAAAACTACAGCCATTTTTAGATTCTCAAAACACTTCATTCTGTATGTTTTATAAGATTGTTTCCTCACGGGGACCAAAATAATGTCCCCACAAGGTCATCATTTACTGATATTACTATCCTATAAACAGGTACTGTACACACACACCATCATTCTGCAGTTTCAGTGCATTTACACCTCGAGCAGCATTATTCTAAGACTAGCGTTTCCTGCAGAATGTCTTCGTAACAAACAAACCAAAACAATCCACTGTATTCACAGACACTGAGTAACTCTGCTCACAGATGAAAGCCTATCATTCTCAGTGTCACACACTGGTTACTTCAATGCATTTATTTCTGAGCGATAAAATCCCGCCACGCACACTAGTATCCAGAGGATCTGAGAAATCCGCCCACCAGAGCTGAATCTATGCTTCGCTTCGGTTTGCTCTCACTGTCTGTAGTGCAACAGGGAGATTATGATGAATTCTTCCATTCAGACACACACAGTTTCTATGGCAGGCACTCAATCCACGATTCGTGTTGTTTCTATTGTTTTAGCACTGCACGTCTTTATGATTGGCATTTGAGAAGAAGCACTTCCATACAAAAAAAGATCAAATGAATTATTAATATGGCTGCTGTTCTCCGGCAGATGAGAGAAGTGTGGCCAGACAGCAGCAGCTTCAGTGTGAATAATAGGAAAAGCTGTTGTATTTTTAATAGGTGCTGTCACAGAGCAGCGATGGGTTCGATTACTCCTCTGACCTCAAAATAATCTTTGATAACATGCATTGCACATTGTTTTAAAGGACAATACATTTTATTAAGTCAAGTTAATTGCATTTGGTGACTTGCCATACCAATACAGCAAAAGAATCCATTAGAACACAAACAAAGAGCAACAGAAATAAATGAGCGACTAATGAATCACTCCTTAAGATTGTTAATGACTCCAAAATTTGGTTTAGTCACTGTAGGGTGTCAGGACTTTTGGTGTTGCGTCTCCCAGGTTGTGAAATGCTGTCTCAAGACATCGGTGTACTACCTTCTTTCTTGTTTCAAAAACCTTTTAAAGGAGTCATAAGCTGAGAAACCAAAATTCCTTGATCTATGGATCTATGGATCTATTGCTTCTATGGGAGTCTGCCAAAACAACAGCTTGTGGAATGTTCTACTCTGTGATGTAATAGTGGGAATAAGCCCTGCCCTCACAAAAGAAGCCTGTTTAGCTCCACCCACCAATTCACTTCTTGTTTAGCCCTGCCCTCTGATTCGAACATGAACATGCAGGTCTGCACAGAAACTAAACGATTAAGATGCTACGAAGACAGAGTGGTGGAAAAACAGTGTTTAGGTTGCCTTCCTTCTGAATACAACATTAGCAAAGAGTGAAGGAACTAATGAAGATCAGAACTTTTGTTCACTTCATTTTTCCTTGGATTCACTCATAAGAGCGCTGATATTTTTGTAGTAATAATAATTAATTGAATTGGTTAAAATGTATGCCTTTTATGCCAAAAGTCCTGATAAGATTATGAGTGGAATCACCACTCACCATATCTCCGCTCGCAGCAGGCCTCGGGAGTGAGGTGGTTCGGTACGGTGGCCGTGGTGCTTCTTCTGACTGCTTCGAAATGGGATTTGAGCATCTGTGAGAAGACTTGCCACCTGGCTGTAAGATTCTCTTGTCCACATCTCGTGAAAGCGTGGAGCTCTCTTCATCTTCCCTCCTCACTCGGTCTATATCAGTCTCGAGGTAGGTCCTTCCTATCATTTCCATTTCCTCCTGAGTTCTTCTCAGGGTTTCGCTGGCATCCAGAATCTTGCAGCTCGGCATGCACTTGGCCCATTTGTTCACTTTACTGTTCCTGAAGTCACAGGCACTGGAACCAAACCAAGCCCCGGAAGCTGAGGTAGGGTTTAGGCATGGAAGAGACAAGGTTTGTGGCTCCTTCTGATGGATAGGCGCTCCGAAGGCTTGCAGACACTCGGGGTCCAGGACCCTACACGTGACCTCGTCAAGAAACTGAGAGAACTTGAGCTTCTCTTTGATCTTCTCCTCTAAGTCAGATGATGCGGTCGAAGCAGCAGAGGTTCCCTGACTCGATGACGAATCCCTTCGCTCTGTATCGACCTGCTCCGCTCCCTCCTGGCTCTCCGATCCCATCACGCTGCCCTGGCAGCTGTCGGAGTTCTGGTAGCCCATCTCGGAGTCGCTTGTAGCTTCTGGACGACTTGCGGAGCTGGCACGCACCCGGAAAACCTCCTCGCTGTGCTGCTTAATAGAGCTGCGCAGCAGACAGGTGGCCCCGGAGCTCCAGCTGTTGGTGTCCCAGCTGTCGTCCTCACTGGAGCTGCAGCTCCGGAGGCTTGTGCTGGAGCTCCGCAGGCTGTGGCTGGAGCTCTGCAGCACCGAGGAGCTGGGAAAGCTCTTGAGGCTGGTCACCGAACCCTTTAGACTTGACAGAGCGGAGACAGAGCCCTTCAGACTAAAGGTGGAACCAGGCTTGTGCAAGGTAGGAGAGGAAAGGCTGGATGGACAGCAAGGCTGAGGATCTAGATCCAGGTCATTCTGGCGTCCCGAGAAGACTGGACAAGAAGCCGTGGATGAGCAAGAACCACGCTCCTGCCTTCCAGACGCCATCTTGGGCCTCGGTTGCCTTTTTAGAGTGGACACCGTCCCGTTGACCATAACTCCTCTTCCAGTTTTCGATGAGCCGTTCTGCATTTTCGCCTCCATCATTGGTGTGTGTAGAAAACTGGACCATGATGAGCTGGGCTGGCCAGATCCGGTCGCCTTAAATGCATTTACCTCCCGTGACTCACTTTCTCAAATGCTCTCTCGGCTCTGCAGGGATGAAAGCATACAGCTGTTAAAACATGCAGCAGACGCACCGGTCAGCTTTCTAAATACGGACACGAAGGTGAAAATACAGTCTTTCCTGGTGGTGAATAAACCTTCATATGTGCTCAGTTAGAATCCTGGTTAACTTTCCAGGTCAGTTGCTCTTTAGAACAGGCCATTGATCAGGATGCCACGTGATGGACGGATGTGGGGCAGAACTTGAGTTCCATAAATCGATTCCTCATTGGACTTGTTGTTTACGGCGTTAGAGCCGGCTTATGATGTCTCTCTGCTTTAGATTAAATTATAGGTTGCTAGCTGCTGGTTTGTTTGTTGTTTAATGGAGCATCAGAGCCATGTGCAGAGGATCTGAATTGAAGAAAAAAATAATATTCAAAGTGACGGTGTAAACAACTGCACTATATTAAACTGGTTATTAGACTAGCTAAAGGCAATGGGATAGCAAAGGGAATGTGAAGGGAAAATTTACATAGAAACTGTAGATCATTTCATTCTTCAAACTGCAACAGACACAGATGAAGGAAAATTCATCTACCTTTCTTAGAGATGGTCTGGATTTGACCCTACATCCTCTTTTTCCTGGACATGTCCTAGCCAGGATTTCTATAATCTGTCTAAACTTTGTGGGTATTATTTTCATGTTTGGTGGAGGGAATGACCTTAGAGTGCCTTTATATAGACAAAAAACTCTGTGTTGCACAGAAGACTGAAACAGGTCTTTTTAGGTGAACGATCCACTTAAGATGGCCAATTCAATATCTGATTAAAGGCAATGTAGTGCTGTATGGACTCATGACAGCAAGCTATTAAATCAGTGGCGGTCTGAAAGCTGAAACTAAGAAACTAACCCCACTGGGTTCCTAAAACACATATTTGTAGTCTCTTGGGTTATTGAATGCCTATGGAGTCACATAAATTTAACAGACAATTAAATGGAGCATTGTTTAGAATGAGTGGTGACTGAGTGAGAGAGGCTGGCAGATGCATCGATACACACGTCAATACACCCTTAAGCTATATGCTGAGCAGACATGTAGAGTTCAGTACAAAAGAGTCAAACACTGAACATCTTGCTGAGGATGATCTCAGATGACGTCTGCATGCAGATGTGAGGCATTAGTATGCAGAGTCAAACAAACAAGACCAAGAGCATTAATACTGCACTCATTTTAACTTTATTATTCAAACAGTTAGAGTTATCTGGGATAGATAATATGGACTGGCCGGTTTCTTTTATTTTCATCTGCCACACCACTGTGGAAATCAATAGGCATGAGAACGATTAGATTAGTGTGTGATGTTTCATTATTCATTTCTCTATCCTCTATGTAAAAATCATCCTAGAAGACTGTGAATGTCAAGGGAAACTTCAGCTGCTGCGAGAGCCATTCGTTAAAGTCAATGGAGCAAAACCTCATATAATACGAGATCCGTACACGGATGATCGCTGTTTATTTTATGCTTTAGTGGTGATCAGTAACTCTTAAAGGAACCAATGAAGAAATGTCTCGTCTCAATACCTCATTCACATTACATGTATGCATTCGTCAGATGCTTTTACCTGAACAACTTGTGTCCAATTTAATGCATTAACTGATATAACTTAAAATATATGCATGCTTGTATGCAGTCCAATTCTCTAAATCAAACCCTTGTTGAGTTTTGAGGCAGAATGATCCACATTTAGAGATTTATTAGATGATTTTTCCTCAGTGCCAATGCTGGCGTCAGTGAGGAACTTAAAATAAAGGTTCAAAATGGTTAAAAATGCCATAGAATAACCATTTTTGGTTCCACAAAGAACCATAACAGAAAGGTTCTTCAGATGTAGGATCTTCAATGTCATGGTGAAAAGCATAGTAAGATGACAGAGCAGATATCAGGCTCGTCTCTGATTGGTGTGTAACCTCAACACTGTTTAATGATGCTGTGGTTACTCTAGTAAGTAGGGATGGGAAGATTCCCCGATTCGCTCGGTGCATCGGCTTAATAACTTAACGATGCGATGCATCGGTTTAAAATG
>JAUCNO010000133.1:0-34222 GCA_032353835.1 Enteromius viviparus
CCCTTGAAAAGATATAATAAAATATTTACAAAAATGTGAGGGGTGTACTCACTTTTGTGAGATACTGTATATATATAAACACACACACAGGAAAAACTAATATTTTAATTACTATTTATTTTCATTTTTAGCATTTATTTTTTTTAAATATGGGTTCAAATTTGGGTTGGGGTCACAATTACCTTTTTTCTTTTTTATGAAGTGGCAAAAATGGGCTTCCATAGTATAGTCACTGTGTTATTTGCCTTCTTAAAGCAGTATTGTGTCATTTTGCACACAAAACTTAATTAGGAAAGTTTATGGCTGAGATACCAGATGAGTAAATAAAATAACAGTGTACCTGATCTCTGCATATTGTAATAAATGTTCTCTTGAAGAGTATGCAGAACTGAGTCAGTGAGCTTGTTGCAAAAGTATGGCTCTCAACATGGCCTGAATCCTGTAAAAGCAAATGTATGAAAAGCGAAGTGAGTCATTAGAAAAATTAAATAAATATAAAATATTATATTAAAGCATGAACCATCTGCCCTAGACAGCCTTTACTATTTAAAGCAGGTGTCAGAGACACTGCATGTTCTCTTGTGCCAAGTACAGACTTGTAAGTATCTTTTAATATAATCATGTCTTTGGCAGTCATCTCTCATCAAAGCATTAATTAAGAAGACAGTCACATCATATCACTATATTTTGAGCTCAGTTAGTCTAGCAAACATCCTGACCGCATTTTGTGCAAGTAAGCATTACAGATGTTATCCACAGGCAGATTCTGAAACTTGCATCACTCACTTTGACACATTTTGCAGTGCATGGGGTTACAGTGGTTTTGTCAGTACAGTTGCATTTTTGCTCCAATGCACACATGCCACCCTGAACAGCCTCAAACAACACTGGGTTCAAGTCCCCATACTCTCCTGATGCTACTTCAATGACTAAACACAAAACAGAGGGGAATTATATGACGCATGATAGACTGGTGTAAAATTGCTTATCATTATTTATTCTTTGCAATATGTATACACATTTTTTTTTCACATTAATCACAATTTAAAATACATTCAATATTATCATTTATATTAACCAGAAAGAAATATGGCGCTTAATGTAATATATATATATATATATATTTAAAAGAATGTTTTTTTTTTTAAAAGAAGCCTAATTAGAACATTTTTTAAAGAACAGCATTTATTTGAAACGCATTCAAATAAAACTTACTGAAATCTGCAGGATTGTGGTATGTGGGACAGTGAAGACCCAGTCCTCTCAAATAAGGAATGAGGTATGGGACACTTCCTTTGTATATGCACTGGCCTTGGCTTAAAATATACAGCTGTTTAGGAGGCCCAGAAGGAATGGAATGATGAGTGGCATGATCTGAAGAATTACAAAAAATGTGCACATGCACATACCTTATCAAACATCTCGAATAGTTTGGCACTGGGCTGGTGAATAGTGCAAATGATAGTTCGCCCTCCTTGTGCCAGAGACTTCATCAAGGACACTACCTGGAAACAGGATGCGCTATCCAAACCACTGCAAAATATAAACAGTATCTGTTAATGCTACAAGCATCTAAATAATGCTAATTCAATACAATGACCTTTTATTACCTGGTGGGCTCATCAAAAAACATGACTGGAGGGTTGTTTACTAGCTCAAGGGCAATAGCCAAACGCTTACACTGACCCCCAGAGAGACACACAGTTCGAGTGTGGACACACTCATGCAGTCCCAGGGCTGTCAGAATTTCTTTTATCTGCATGTCAACATAAATACACAGAAAAGAAGTGAGGGAAACAGTTGAGGTAAGCTGATCATAAGGTGATGAGCTTTACCTACCAGCTCTTTTTTCACCTCTGTGTCTTCATTGAGCTTCAGGTTGGCTGATACCTAGAAAACATTCAGTTGAGTGGTGTGTGTTTCCTGTTAGAAATTATTTTCTGCAGGTGACTAAGCATGTGGAAGTGACTGTTATATTGGGCATTAGCACCAAACCAGCAGTAGGGGGCATCCTTTACTACACCATTTACCCTAAAGACTCACCATCATTGCTTCTTGAACAGTCAAGTGGGGCAGCAATTTGTCCTCTTGCATAATGTAACAGGACATTTTACGAAAGGTTCTGGGGTCTCTGAGTTTTCCATTTACCAGGATCTGTCCAGTCATTCCTGTTTCCCTGTAACACACAAGACAACCAGCAGGTATGTTATTTAATTTGAAAGCACAGCCACCCCAAAAAACAGGCTTACATACAGATTTCAAATCATAAAAAGAAAGCACTTAATAGCTATGATACTGTTAGCACAACTAGCAGTAAATAGACATGGAAATTTATTTTTTTTTTTTGAAAAAAAAATTATATACATGTTTTTTATAAGTATTTTTTTACTTCAAAATAAAGCTGACCAATAATATAAACAATTGAAATGCTATCTCACTATTTTTGCTCAGTTCACATTGTCATCTACTGTACCCTCACCTGTATCCCGCCAGAATGTTCATCAAAGTAGATTTTCCAGCCCCAGAGGGGCCCATAATGCCAATGAGCTCCCGACTGCAAAACCTCCCAGATAGACACTTGAGTAAAGCCTTATAACCTGAAAGAACAAAAAAATATATGCTTAGCGTCATATGGTTCTCCTTTGGAACAAACGGACCACTTGCAGTTAATCCCTTCAAATAAGAAGTATGGTTTAATCCATGAACCTCATGACTGTACTATATAATTCTCCAAAGCTAAAAAATGTGAGAAAGCGAGTGATAAAGGTGATGAAAGAATTAGGCTCCAAAACCTTTAAGTACAGTGGCTAATTAAACCATTCTGGACAAATCTGCTCATTGACCTTTCTGTGAGTGCACCAGGATGGCTTTCACCCACCACATGGGACTGAAAGATCTCATTAAAAAAAGTTATGACATTTTTAGGAGTCACTGATATAGTATTTAAAAAATCTGACTTACCGTATTTCAAAGCAAGGCACACTAATTATCAGCATATTAACCCAAAAGTTCTGTTCTCACAGTCAGATCACAGGAAAGCCTTCTCCTTTACCCTTTGACTTTATTCCTATACTTGTCCACTGAATGTTTAGAAGTCATTCAATGACTGCCATATTATCAACATTGGGAAAACAACTTTTCACAAATGAAAGGGACATTAGGAGTGCAAATAGCATTTCTCACTTTTACTTCTCGTTTATCATATTTGCAAATATATTCCAGTTTGTTTCTGATCATCATAGTGCATAAATGTAGTCAGCATGAAAAAGCATACGCATTAGGATGATTTCAGATTAAAATTTTTGTTCTCCCTGTTGATGTTAGATGTGATTTCATCTAATTTAAACTACTTGTAGTGATGGCACTGCAAAAATAAAAGTCATGCAGGCATCTGAAGGCTGTAAAAGAGTGGAAACTTCCACACGGGTATGCTTTCAGCAATAAAGAACCATCTGCTACCTTCAAGCCAGACAGTGCATGCATGACTAGACAGTGCATGAGTCAGCTTCATCAGATAAAAACAGAAGTGATCAGTATGAGATACCAGCACTCATGACGTTACCTGCAAATCAATAGATCTAAAGGTCTGACAGGAAACCAAAAAGGCCTTCATTAGCCTTGGTACTCGTTCTAATGTGATTTCATCATCTATTTTCTTTTAAATGTGATTTTATCATCTTTTTTTAGCATCTAATTAGTTGATGCTAAGCTGCTAAATTAAAATTGCTACCTATATTTTGCTTTCTACATTAATAACAGTTGCTACTCTGAGCATGCATCTAGCCAAGACCTGTTCCCTTTCGACATTTCACTCGTACTGCGTCTGCTAAGACGCATGGGGAAAACTCCTTTTCCCCCTAACAGAAGCCTATTTTAAAACGCAGTTTTATTATTTACTAAAACTGCACGGTCATTGGCCGCTGTATTGGGGACTATTTTAACCAATAGGCAAAGCCCTGCGAACAGCGGGCCAATGCCGTCGACCACACCCCATGGCGTGATGTTTCTGCTCCAATGACAGCAGGTGGCGCCATGGTGGTGTGATGTGGCGTGTCCCTCATCTATTTAAGGCAAGGGACTGCTCGCCATCTTCAGATCATTCTCCTTCTGCGACGGATTCTTTGCTGTCCCTGACTGGAAGCCTTTCCTCTGATCGTCTGCAGCTGGATAAATCCCCTGCCGCCACCTAGTTTGACCTTCAGAGCGAATTTCAACTCTCAATTCAACATGCCTGGTCACCGCTGCTCTGCCTGCGCGTCTCTTCTGCACACCGCTGACAGACACCAGGAGAGTGTTTTCTGCCTGGGACTCTCTCACGTGGAAACCACCCTCGCTGGATCCGACTGCATGTCTTGTGAGTGTAAGTATGGCTACTCTGCACCTCGCGCTCTCCCGTCTCGCCGAGACAGAGGAGCCGAGGTCAGTGCTCTGAGTTGGGTGAAGTCACGCCGGCGCCGCCCCGCGTGCTTCACCGCCTCGAGACAGAGAGCCTTCTCCCACCTTCACCTCTCCGTTTGCTCTGCCGGTCTGTAGGAATAAGTAAGCCCTCTAGCTGCTTATTCTCCTCGGCTGTCTGAGAAAAGCATAAACAGTTAAACAGTCACGCGCAGGCCAGCCTATACTCGCTTCCCGCTGCTTTTCCCCATGCGTCTTAGCAGACGCAGTACGAGTGAAATGTCGAAACTTTACATTGTTAGAATTTTAAATGTTACATTTACTTTATTAAATTTATCAAGATAAATAACAAACAAAACAGAAAAAGTAAACTGGCTCTAGCTGACATTCGTTCCTCTTACATACCATATGCACTTCCCAGACAAAAATCATTGAACCTTATGGCCTTCCTCTTTATATCTCAGAAACATCCCCTTACATCCCCAGATATTTTACAAATGTCAGTGTTTTTTTCCATGACAACACCCCTGAACATATCAACAGCATCTGATATAGACAATATTAATGAAAATGGCACAAACAACCAATCAAGGCACAAACAAAAACAAAAGCATACATGCTTAAAAGCACAGTTTTTATTAGAAGTACAATATTTTCTAAAAAACATTAGGGATAAAAAAAATTTACTTGTGCACCTTTAAAGGCTGCATGTGCACAAAGCCAAGCACAACATTCAGCAGCAGATTTACATACAGTAGCATGATCTAAACATGCCACCAAAAAAGGTCACACACTCTAATATTTAGTTGGACCGCGTTTAGCTTTGATTACGGCATGCTTTCGCTGTGGCATTGTTTCAATAAGCTTCTGCAATGTCACAAGATTTATTTCTATCCTGTGTTGAATTCATTTTTCACCAAGAACTTGCATTGATGATCTTTCCACTGCTCAAAGCCTTCTCCAGCACTTCCCAAAGATTCTCAATGAGGTTAAGGTCTGGAAAATGATGTCTCATGCTCCCAGAACCACTCTTTCACAATTTGAGCTCGGTGAATCCTGGCATTGTCATCTTGGAATATGCCCGTGCCATCAGGGAAGAAAAAACCATTGATGGAATAACCTGGTCATTCAATATAGTCAGGTACTCAGCTACCTCATTCTTGGAGCACATACTGTTGCTGAACCTAGACCTGACCAACTGCAGCAACCCCAGATCATGTTGTGCAGTAGGCACTATGATGGGTGTATCACTTCATCTGCCTCTCTTCTTACCCTGATGTCATATGGACCCACCAGACCACATGACCTTCCTCCATCGCTCCAGAGTCAAATCTTTATGCTCCCCAGCCAATTGAAGCCTTTTTTCTGGTTTGCCTCTCTCTATATAATGGTCACAGATAGTGGTAAAAGATTATAGTTGTACATCCTGCTGAGATGACATGCAGCGAGAATTCATTAATACATAATCACAAATGCTCTCTGCTCAAATGGCATGCATTCACTACAATCTTTACAGATATTGATATGAGACTAATCAGGAATTGCATGGCACAATTTTATCCTTTTTAAGCACAGACACAACCGCACTTTTATTTTGCCCTTTATTTGCAGCTCTGAGACCTCTTAAAAAAGCAAAAGTCATTCTAGCGTAAACGTTGAGCCATATTTTAGCTGACGACAACCGAAGAAATGTACAACAAGCATCTCTTTCTTTTTCAAGAGGTGCTGGAGGCCATAATGTTTGTGAGCAAAGTGCTATACTGTATATTTCTGTACATTGTGATTCTGAATATTATATCTGTAAATATCGGTGTACATTTTGTTAAACTAACAGTCAGAAATCTATGAAAGGCAAACAGGTGAATTCTTGTAACACTGCTGTGTATGATATTGTTGTACAGTTAAAGCGTAGAATATTGAACTATTTTGTACATTGTGCAATAGTGTATGTGTTGTGTATGAGGATAGTGTCTGTATCAAGTGTGTGCGTGTGTGTATGTGTGTTCAAAAAAACGTTTTTATTTTTGCTATTTTGATGTTGTGAGTCCCTTACCTCCCTAAATTCACCCCCATCTGTGAGTTTCGGTTCCTCTGTGAACATGACTCCATCATTTGTGTGTTCACGCCGCAAAGATTGTCCATTAGTGCACTGAACAAAAATGTTCTTGTATGCTTTTAATGTAAATGTTGGTTTCAATTTTGATGTGGACGTCAGCTTATCATACAGACAGCACCTTCTGTACGCTCCTCTGGCCTTAGTATCCGCAATATTATTGTTTGCAGCTTCTAGGTTTCGTCAAAATGTTCAAGCACTTTTTTCGTTTAGTCCGACTATATTCAGTGCAATCATTATTAGTAGTCTTAGATTATTGTAACACGCACTTAGCCGGGACGTTTCCGCACTTTGTGTCTCCAACGTATTCGAGCACTAAGGAGGAAAGTCAAAAATAGAATTCTTTTGCACTCTGGAAGTGCTATTTTAATCGATAGAAATATACTTGATGTGAATGTAAACGTATTTTTAATCCCCCAAAGTACTGTAAAGATCATCTGCGAGTAATTTAGTAAGAAGGACACTGAGGAAACGTGTACTATTACCCTCCAGTCTACACTTGTGTGCTGTACTAGTCTTAGATTTATAAGCAATATTTCTGCAGGCATTTACTTTGGTTGGACGTTGGTCAGAAACCGCTGCTACTCTGAGAGTAGCGGCGTTGGAGGGCTTCACTGCTAAAGAAGAGCAATGCTCTTTAAACTTTAGTCAAACCCTATTCTGTCGGGTGATAGAACATTCAGATCACTTGCCACAGTATACTGTTAGCTATACAAGGACTATTTTAATGTCTCAGTGTCATTGATATTGTACAGTATTTCCGATTCACTTGGGAAAACGCTGAGTTATGAATATTAAATATGGACCATCACAAAAACAAACAATAAAAAGTTGGTTCTCACGCTGAAATGTGTCTCTGGTTCGTTCTTTGAATTGTGACTAATCGAGTTGTTTTCAATCACAGTATTAACAAAGGCTGAGCCTCCGTGTGTTTGAGCTCTGGTGTGTGTCATATGTGTTGAGCGGTGGCCAGATCCATTGACAGACTGAAAAGGTTTCTGCCACAGCTAGGTGAAAGCCAATAATAAGAAAGAGACCTAAACGAGTGTAATCTGATGCACTTAGGATGAAAGGTGCCCAAAAGACAAAATGCCCTAATTTTATTATTTGTGTTGGAGTTATATATTTTAAGAAGAAAAAATAGAGGGCTTAATAAAATAAAGATTGGGGACAGTATGTTACTTTTATCATTTTATTCAGCGAGGACTCTTACAGTTGATCCAAAATGATAGGAACGACATTTCTAATCTTTTATATAATCAACACAAACAATATTTATAATGGTGCAATTATAATCACGTGACACTGGAGTAATGGCATTTTAAAATATATATAGAAATCAGTTATTTGAAAGTGAAATTGCGTTTTTTTTTACAATAATACTGTTCTTAGTTAATTTTTAAATAACTCATTAATTTGTATTAACATTTTTATTTCAGTTTTAATTTTAATAGCTTATATATAAAAAGAATGTCTTGGAAAGAAGTGTACATTTTTGAATGAGAGCACAAAAGCATCAAGTACTAAGACCTCTGTACAGTCCGACCATATCCTGTTTCTTAAGTGAATCTCTGTGTGAAGCCAGAGGTCCTTCCCCTGGCAGGAAGTGATGCGGAAGTCAAAATGAAATTGACAGATCATCGGATGAGGTTTGCCAACTTTTCTGAAGCTCTAACAGCTGACTGGAAACAATTCATGTCTACAAACCGATTAGATGAAAGCTCTCACATGCCTCCAAGGCATTTCCAAGCAGAGGCACATGCAAAGATGTGCATTGCATAGTTAAAATTATAAAACACGTACAGTTACTTTATAAGTATTGTTAGAAGAATTATGTTTTTGGTGCATTGAACAGCTTGTTACTTTTAAGTTCCTTTAATTAAAAAGTGAAAATTTGCTGAAAACCCTTAGGCCCCCGAGGAGCTTGCTTCTTTAACTGAACGGATTTGGAGAAATTTAGCCGTACAGAACTTGCCTATGAACTGATCCTCTGCAGTGAATGGGTGCCGTCAGAACAAGAGTCCAAACAGCTGATAAAAACACCACAATAATCCACACAACTCCAGTCCATTATTCAACATTTTATGAAGTGATAAAGCTTCCAGTTTGTGACAAACAAATCCATCATTACAATGCATTTTGAAAGCATGCGAAGGTGCCATCAATGTCACATGGGCTTGTGTAGCCTTGAAGCATGAAACTGGGTTTTAGCCTGAATCTCAGTCGGCTACATGAACACTGACATCTATTAGGCTGTGGGAGTGTGAGGGAGTCGGGTAGCAAAACTAGTGTTATCACCATCTGAGCCTGTGATTGTGGCTTCTGTTCCGTCAAAGTAACACAAAGACTTTTGAGGACAGCGTGTAGAGCGTTTAAGGTCTCAAGTAAGGTGGCAAAATCTCATTGACGACTTTTGAGTGCACTGTGTTTTTAATATCAGGTTTGTTTTGGTATAAAAAGAGATGCCATTAGAAGCAGTCCAGATTCAGCATGTAATGTGTGTTTCTGTTTTAGGGGGCAGAGAGTGCGTCACGGCCGACCCCTCACACTCTCCTCTTTGTACTCGTTTCGTCTATATCCTGTAAACAGGTTTTTCCTCCATCGCGGCCCAGAGACGCAGACGCACTCGCTATCTCTATCTTTTTTCTCACACCCACTCACACAGTGGTAAATCTAGGAGTGACATTCGTAATTATAGAACAGGACATCGATGTCCGTCAGCAGATGTTTACTTGGCTGAGACGCAGCTTCCTATGTTCCCATCACAATCTACCTCATTTAGCATCAGCCTCTCAAGTGCACAAACAAAACTAATTTAAATGTCCAAGCAATGAAACTTAATAGTAAAAATATACTTTTGCTTTCATTTGTTTCCTCCTTTATTCAGTATAAACAATATTTATATTTTTGCTTGGTATTATGGAAAAGCACAAGCCCATTCTTTAAGCCATTAAAAGCCTTCAAAACCTAAAAAAAAATAAGTGACCTTATGGTTTCTATTTCCGAACTGTCTTTTAAATTAGCATATTTGCCTTGTTTCCCAGTCTCTATATTCTAAATTATTTCTCCTTCCTTATTTGTAGTTGTGTCTTGGTTGTAAAACATTTTAATACATGCATTTTAGCAAATATGATGATGTAATATCATAGCTCCAGTCTTCAGTGTCCTTCAGAAATAAAGTCTTATATGCTGATCTAGTGCTTAAATTGCAATCACTGTTGAAGACAGTTGACAATTCAAAGACATTTATTGTAAAACAGATTTGTAAAAGTCACTTTTTATCAATTTAATGAACAGATCCTCGTCAAATAAATGTTGTTTTTTAAAAGGAAGAAAGAATAAGCGAAACACAAGGCAACAGGTGAATCAGCTTTTTCCTGTTTTGTCTCTGTTGGTGATTGCTGCGTGACTTTTTCAGCGTAAGCGAGCTGGAAGAGGAGTGAGGAGACCGCTGGGCCATTGTTTTCCTCAGCCCAGGGGAGTGATGATCTTGGGTTGAGTCGCTGTAGGAAAAGAAGACCGAGCCAAGAGTGTGTGCAAACGACACGTTCCAGCACCTGCACGCTTAAACCTCACACTCCTCCATATCCTTTCACACTCTCACAGACATCGTCAGACAGAGAGAGACTATCTGCAGCTAGCTATGATGAATCAAACAAAAAATAGGACACAACTTCTATCCAAGTAGAACAATACTGATCCAGCATCAAAACAATTCCTACTAACCACCTTTTCTAATGCAAAGATTCCTGGGGGGAAAGAAAATCTAAGAATTAGTTTATTCCAGTTTGGCATAGCTTTATAATATCACACACTGATATTAATCCAGATATTCATCATTTATCATGAACCTCTCTACAGTAGAAAACCTCCCCACCAGACTCTACAGGTTACTTTGGCTCAAAGAATATTTGAAACAACCACCAAAAAGCTCACAAAATGATTCAGCATTTGGCAAATAAACAGAATAAAACATCATCCAAGCATCTGCCATACCTCAAGGGTGCTGCTTTGCAATCAGACTCGTTTTATTGTTCCTCACAATTGCTCTTGAAACTAATGCATTTAATTAAATGTGATGAGAACATGGTCAACAAGAATCCAGCACCTATAGAAGTTTGAAGGTATATAGACAGAGAGGTCTGAATGAGTGCCTGCTATGTGCCATGAACCCTTTAAACCCGTGTTTTAAAACCACATTGATAAGGGCAAGGTAAAATCAAACTCAGTGTGAGTAAGGAGAAAAACACACCTGAGCTGAAGTAAGGTGACTCATTTTCATGCCAAACGACTTTTTGTTCTTCGTGAAATATTTATAGGCTGTTAAAACAAACTTATATACTTTAGATACTTTAGAAGCAAAATCACACAAAACGTTTTCAGAGATTCAGTAATACATATTCTCAATATACAATATTCTCTTCAGAGCTGCATGCAGATACTAAAGCTTGCTTTATAATGTAACTTCACATAGTTCTTGAACTAAACTGTAACAACAAGCAAGGCTGAATACTGACAATACTTGACAATAATAGATTTAATTTTACCCTATTTCTTAATGATTCGTAAACTACTCGTGTGAAGCAGTTCGAAGAATCAGTCTGTCTAAACCCCGCCTCTCTGTGAGCCCTCACTGCTGTGATTGGTCAGATGGCGCAGTCCTTTGTGACTGGTCTACCGCCGTCGTTCTGCCATTACTAGGGATGCTTTCAGAGAGCATACATCAACTAGTTGGCACAGACTACCATGGAAAGTGCTTGCAATTTGCTTTTGTAAGCAAATCGGGCACACCTCTACATTGTGAACTTTAACATTGTATAATGCATAACACTGCGTTAAACATTGTTTACCATTACTTAAACTAGTTAGCTGTTTACCAAGACATGTGCAGCGTTGTTACACAACATAACGTACACAAATACGTGTTTTGAAGGATCGCTAGAAAATACAATCATCAATGATTAATCAAACTTACAGGTAGAAGTTCAGAGGAGCAAGCCAGTCCACATAAACTGGGCACTGATCCATCTTTAAAGACCAAGCGATTGGTGATATATCGTGTTGTACTTCAAGATTGGAAAAGCAGTCATCAGTAAAATGACGCAAACACAACACAAGATTGTACTGCTGAGGTGTTGTTGAAAAAATAAATGATAACCACTCATTATTTGTCGATTCATTTTTCAGAAGGGCATACAGCGTCTTCTTGATATGATGTAAACCACGCGGAAATTCTACTATTTGTGGGCGGGGCAAGTTGTTCGGGACGTAGTATGTTGGCAGACATTATGCAAAAATGTTACTTAGTGACGTGGATCCGTAACAGAGAAAGAAAGATTCAAATTGCTGACGACTCGTTTACTCTAGCATTTTTTTATTTTTTTATAGACAATAACTTTATTTATCGTGCACTGTCGGCATCACAACTTTGCAAATAGTTTATGTTCACTTATACACTGCATGAAAGATCATATTTGATATGGCATAATAGGGGCACTTTAAAATGATTGATTTAAATATAATATATTGTTACATAATACATACTACTTTTAACTTACCTTCCCTGCTTGTGTGGCGGCTGTGAGGCATGGGTGTACACCATCATATTTTCCAATGGCAACCATTCGAGGGTTAATTTTATGGTTCAGTTTAAGGGTGAAGATGGGCACTAACATGGTGGCACAGCTTAACGGCAAAATCAGATCTCTTTCTAACAAAACAAAATCCTTTGAACAAAAAAAATAGAAGTAAACAGACGTTTAAACAATGGCAAACATTCACAGCACACACTGGAAAACCGCAATCACCCTACATGAATAAATATACATACTGTATAAAAGAGTTTACTTTTAAGAGTTTTGAAAAATGTATACAATTTTCATTTCTAATATGCAGTCTATCTGGGTAAAATTATTTGCACAGTCCGTATTAATCAATAAAATTCAAATGACAAACAGAATTGACACAAATTGGCTTAAATAAATAATGGATGAAAACTGAATTATTTGATCATTAGTTATTTTGTTAGGGGTTACATAACTGGTCATTTGTTGATTTTTTTTCTCACTTAGATGAAATTTTGATTGGCTGCTAATTGTTGTATTTCATAGGTCCACACTTAAAGCCTAATGGTACCAATGCTTTAAATGAGCAATTAGTAAAAACATAAATTAGAGCATCTGTTGCTCAAATTAACAAATAAATGGTCATTAGATAATTAGAATGCATAAAAATGAATTAAAAGCCACATCCAACCGACACCCAACCAGCAGACCGTATTGAGGCTTCAGTAGTGCTTTCTGTGTAGCCTTTTCAAACTACCCCTTCTCCGGGTAATAGAATAAACAGCTTACTGTACTTTTCGCCCTGTGGGGCTCCCGTTGCTTAGCAACAGTGGGCAGCTTGTCAAGGCATTATGAAGCCACTTTTGCTAGCATGCTATTCTTGCTAATCCTTTCAGTTTGCACGTCTGCCCACTAGCTTAATTTTTACTTTGTTTTTCTACTTTAACGCATTATCTATCCCACGCCTTTTGGATTTAAAACGAAGAGTTGAGATGCTATTAATGCTTTAGACGGATAGTGTATGATCTACGCGCTGGCTAGGGGTGCTAACTCTGCGTAGCTAAGTTACACAGAAATGGTGCAGAACCACTTAATATCGTGCTGAGAAAATATGTTCATATTGATGTTGCGCGCACTGTTGTATTAAATGAAATAATTGTCTTACCGCAACCGCTAGCGTGTTCCCTGCCCGGTGGTGGCTGTTATCTAGCAGGACAGACTGATGCCCATTACTTGGAGAAGATTGTTTTCAGGAGGTGCTGTGAGCACGCGCAGGGGTCCCACTTTGAAAACGTACCAGAATGGCCATAATAAAAGCTGATAGTTTGGGATGAAGAATTAACTACTCGAAACATATTTGTAATTATGCAGTTTGAGGTTTTTTGAAGCATCAGTATTGTAGAGGAATTGTTGAGCAAAAAGACTAAATTAGTAAGCATTCATACGTCTACAGGCAGTGTCGGGAGTAAGTTATGTGTACATAACAGAGTTACATAATTTAGATACAAAATAAATGTAACTAGTATATTTACTGAAAAATGTGTAATTAAATTAAAGGTACTTACTGAAAATGTTAACGACTACAAAGGCTGCATCTAAAAAAATTTAACACACATACAGATTTTATGATTTCTCTAAATTAGGACACTGAGTAGGACACGTGCTTATTTGATCAATTATTTATTCCTATTTTGATTTATGTATAGACATTATTTCTAAGATAACGTTGTTTTCCCCAAAACATTGTTTCCTGACATAGCTATGCAAAGACAAGCTAATATTTTTATATTTTAAGGGTATTTGAAAAAGTTATTAAAATAACTTGTGTATATAGTAATCTATTTATTTCTAAAGTAACTTTCCCAATGGTGGAAATGTGGAATAGGCTCGTTTCTGTAGGCTAAATAAAAGTCTATTCAAAGTCACTTTCCTGCTTCTGATACATTTAGTTGAATGAAAACACTCGTCAATTCAGCCTGCATTACTTTTTTTTCCTTCTGTGGAAAGAGAAGACGTGTCAAAATTGCCCAAGTTGAGATTTTTTTGTTTGTTTGTTTGTGCTGGATGCAATAGAGGTCAATGGCCAAAACTGGTTACCAAAACTCTATATCTGCAGTGGGTGTTTAATAGCAATTTATTAAAATTCTATATCGAAAGATCCATTTTTTAAAAAGTGTAACTACATTTCTATTATTCACATTGCTTTCCCGTATAGTTGTTGTTTTGTTTAGCTGGCTACATTTTTATAACTGGATATAACAAGTTATTAAAACGACATATTATTAATTAATGAGGCATTTTACAGAATGTAAAACGCCACTTGTTGAGTGAGCATAGTTATGAATGCGCGTTTGTTTGGTTTTTTTTTTTTGGTAAAAATGCAGACACTCTGCACTCGTTCCTTTTCAGTTATAATGAAGTGATAGGTAATGGAAAAATACTCCCAGTCAACAGCGAGTGAGAAAACGAGTGCAAATCAATTCTTCTGTTTACTGTCGCGTTGCCAGCATCCTCGCCGAGTGCAGACAGGGGGAGCACGTGCAGCTTCACACAGACACGTCACAGTTCGAGCCGCGTGCAAAAAGTGACAAACTATTGACAAACAAACACAAGGGAGAGAATAAAGCTTTCTTAAATGTAAAATAAGCCTCTCCACGAACAGCTTCTAAAGATGCCTTCGATTTGCCTGGATCTGTTTGAATGACAACTTATTTATGCTCAAATACGTGTTTATTTTATATTTATATTTAATAGGCAATATCAAGGTAATATCACTTGACATTTTTGTAAGAAGCGTCTTACAGCAATATTAAACTCTTTCTTAAAGCTATAAAAACTTTTATAGCTCTCTTTGATTTTAATAAAAAAGTTTCTTAGTTGTTGTTAAAAAGTATAAAAATATATTTCACCTCCCATTAAAAGAAAAACATACAAAGGCGTCGAATTCCCTAAGCACATAAACACCCGCTCATCAATATGCAGCCAGTGGAGTGGAAATGGTAGTTATATAATTGTATAATTTCCACATTGATGTGATAGGGTGGGAATGGTGATTCTTGATTGTTCGATAGTTTGCACGCAGTTTCATTAATGACTAACCGTGTGCAGGCTGGGGGAGGCGTGGTTTTGCGCTCGGTCTGTGTGTAGTCAGAACCGTATAAAACCAGCGCTGATCAGTCCCCTGATACCTTCCACTCCAACTCTTTCACAAATCGAGTGAAGCGAGACTTCTAAGGGACTTTCGGACTCTTTAAGGATACTCTCGAGGAAAAATGGATCCTTGCGATTGCGCCAAGAGTAAGTGTTTTAGATGCTTTACAATGATGCTGAGTGTACTATTTGTATTTGAATATCCAGTTACTATATGTTTGCAACTAGTATCAACAACATGCAACTTTAATTGATGTTGTTTTTCCTGTGTGTAGCTGGAACTTGCAACTGTGGTGCCACCTGCAAGTGCACTAATTGCCAGTGTACAACCTGCAAGAAGAGTACGTAAACCACTATTACAGCCCAGTACTAAGTACTACTTTGTATTTACTTAAATCAGGTGGTCAAACTATCCTATCTTTCCCACACAGGCTGCTGTACCTGCTGCCCATCTGGGTGCAGCAAGTGCGCCTCTGGCTGCGTGTGCAAGGGCAATTCCTGCGGCTCCAGTTGCTGTCAGTGAGGAGGTCGACGTGATGTTACAACAATGTGAACTTGTTCGTCTGTGCCACCTCGTTTTTTGCATCGCATGAATGTTGTCTGTTTACAAGCTAATAAATGGCTTTCTTTTTGTTCTCCGAATCATTTGACTGTTTAATCGTTTAACAAAGGGTAAAGAGGGAAAACAATGCACTGACTTGTAATGCTACAAATAAGACTATCACGGGGGAGGGGGGGTTGAATGTAAGTGCAATGTTCTGTCTACAATACATAATTTTCAGCAGTTATTGGTGTGTGTGGTTTTCTTTCACAGCTTTCTTTGTATGTTTTAACATTTGGGGGTTGTCTCTTTTTGCAAAGTGCTATTTTGGTAATGCAAGTTGAAAGACACTAAAACGACAGCTTCACATGACTTTAAAAGTCAAAGCTGCATGAAGGAGTAAAAGATCAAAAGTAAAAATGTATCTAAGACATTAAAGGCTAAGATCTGCATAAGATGGAAGAGCAACAAGGGCTCCATCCTGTTCAATGACCACTGTATGGGGCCTAAACCATGATGGTGGCTGAACAAACTCAGGGTGAAATGCTTAGTTTGAGTTGAAAACCGATTCAATCTGGCTTTGTTGGTACCATGAAACTAATTCTCAACGTTCTCTTTCAACTTAGGCTTGATCCTGAGTTAATGGAGAAAATGCACATAAATGTGTGACATCAGTAATAAGCAGCCAATCACATACCTTGAAGCTGTGGTTCTTTTTTAGTGAGTTGGTGCGATTCACTACCAAAGATTAAAAGACTGAAAATTACAAAGCATTTAAGCACATTTACACAGCAAGACGAAATGATGCATCCATGAATGAACATGAATGGATGGATTCTTGTTTGTTTGCCCAAACATATAGTGTCAAAAGATGCAGATTGCTGAAGTATAAATGGCTCATGCGGACATGTATTACTCCAGCTAAATTACACAAGTTTAATCTAAATATACCTGACAGCTGTTTAAAATGTAAATGAGAAATTGGAACCCTTTACCGTTGTATGTGGTAGTGTATTGAAATTCAAAAGTTTTGGAAAAATATTCTTCTTATGATAGGTAAACTGACTGAAGAAAATGCTCTTATAATGCAAATAAATATATTTTGAGAAAAGAAAAAAGCCAGCCAGCTAAACCAGCTTCATGGTACAGGCCCCTGATCTCTAGTGAAAGTTGGTTCCAACTGAGCATGACATAATGCCTAAAAAAGTGACTCACCTTGTTGTTTCAAACTGACTTCATAATGAACAGTATTATGAAAACATAAAAACTGGCAAAAACATTATAAATGCAAAGAGTAATGGTGACCATTTTGTATTAATTGTCAGAATGACAGAATGGACTTTATCAACTGTAAAAGGCCTATTAAAAGAGAATAAACAATTTATATGCCTGGGTGAGAGCAATGAATTTCAATGACTTTCAACAGATTATGGAGCTTACATTTATATAGTTTGTATAATATACTTTAGACAAGTGGGAAAGCAGATGTCAACATGGACAGGCTGCATCCCTTACCAAAAAAAACATGTTTTTATAACAAATTAAACCAAAAAACAATGTTAACCATACCATGGAAACCACAATATAGCCATGGTTTTGCTACACTAAATCATGGTATTTGTTATAAAACTTTGATTATACAAATAATCAATGATACGCCAAAAACCATGGTTACTGCACTTTTACTACAATAAAACCATGGTTAATTTCCGTAAGGGATTCCCTAATTTCTGTACATCGAGATCATATATATTGTATTATCACCGTCAGGGATTAGTCAAATTGCTTTCCAAGCGATCTTAAAGAAATTGTGTCTGACCTGACCTCACTTATAGATAATTGTAAACAGAAACATCTGAATAAAGTTCTGTCGATTCGCGCGTGGTTCTGGGAAAAATCTGTTTGAACCAATCAGCGCGCGCTCAATGCAACCCGGGAGTTCACGAGGGTGTTGTGTTTAGCATCGCGGCTAAAGTGGAAATTATCCTTTAATAGCCGCTCTAAGGATTCAGATTCTGGGAGGTGTGTTTTTACACATGCGTTAATTAATTACCTAGTTAATGGTTAGTTAATTGAAGTCTCATTGAACAGGTGTCTGTCTGGGACGCGTTTGTAGACAGCGCCTCATGTCAAGTTAGCTTGCTAGCAAGTGACAGTCGTTTCTAGTCACTACTGTTGTTTTTAAAATGATCATTCATTCAGCGTAATTCTAAGCATGCGTGTTTGTATGTTCCATTTAATAAAGTTATAATGCTAAATAAATGAGTACGCAATAATGCACTTTATTTGGCTTTATTAATTGTAACTTAGTTAATCATGTCATCCTAAAGTTAACATAATGATATGTAACGTTAATTTACTACAAACAACAACAAAAATGTCCTTTAAAATGTAGGTTTATCAATACAATAAGCTTTCAAAGTTACTTTCAGTTTTATTGTTATGGCAAAGTGATAATTTGCTGTGAGTCACAGTTATTAATCAAGATGCCATACTGATTACAAATTGCGTGCATATCCCCATGTAATGTAGACATGCTCTTCTTTTGCTTTTTAGGTGGAACAGTAGCTGCACATGGATACTGAGGGCTTTGGGGAACTCCTGCAGCAGGCAGAACAGCTTGCAGCAGAGACTGAGGCCGTGTCCGAGCTGCCCCATGTTGAGAGAAACCTACAGGAGATCCAGCAGGCAGGAGAGCGACTACGTTCCCGCACTCTAACCAGAACCTCTCAAGATACAGCTGACGTAAAAGCGTGAGTTTTTTGGGTTCTGTATGTCATTTGGCGTGACGCTTACATTTATTTGAAGTCATTTGGGTCAGCCTATTATTTATATCTGTACTGTAATTTTTTTAAACTTCAGGTCCATCCTCTTGGGCTCTCGGGGGCTTGACATCTTCCATATCTCTCAGCGTCTTGAGAGTCTCAGTGCTGCCACTACATTTGAGCCTCTTGAGCCAGTTAAGGACACTGATATTCAGGTTAGTGCATGTTTTATTTGGGTGGGTGTTTTTATTCCTAGTTGAATTTGATCGTTTTCATACTTTATATCTCACCACTGCATGCATTGAGATGCAGCTGTTTAATGTCAGATATATAATAATGATCTCATGTTCACCAAGGTTTTATTTGTTTGATCGCAGTAAAGCATTATATAAAACTATATTAGTAAACATACCACATTTAAAACAATATTGTGAAATATTAAACTATAAGATAACGTTTGCTTGTATTTATTGATTAAATATAATTTATTCATCTGATGCCAAAGGTGAATTTGAATCAGCTATTACTCTGATTCTAATATGCTAATTTAAGAAGCATTTATTATTATTTTAACGTTCCTTACCCAGCATTTATTTCAAATCAAAATCTTTTGTAACTATATGAAGTTTTAAATTTTACTAACCCCAAAAATTTAAATGGGATTACAGTACCAGTCAAAAGTTTGTTTGTTTGTTTTTTTAAATAAAGAAGTCTCTTCTGCTCACCAAGCCTGCATTTATTTGAGCCAAAAAACATTACAAATCTTACTGTTCAAAAACTTTTGACTGGTACTTTTGACTCTACTCTTTGAGGCGCCGTATTATGTTAGATAAAAACATTACATCCAGATGCACAATAAATAGGTTTTTATTATTATTATCATACTACTTTGCATGATGTATTCTGATAAAAAAAAATCGTGATTAAAAATTGAGATCGTTCGATATGGGAAAAAAAATCGTGATCACTTTTTTTGCCATATCGCCCAGCCCTAAGTAGAATGCAGCTTTAAGCCACTGTTTTAATACAAGTGTGCTCATTTTAATTGATAAAACTTTTAATTTTAAGTATAATTAAGTCAACTCTTTTCTTTGCTGTATTCTCTTCAGTTTTGCATTTAAGAGCAGTCTAAAATTAATACATATGCCCTTTATTTGTGCCATAAGTCTCTTTAATTGGAAATCATTTGCCAAGTACATGTAAAGGATACTTTTTTTGTAAAAAAAGTAAATCTTAAAACCTATCCTCATTATTTAGATTTTCATTTGCAACTTTATTTTAAAAAACAAGTTCAGATTTGATGCTAATGGTATACAAGTCCATTTTCATGTAACTAATGCATCCTTGCACAATTAAAATGTTTATTTCTTTAAAGAAAATAAGTACTCACAACAAACCTTTAGCTTTTGTTAATGCTTTTTCCTGCAGTGTCTTAATAATGTGATGAGACATCCTGCATTACAGCCTCAATAGAAGCCAAATAAACATTCTCCAAACTCAGCCTATTTTTAATTAACACTATGCTGTTGCCTTCAAAGCTTAAGATACAGGGTGGTTCTAATGGCTCTGAATCCCTGATTATGCATTTATCTTAATGGCATGCTATTCATGTTTTTGTACATTATCATTGCTCCTTAGTGCAACCTTTCTTTTGTGTACCATACATATGTATTCCTGTTTGTTTTGTTTTGGGCTTTTGTGAGGGCAGGTTGAGTGCACAGCTTTTAGAAATGATGTAGTGCATGCTGTGAATTGGATTATTGTTTGCAAAGGTGTGACTTTGCTGTGGCAATTACTATTGAATTCAGTTCTAAGTGCTTCTATAAGAGTAATACAGGCCTAAAGGCCAAAAGACGTGACGTGACTAAACATGAATCAGGCGAAGCGTTGTGTAATTCTTACAATTTTAAATTGCACAGTCAAGATCATTACAGCTTAAGAGTTAAGTGTTTTTGCTGACAGCTGTCATTGTAAGTTAAAAGAACCAGATGTTAAAATGAAAAATGTTTATGTCTTTGTGTAACAAAAACAGTGGTTACTGCGCCCCCTGTGGATACTGCTGATACTAGAGGATTTTTAGATACATTCATGCATTGCTAATGCCTTTTTGCAACTGTTATTATACACAAAGCACCAGAAAACATGTAGGCTCAGGGAGGGACTGAAAGGTGTTTATTATGGTGACTCCATTATGATACCACAGGTTTAGTGAGCTCACTAGAGCCAGGAATCAGCAGTGAAGTCAACAATGAGCTGGCAAACCACTGGAGTCATCTTTTGGCTTTTTGTCCCCGTTTGCACCTCATGTCATTATGAGCCGATTGTAGTATGCTCAAATTACATTTTATTTAATTCATATTTGTTTATACTTTTTGTGTGCATACATTTTAATGCTGTAAAGTAAGGATGTATTTACAGAATCACATGAAGTAATAGATCATTTGAATGTTATAAACCAGTGGTTCCCAACCTTTAACTCACGGCCCACACGGCCAAACACATATGTTTCCGCGGCCCACTGCAAAAGAATTTAAACGATCCCGCTTTTTGTGTCGGGTTAACTAAGTACTCGAAAGCAAGGCTGTTAATTGTCTTTATTGAATAAACTGGTAATGTATTGAATAAACCGCGGCCCACAGGTTGAAAACCACTGACCTAGAGGACTTGCTAGCTAAAGCACAGGAAGAAATAACCCACACAAAGATAAAACGGACTGCCGGGCTGGTATGACAGAGTTGCGTACAGCAGGGATAAAATACAACTAATCATAAAATCACTATATTTATGTGTTATATCACACTTACGTCAAAGGTTTATGTCCAGTCAGACTTTTTAAGCACATTTAAGCATTTACAGCTACAGTGTCACATGATATTTTAGACATCACTCTTAAGATGCTGATTCAGAGTTCAAGAAGCCGTTATTATGATCAATGGCGAAAAAGGAAATAATTGCTTAATATTTTTTGGAAACAGTTTCCCAATTCTATGACGAATAGAAATCTTTTTTAAGAGTGGATGAGTTTTTACTTTTCATTTTGATCATTGCAATGCATCCTTGCTGAATGTATAGTATTCTTTTTTTAATAATCCTACATTTTGATTTTGTGAGATGACCTAATTATATACAATACATTTTTTTATTTAAATTTAGGGGGGAAAAAAAGACAATGCATGTCTGTGGCATGTCCTGATTTGGAAGGCAGTGTAAATGTTTGTGTGCATGTCTGACGGAGTGACGTGACGTGGGGGTGATGTCTAGATTCCATCTGTTCTGGGCCATCCTGTCAGCAGCCCTTTCCCCTTCCTGTAAGTGTGTGTCATGTCACGACAGAGTGGCTTTGCTAACATTTGTCACTGATGGATCGCACTGCTAAAGGGAGGGAGGGAGAGAATGAAAGGAAGGAAAGGAAAAAGAGAAGTGTCGTATATCCAGAAACACTGCTCGGCTCCTTATTCCTCCTTTTATCTTGCTCTCCTGTAAAAAAGAGGAAGCCTGTAGGCTACGGTGAGAGTGGTCGTATGTGATCCTCCACATATTCTCTGCATGCTACGCCTATAAAGGTCAAAGAAACCCTACATACCGTTCAAGATATCAGCTTCAAAGGTCTTGACAAAGTCAGGCCTGTCTGCTTTTTCCAGAAACTGCTTATACGCCACTAATGTATTATGACATCAATCATACACTGTATAGCTAGAGATATTGCTCATTAGCAGAAGTCATCTGCTCCACCCAGAATCCCGATATTAGTCACACTGACAGCTGGCCTGTGTGTGTGCGTATGTGTAAGTGTAGGTGTGTTTTAAATGGAGGTGTGTGGTAACTATTGTTGCCATGTTTGCATGCTTTATGCGAGGTTTTAAAGGCATGCTGCTGAACAAGTTTTAAAATGACAGCCATGAGGATTGTGGCAGTGTAAGTTTTGCTGAATTTACGCTAAATGTTACATGAAGCTTATGTTAAAGTCAAAATGTAATGCATTTACATCATGTGGTAACATAAATTAGTCTTCATCAGACAAGCTAGTGTCTCTCAATAAAATAACAAATACATTTTACAGTGTTGAAGGACAAAAAAATACTATGACTTTTTTTTTTTTTTAATTATGCAATATATATTGTCTTATACATACACACAAAACACAAATTTGTGTCCTCAGAAACGACATAAACGTGCACATACGTACTGTCAATATCACTCAGGTCTCACCCAAATGTTTTTGTATGGGAATGCAGAAAGACAGTGTGTAGCCGGAACCGCCCAGGGCATACCCTGAAGAAGTGCAGGATCATCACAGTGAGCTCACAGGACTGGAATGAGACCAGGGCAGCAGAAAACTTATCTAAACTGTTTATAACAAGAAATAATTAACAAGGCCAGACTTTGACTTACCGAAGAATTAATGTAAATGTTATGAAAATAATATATAACAAAAAATACTAGTCAAAAATAGTTTGACGCTTAACCAGAAATGTAAAAAAAAAAAATTAAACATGATAAATGATTATTTCCAAGATTAAACTGCAGACAAACTGCAGTGATGTCTTGGGGAAAACGCCAGATTCTCTGTAAACTACTTCTAAAATAATCTTTTTGTTACATCAAATCTTTAAAACATTTAAGAAATTAATTAGCAAAAAATAAACAAAATTACGTTTGTTGGTGTTATATAACATAGTAAAGCTCACTATTATAATACATTGATCTTAAAATGTGTAGAAAGAAAACAAATATCTTAATAATTGATTTTTCCAGTTCCTGGATAAAGAATACTCTGTAGTACAAGCAGGCAAAGTCTTTTGGACTTTCCAACTTCTTTTAGTTGGCAACAAAATCTCTAATTTGTCTTAATGTTTGTGCAATGGCAAAACAGAGAGCAAAGCTAGGCTTATCTAATGCTGTTGGATTAGCATACTAAGAGACCTGGAGCCCCCCAGGGAACCTCTCAGAAAAGAGTCACAATCAGTAGGAGAATTAAACTGGCATAGACTCCACATGTCCCATTGATCTGTTGACAGCCAACCTGGCAACCCGCCACAAATCTCAACGGTTCTCCAGAGAGGAGAATCACCAGTGTGGAGCCTGAAAAACAGTGATTTCTTGTGGGAAGTGCCAGATTCACTTTGTTAACTACTGCTAAATGGTTCAATAAATATTCAAGACGTCAGTTTCAGTCAGTTAGCAGCAAAATATCCTCAAGTATTGTTCTACTTGATATAAAAAAATAATAATAATAACACTTTGCTTGTGTAAACTAACACAGTCAGGTTTATTTAGTCATATATTGGTCTTATAGTGCTAAACTGTTTTACAATATTTTAATGTGTAATTTATTCGTGTAATGGCAAAGCTGAGTTTTTAGTCTTCAGTGTCACATGATCCTTCAGAAATCCTTCTAATATGTCAATTGGTGAACCTTTCCTATGATTTTCACAGTAGTATTATTTAAAAACTGTTTGTGAAAATGGTGATAAATCTTTTTGAGATTTTTGTCATGTATTCATAAGTCATGCATCATGTGAAAAAGGCGGAGCTTTGGAAAGAGGGGCGTGTCTACTTTAGTGAGTTTAAATGTTCCAATCAAAACAGCTGATTTAGTGTTAAATTAATTATAATAAGGTATTTTATAAAAATATATACATACACACTATATTCAGGAAATATTGGGATAAAATTGAGATATTATGATTTAGTTGTGAGATATTTGAAGGCATTTTTACTCAGAAAGGTACAATTTTATGCCTCGAATACAAGAGAAAAAAAGCTTGGTCACCCAAAAGGCTACTTTCTTCAGCTCTGAGACTGAGGTGATTAATCTAACTGAAGGAGAAAGGAAAAGAAAAGCAGAGAGTGTGAGTAAGAGCCGCTGAAGTGTGAGGGACCGTGGCCTCCAGCTAATCTACAGCCGTCTCCTTTCTGTTTAAATAAACCAAGTTGAAGAGCAGATCCCTACAACTCTCTCCCACCTTCCTTTGTCAGCGAACCATACGCTTTCACTCTCCGTGGGCCTATTACTGTCTGATTTAAGAGGAGGTGAAAGAAAGAGGGGTCAAGAGAGAAAGTCAGCCTGTGTTATGCTGATCAGGCAGACGCATGGCTGAGAGCCGTCTGTTACCGTGACAATAGGGCGGCTGACACAGGGCTGGCGCTCTGCCCTCTGCAGCGGGAAGCAAGACAACTCACACACGCGCAGACGCATCCAGCTGTCAGACACAACCGACGCACAGCGATGAAGACGGCAGCCCGATGTGAATGACAGAGGGTCGCTGGGATTTCAATGAGGGATGTGGCTTCGACCCTGATGTAAGAATGACCCAAGTCTGTCAGATTGTGACCTGACCAATTTAGGCTTTATTATTGCTTCACAAATGGTCAGTTCTACATAGTAGAACCCCTAATCTTCTTCATTTATGGAGACTCTCACCGTAACATAGTCTTTTTTACTTTGCGGAATATACAGTATAGGGTAGTTTACTTTAATAGAATATGAAGTTTGAAACTCATAATTTTCTGCCATGCTATTAGAAGAGTCCAAATGATATTACTTAAGGAGGGTCACAATTACTTAAGGAAATCACATGGTTTGTGCTTGGAATGCTTTAATAACAATTACAGGTTTATGAGAAGTGCCATATCTAGGAGAAATCAAGGCCACATGATCACATTTTTTAGGACAGATTTATATCACAATACTAGACAATGACTGTATGCAAGACGATTATTTTTACTCTTATGCAATATGCATATGCACACAATCAGTAGATTCTGAATGACTTATTTGCTATGATAAAACCAAGAAGGATTTATCACTGCAAAGCAAGATGATGAGAGTAAAAACACAGAAGGCTGCACAGATTACATGTATGGGGAATGTTTTCTAGTCATTGGGCATACCACTCTCCTCATAGACTGATAAGATACACAGAGGCAGAGTCAACCAGAAAGAGAAAGAGACAGAAAGACAGAAGTCGTGACAGAAGGAGCATAATCACAAAGGACTTAAATAGGCCCTATTTCGCACTTGCATTTTATTTTGCTGAAAGTACACATACAAATGTTAATCAAAGCAAAGAAATATATAAATAAGTAAATTAATAAAAAATATACACTCACCCTTTTATCTGACCCTTGTAATTAATCAGGCTATTTGTGCTTCTCTACTGTACCTTTAAGACTACATGTAAATCATAGGTTTATATAGTTTTTATGGGACAACTTTTTTATGGATGGGCCTCCTCTCTCCCAGGCCCATGATAACATTCCTGGCCGTGCCTCCCTAGGAATGGAATCCTGTTTTCCATGATATATCTCAATAAACATGACTTTAGGCAGACAGGTCCTTATCTGTCTACAGGTGTAAGAGAGAGCCAGACAACTGAGAAAGTTTTTTGGGTTATTAACTTTCCCACAATGCAAGCTCTCAAGTTTGTATGAAAGGCCACATTCGTTGCAGCAATTAACTTTTGATTTTTGAAATGTAGATTTTTTCAAATCTTTCTCGCATTAATTTGTTAAACATATAAAACATAATTAGTCTCAGGGTCAAAAATGCCGTTTGTGTTTTTTAATATCATAATTGTAATTATATACACTACCATTAATATTTTGAAAACTGTAAGTTGTTTTTTTTTTATTTAGCAAGGAGGCATTGCATTCCAAATTCAAAAGTGTAAAAACATTCATAATATTACAAAATATGTCTATTCTAATAAATGCTGTTGTTTTGAATTTGCTAATAAGTAAAGAATCCTGAAAAACAAATCTGAAAATAAAAAGCACAATGAGAAATATTTCTTATTAACACCAAATCATTATATTAGAATGGTTTCTGAAGGATTGTGTGACATTGAAGACCATTGAAAACATTGGCATTGAAAATTCAGCTTTGCCATCACAGGAATAAATTACTTCAATATAAAAAACAAAAACAGAAATTTCAGTTATTTTATATAAGCAATATTTCTGTTCTCATAGTGTTTGGATCAGTTAAATGCAGGATTTATTAAGATTAAGAGACTTACCAGCTCTAAACCTTTGAATAGTAGTGTACTGTACATATATCACATATAATGTCATACATGCTACATGATATGCATATGATTTCATAGGAGCATGTTACTGGTTTGGTGGTCTTACCAGCAGGACAAGGGGAATATATATAAAAAAAAGGTTCCCATTCCCATCCCTTAATTCCCATTGGACAGTAAAGCAAATAAATAGTTTGAAAAAAGGAATGAGAAAGGTGGAAGAAAAGAAAGCGAGAGAGAAACCATGAACAGAGATGGATAGTTTTCTCTCTCCTCAGGCAAAAACAAGGAGTTATAATGTGAACAGTAATATATGAGAGTTAATAACCTATGAGACGAAACAAGCCCGAAGGTCTTCACACATATACGCACACACACAGGGGCACAAGCTTCACTTTCTCATAATGACCTCATACCTGGATCATTTCGCATCCAACCACACATTTCCTCTTAGGGAATAATAATTAGATTGGCTGATTAAACACCAGGAATAACGGCTAGACTACTGCAAGGTTCTTTAAAGACTCTGGCATTTATCTTGCACACAAATAAACACTGATGAACCCTGTCCCATTTTCTCCAAGACTGTCCCAACCCTGAGGACATTTTTCTATTCCGTTTCAGTTTCCCAGGTTTAACACCAGGTTGTAAATCAGCAGCCCTGACTGCACAGACAGCCACTCACGGAGAGCAGGTCTCATCGTGCACACCGTGACCCGTGAGGTCCAGGAATGAGGGCTAATTTTCTGTATTACACTAACACAGAGCAGTGCATCATGGATCCTGTCATGTGATATATGCTAGTAGAGCCAGACTTTCACAGACTTTGCTTTGGCACACAAAATCTTCATCGGCATCAGTTACGTTTACTCACCTTCAGGCCGTCCAAGATCACTTGCTTAGCAGTGAATGGGTGCCGTCAGAATGAGAGTCCAAACAACTGATAAAAAAATCACAATAATCCACAAGTAATCCACACGACTCCAGTCCATCAGTTATTATCTTGTGAAGTGAAAAGCTACAAAGCTGCATACTGGAAACTTTATACCGGATTAAATTTTTTATAAACATGCAGCATTTTGCTCGCAAGGCATTAACTGGACTGGATTATTGTGAATAGATTACAAACTTATTGTGATTAGTTTTATCAGTTGTTTGGACTCTCATTCTGACGGCACCCATTTACTGCAGCTGACCCACCTGTGATCAAGTGATGTACTGCTTAATTCCTCCACCTTTAAGACTTCATTGACTATATCCCTTCATTTACAGTATGTCATGAACACGATTTATAAAGTAATACAAGTTAACTTAACAAAACGGAGTTTTAAGAATGTAAATTACTGTACTTTTTCTTTTCAAATGTTCAATATAATGAATTAAGACTAGACTTACCTGGAGAAGACAATCCACATAGTCAGAAACAGCAGCATTAAGGGAGAGAAAAGAGACAAAACAGACTAATTAGTCAAGTAAAAGAAATTAAGAACAAAACTTATTTAATTTTACACATTATAATGTCTTTCTTGTATTATTCGAAAGTACATATTGTTCTCAAATGCTTATTAGCGAGTGTCCTTTTAAATCCTATTTACAACCAATCTGTTCATCGTTATCTCATTAAAAACCTTATGTCTACAATAGTAAGAGCGTAATATGTAATCATTTAGGTCCTAACCTGCTATTGATGATCATCTCAAGCAACGTTCGTGCAATGATAAGTAGTGACCAGAGACAGATGGCTGTTTATACCTGTTATACAGTGCATCTTGGACACTGGATTTTGTCATAGAAAGGGTCCTTAATTTGTGACTACATGCATTTTCTGCAAACCCTTCAAAATGTTTATTGTATTGTAATTTGTTAATGTGTCTTCATTTTATTTAACTGCAGCAGCCCTCCAAATCACATCAGCCAGAATAAAATAATCATATACTGGAAAAATAAGACAAGTCAAAATTGCAATTAAAAAAAGCAATTCTGTTATTTTTTAAAACATAAATTACAGCAAGTCTAACACTTTTTTGAAGACCCAGCTGGACATGCAAACCTGATAATGAACACTGGCAGAACACAGGGAATGCTGGAGGAGGGGTCTCTATCCAGTGTGTGTTTTAAGGATGAATGAGTAAAACCTCTAGATGTGGTATGCAGCTGAATAAGCCTACCGCACAAAAGATTCTTCATAGCCCTCCACAGCCACCCGCCAATTCTGCCCTAACCATTGTTTAAAAAAAAGGCCTGTATAGGTTAGGTAGATAAACTTCACAAACATACAGTATCTTTCCAATATGCTCAAACAAACAACATAAATGGGTTTTTGAAAAAGTCTGATAGTCTAAATCTTATTTGGTCATTTTGTTCTGCCCCACAGAGAAAAGTGGCACCTAATCTGTCCTTCACAAAAAATGCACTGTGAGGGATCAGCTGTCAATCAGTCAGAGGTGGAGTCATGGACAAAGGAGAGGCGGAGTCAGAGGTGCACAAATCCACTTCTGCAGGGCAGCATGAAGAATTGTGCGCATGTTTTAATAACATACTGCAATACACTAGGGAATGGCTGAAAAAAAATAATACTGAAATTAAAAAATTTAAAAGCAAAAGCCAGTTTGGGCAAATATATCATTCCAATTGCAATATATCCAACTATAATGCATAATATATAATATGCAGATGCTCAAGACAATACACTTAAAAAGTAAATCGCTCTTAACACACAGCTTCAGTACTCAAGTTATGAGACATAATAAACAAAGCAAGCACATGCTCTCATTCACTCCCTCACAGGCTGTACCTGAGTAATGGCTTCTTCTCTTCCTGTCGCCCCAGAATCTGATCCCTTTGACAGGCATGACCGTGTCCGTTTATCCTCCCTGAGCTCCACAAACATTCAACACACTGCTGCTCCAAACACACACACACCTCCTCCACACCAAGGCACACGTGCTCTAAACACTCTCACCCCAATGTTAAGGGCCCGCCTCGCACGGGAAGAGGAGTTAGGGGGGGGGGTTCACAAAAGCCTGACCGCAGTGACCCCTGCCAGGCAGGTTGCCAGGGAGATGCCGCACCATCTGAAGAGGCTTGAGGTTGCTAGGCGAGCAGCGCTTAAACATCCTAAAACGGCTGAAGAGGGTGATGGAGCTCATAATGTAATTTGCCTCAAACAAACTGACAAAAGAAAATCTAGTCGTTTGGAGAGGCTGCTTCAGAGAGAAGCACAGGGACACTTGGCTCTCAAAAAGGCTTAAAGGTTTTATAGCTAATTGCAGGGGAAGAGGAATTAGGGATACAGTAAAAGTGTAACGAAAGGTCCTGTTTAATCAGTTATTTGGGGTTTATGGGTCACACCAGATCAGACACTCGACCACACAAGGTTTCAAACGCGGGTTTTGCAATGGAAGAACCATTTTTGGTTCAGGGAATAGTTCTTAAAAGACTCCTTTTTTCTTTATTTCAATAATCTAAAGAACCTTTTGCGCAATGGAGAGTTTTAACAAATGTTAAAGGCTCCTTACATGGAACTAGACTCCAATAAAGAATCTCACTGGGCTTTTATAAACCTGAACTTTCAGATTCATCTTCACCAAGAAAAAAAAAAGGGTTTATTTGACAGGTGTGGAAGCATCTAGAAGGTACAGGGAGAGAGACTGAACAGGACTGGGAAATGACAAAGGCAAGACTCTAAAGCAGGTACATATAGATACCTATTTACATAGCTTTAAAGCAGATAGATTTTTTTATTATGTCTTCCCTTGCATGCACAATCCTCAATTGTAAAGATTTTTCAGTGTAGCCAGATTTGGTCAGAAAATCTCTTGAGTTGCATTGCTTTTTGTCATGCCCATGAGAGATTAATACATAGTGCTGTGTGATGTTTAAAGCAGAGACAAGATTTGGGGAATCTAAAAGTGTTGCCACATGCTGGATGGCACCAGCTCTCACACAGTCTTGAGTGCCTGTGGTCTCATTATGGCCAGCGGCAGCATGGGAAGACTCCACATCTCATCCCATCACTGCCCGCAAAGCAACAAGGGATTCCACTGTGAGATAATTTGTTTATGACTTTACTACTGATGACTCTGCCGTGAGGCAGTTTGGGAAAAAGATGCACAAAGACCATTTACACACATAGTTGGCAAATAAGTCACACAAAGTCCATGAAGAAAATACAATTCAAATCTGTGAGCCAAGATTATTTTGCTTGTTAAGTAACGATGCTGAAAAGAACTTACTTCCCAAATTAGACATGTAAAATGTATCACATAAGATTATTAAGATTATTCAATTGGTTGACATGGGAATTTCCTTAGTGTTTACAATTAGCATCATCTTACACTGATTTGAAGGCAATCTTTAAAAACACAAACAAATTAATAACTGGTTAGTTAAATCTTTAAATCTCCAATTTTTCATTAAAAATAGTATTAATCAGTCATAACATAAAAAAATCATTATTAGTCAGAATTGTAAGATGAGTGCGTCCCTAATTTAAATTATAATTTACATCTCCCAGAACTTGCGTTGAAATCCAATCAGATTACAGCTTTGTGTGTCTTGTTCATCTGTGTGGGCCAACGTCAAAAAACTTTCTGTGCATTCATTCTAAAACTAAGCATTAAAAAAGTTGTGTGGAATGTAATGATGCATGTGTGAGATTATCATCTCAGTACAACAATCCCAGATCCTGTAAAACCCTCAGGCACACCTAACAGATTCATGACTCTTCTACATGATTCAAGCAGAACAGGCACCTATCATTTTGGAAATATTAAACCGATGCCCCAACGAGATAAGAAGCAAGAGATGAGAACAATGATCGAATGATCTACAGTTTATAGGTCAAGTGTCATTTACATATCATAGGTGGGATGGGGGCCAGCCAAACAACTGTTCTACGAACTACTGGGTACACGAACTACGTATTTAGCCTTGGCATCAGTGACATGAGACTCTCAGACGCTGGTGTGTGTTTGTGTGTGTGACTGAGATTTCATGAGGATCAGTGACATGTCTGACCGTACGGCTGCCACTCCTTGCTTTTGCACAAAGGAATTCGCTGTAGTGTAAGATTAAAAATCACAGAGGCACAGAGAAGGCTAGACAGTGAGTCAACTTCACCCAAATTCAAACTAACCAGCACCAAACTCACACTTTCTTCTCCACAATTTAAAGTAGAGTGTAATTGCAAGCATTTGGAGAGTTTAGGGTGTGGGCTTGAGGGATGTAAATATAGACCCACTCCAACTCTAGCACTGGGCTGCTCTGGCCTACCCAGCCCACATCAGTCCTGGGTCAACCCTGAGCACAGAAAATACAGCGTGGAAGTGTCTCAAATTAGCTTATGGCTCCCTGTATACCTCACATCCTTGATGCCACTGAATGAGTACCTATTTATAGACAGAATACAGAAAGGAAGTGCACAGAATGAGTCCAAGCCCAGTTCTGGGACAGAGGTGAGAGATCAATAGCGTTCATTTAATATAACAGGAGCCCAGAGAGTAACTGACGTGGGCTGGGTCCCTGTCTTCTAGGATCATGTGACAGTTTTTAAGACGGCTGATTGGCTGATTAACTCTTTTGCGCTTATTGAGTTTAATGGCGTACCTGTTATGCTGATATCTGATAACATGGATTCAAACTGAAACCAATAATTTGAATAAACTATCATTTTTAACACTATTGGAGCATAAAAAACAACATTGATGGAATATTTAATGTCAGATTTGGCAAACAGTTGTCTTTAAAAATATATATTTGTTTGCTAGGATAGGATAATATTTGAGATACAACTATTTAAAAATCCGGAATCTGGGGGGTACAACATAAATAATTAATTGTTATATTGCCTTTTTGTTGTCCAAATTAGGTACTTAGGAATACATATTATGAAATATTTACGGAATTAAATTTACTAAATTTCTTCATGGAACATGATCTTTCCTTAATATCCTTAATATTTTGTTGTTCAGGGTCACATATATAAAGAAGATTTTATGCAAAAAATGTAAATTGGCTGCACGATTTGGGAAAAATGTCACATTGCCATTATTAAGGTCAAAATTGCGATTACAATATGATAAACAAGTGGTATGACTCAACTTGCTTGTTATCAAGGCAACTGCACACACAGATTACTAATAACGCTGAAATTTGTATTTCTCAACTGAGAACATAAATCAAAGCACACAGTGTTCGGAGAAGAAAGCTGGAAAATACAACAGAAAGATGCTTGTCTATAGCCTGCTGCAGTACAAGCCGTGCGCAACAAACGCGGCCAGTAGCACGATTTAACACGCCGCTTAATTTGCGCATATTGCGCTGCAGGATGTCTAATTGCGTCTTTGAATTGTGAACATGTAAATCACTTGCGCTTAATTCGTGTCTGGTGTAAACACAAGAATGAATGTCTTGTTACATCCACAAATTAATTTGTTTATTTAATATAATTGCTACATTTGCTGTAATGTAATCGTATAGGCTGACAACGCGATTGCGATATGATTAATCATGCAGCACTAATGTTAATCTTCATGTAAAAGAAGTAATAATTTGAAATCAACTCAAATCAGGCTGAGGCACTCAGCTGTGCTTTTCTGGCATGCATGTTGCCAATTAAGTAGGACATGTACAATTACAAAATACTACACAGACAGAGCTACCGTTAAAATAACTGATGGGTTCCAGGTGGGTCTGTGAGATGGAGTCCTCCTACTCGTTACGGAGCTCTGCATGGCACATGTGGAATCACTCTGGAGAGATCCACTCAGACCTGTCCCAACCACCACCATCATGCCTGTATCGCTGTCTCTGTACAGAGGCGTCTTCACTGGGAGGGGTGGTGGGGTCGGGACCCACTCAGGCACCACATGAAAGGCAGACTGGGTGTGCCACCATATGCTTCTCAGAAACACGGAGGATGGAAAGAGAGAAGAGAAGAAGGTGCTAATGTATTGCTTATAGGGCCTTGGGAAGTTCTTCTGGATTCATCTACTGGCAGATACTATTAAGAGTCATATATATATATATATATAGTGAACACAGATGAACTCAAACGGGGAAAATGGAGCTTGGTGGGCCCCATGTCAGCAAGACAGACCAAAGCAGCTGCTTTAGCTAACACCACACACACTTCCTCACACTCTCCCAGGCCAATTAAGGCACGTTGTTATGTTGTTAGTGAATGCTTACCATAAACTCCACCTCTCTTTCACACACAAACACACAGAGACTCTCACAGAAGCTACAAAAAAATTAACATCTAAGTTGAGGAATCTGTATAAAGCAGGATATTTGCATATTTAGATGACATAAAGCTATTGTTCACTCAAAAAAAAAAATTCTGTCATTATTTTGACTGTTGAAAATCAGACTTTCTGTCTGTTGTTCAGAACAAAGATATTTTTAGAACCATTCCAGTGTATTTTCTGTTCGTACAATGGTCATGAAATCTTTCTGTTTGAATTTATAGGGGACATTTCAGTACTTTATTGAAAAATGCTATTTTAAAGAAATTAAGACCGATGAGGGATAGTTTGTTAAAGGAGCATTAGGTAAGAAATGGCCAAAACTGGTACTGCAATCACTTTTAAAATACTGCTGAGCGGTGTCTCCCCCTCCCTCTCCCCGCTGACTAGAGGTTGCCAAAATATATGCGAAGAACACAT
>JAUCNO010000133.1:34462-50449 GCA_032353835.1 Enteromius viviparus
CTTAATGCCTGTTGAACATAACAGAGACATTTTATGATTATTACAATACATTTCTTACCTAATGCTCCTTTAAATAAGTTGTTGCAAAAATGAAAAAAATCTAAAATGTTTGGTTTTGCATTGCTCTCTAAGGATATATTTTATAAATTGTTTGATTTTATAGCATATAATATTTTAAGATTGTGATGAGTGAATTTAATAATCAGACATAAAAGACAGAAAAAGTACAACAGTCTTGGAACATAAAGAAAGTCAAAGATAACGTGTCAGAGAAAAACAGGATAAAGAAGAGATAAAGAAACATAAGTGAGCAAATGAGAGCATTAGAAGAAAGAAAGAGCAAGAGAAAGATATACAGCTTTTTCCTCTCAAGACTGACATTTAAATCAGATACTATAAAGGCTATCAAATTCCCTCCCTCTCAGAAGAATACAAAGACTTCAGAAGCTCCAGACTTGGGTCCCAGCAGACCATAGATCCCCCAGAAACCACAGCCCTTCATGGGCTGATTAACCCCACTCATCCCCCTACTCTCCAGCTGCAGACACTACTGTGATCCCAGAGGAGCGAGAGAAAGAGAGGGGCTGAAGCAGGCTAACCAGGGCCAGGCTAAAGGCTAGCCTCAGAGCAACTATGGTGATATTTATTTGATGTTTATCCAGTCAATAGAGGAGTGTGAATAAAAGATGAACGGAGAGACACAGATGGAGGCGGGAGTGGGGTTTTCAGAAAAGGATCAAAGTTAAAACTAAGTTAGACTAATAATTTATTGTTTTATCAATGTTAAAGACAAAATTCTTTAGAAGTTATAGCGCTTTTGAAAGGGTACAGTAGCCAGGAGTCATTCCAAATCTGTGTAACATGAATGAAGGATGTACTAAATTTGAAATCTTGTTATTGCCATGTGACCTACAATTATTGGTTGCTTCACTTTACCAACATTCATAAATCCTCTTCTATGGCATCTGGGGTATTAAAGTATCCATCTGATGCACACTTCAGAATCTCGCCACAAGTTTTTTATGAAAACTATAAATTCGGCCTACTATGTACTATTGAGGCATATTCGGATGAATGTGTTTACTTGTTAGTTTTTCTTTCTAAGTAGCTTTCCCAACACTGAAATAAATAGTCTATATGTACAAGCCCACATGTTAGTTCCCAGGGCAGAATTCCACACATAGACACAGCGGCTCAGGAGGAATCCTAAAGCGATTAAGCCAGTGAAAGACGAGACAAGCACCAATTCAAAGCAAAACAAGAGCCCCACCCAGAGAACCTGAACTCCTGCTCAGGGCAGCGACAGCAAACACTGATCCAATCATTCTCCCAACGTCTGAAACACTCCCTGGTGGTGTTTGCATGTGGATTAAATTTGTCATGATTCGCTGGAAGGTGCATGGTACACCCTTCAACTGCTGTTCTCAGCTCTGCGTCTAAGTGTTGGATTATATTAGAAGATAGAAGAAAGGCAGAGCTAATGTTTCCTGTGAAGTTTCCTCAGTCTTTTGTTTCTTAGTAATCCACTAAATGTGACAGACATTACACTGTGTGTTTGGTAAGATTATTAATTGATCTCTGAATCATGAGTCACATCCATGATAAACCTTGAGTGAATGTTATATTGGTCCTGCCGTTTGAAATAGTTTTGACTTTTCATGAATAAAGTTAACGCTTTCGGAAGTTGAATAACAATGGCTGCCAACACACCCCCAATTCAAGGCATGCACACAATGCTAGGGATGTAGAGATGGGCGATGTCATTTTTTTGTATGACATTCAAAATATTTTTCTATGTATATATTTAGTCCTCAATGTTACATGAGTGGTGACACAAAAAAAATTAACGAACCAAAGTCTTATGATTTAGAGCGCGGATTCCTGTCATAAAAGCAAGCAAACTGTGAAAACTAAAGTTTTGTTTAACTTGAAGAAATTGTAACAAAAATATATTACTTAATGTAATGATAGTACTTCTTCTCTGATTAAAAAGTAATAAAATATTTTTTTTACTGGAATTTTTACCAGAACAATGATTTTTTTTAATGATTTTTATGAACAAAGCTTGTTTTATATAAAATCAGTAAATTAGAAACACCTACGATTTTTGCAATTTAATGAAACCAATAAATATAATTTAATTAATAAAATTTATGTAAAACAGAAATTTGTGAAAAAAAAGTTAAATATTTAAAGTTTAATTATTTGAATTACCTGATTAATTAAATTAATGCTTTGTAAATTATTAATTTAATTTAATTATATTATTATTATTATTATTATATTGCAGTACGGTCTTAAAAATATAAACAGAAAAATATTTTTGAGAAAAACTAAATTGGAGGGAAAAAATGGATTTCATAGGGCCCTAAACATTTATTACTTAATTCACTAAAATTAAACTTTTGAAAATGATCTGAATCCCTAAAAATGAATCAAACTTATTGTAAGAAATTATTGGACAAATAAAATGTGCCACAAATCATTTCTATATAAACAGATGCTATTTACATTTATATTGTTGCCACAAAAATAATAAACCTAAATAATAAATTACCCAGTGATACTATCAACTACACCATATGTAACACAATACAGTAACAATACAGTTTAATATTTTTAGAGGTCATCATTTAGAGTGTTCTACAAACATCTGGGCAAAACAGTGATCAAACCCTAATATAATTGTGCTTTCACAGGCAACTATGGCCAACACATCACATTTCTCTGACCTGAGGCCAGAGAAACCATCCACAAAGGAAAGCAACATGATGCTTCTGTGTCCCGGTTATGTTTCATAAAGTATCAGCGCTCATCCGCAGAGGAAGTGAGTTCGTGAGGGATTTTCCATGAGCATGTGAGTGTCAGAGGTCCTTCTCTCTACAGGATGAGATGTTATGCTACATAGACAACAGTGTTTTATGAGGACGGATGAGGTCTGTTCTGTCTACTGAAGTACTGAGGAGAGTATCAGTACATTCCTCTGGTGTCTGGTAATCTGTCTCAAACAGCAGCAAACATGATATTTTCAGTCACTGTGGGAAATGAACAAACCCTTCTATGTTTGGGGAGGCAGATGAAGATGGATCAGATTTGCCCTGCAGCTGAACATTTGTATGAAGTATGAAAGAAGTTCACATCATATCCAGAACTGAGCAATTGGTCAAAGCACATCAGAAGACTAGTCTAGTCCTTTACGCTCTGCTATGGTAGTAACAAAAATGATCACTAATAAGGTGCAAACCAGCATTAGAAGATCTAGCAGGTTTTTTTTTATTAAATTAAATTAACTGTTTGTGTTGCAATTTACATGGAGGATTAAATAAGTAATATAAATTCAGTGTATTGTCCTTATATAACCCACCTCTAGAGCCAAAGTCAATTTTGTTTGCTGTTGAAAATAAATTACATAATTGTCTCATGCCCAAATTCCTGTCTTCCCCTCACTGACAATACACACACAGCTGCTGCACTGCAGACACACTGACCTAAAGACACACACACAGGAGGGATAACAGAGAAAACATACTTTTGTATTTTTAGCTCTTTCTCATCCCACAGGACTAAACCATGTCTGAAGAAAAAGTGCAAGCTCTCCAGCAGTGGTCAGTGCAAATATGCTGAACAGGCATAAATCTAAAATACATTTGACCACACACATACACATTTTAGCACAAAGCGTGTTTGTTCTGAGCGGTCGAGGTGTGTCGTAGGGATCCTGCGGTGTGTGAAAAGGTGTTTTAATATTATTTTATTGCCTGTGTGGTGAAGTGTTTCCACACCACCAGTGCTTCCTGAAAAACATCCTCTGTAAGAAACTGACTTTGTTGTTGAACTGCTGTACATGCTGCATGTCAGCATCGTAGTGGGATGTGTGTGTGTGTGTTCTTGGTGTGTATATACATGTTCAAAAAAGGGAAGATTGTGGAAATGTAAAGAAAGAAAGACAGCTTTTCCCTATTGTGTGGTGATGTGTTGTTTTAAACATGAACCTGATCTTCTAGGGGTAGGGATAGTTCATCCAAAAATAAAAATTTTGCCATTATTTATTCACCCTCATGTGGTCCATAAAAACTTTGGTGTATCTTCAGAACACAAATTATGATATTTCTGATTAAATATAGGAGCTTACTGACCCAAACTGACATATTCAAGGCCCAGAAATATAGCAATGAACATTGTTAAAATAGTCCAAGTCAGTGGTTCAATCATAATTTTATGAAGCTACAACAATCTTTTTGTGCACCAATAAAACAAAAACTTTATTGAAGAGAAGAGAAGAGAAGAGAAGAGAAGAGAAGAGAAGAGAAGAGAAGAGAAGAGAAGAGAAGAGAAGAGAATAAATTGTCGTCTTGAAAAAAATCTTAGTTTGTGTTCTGAAGATGAATGAAGGTCTTATGGGAATACATGTAGGTGAAGAAACTACTACAGAATTTTCATTTCGGGGGGGGGCACTATCCCTTTAAAGTAAGCATGTGTAGACTGCTGAGACTATTGTTTTGTTTCACAGTCGGATTCAAAGAGAGAGGTGAAATGAATCACTCAAACACACACACACACACACTCCACAAGAAGTCAACACCCCATGAAGTTTCCTCCATTAGCTTCAAGACAACTGTTCAAGTGTTAAAAGGCGTAATGTCACTATTAAAAGGCACAGTTCATTGTTCTGTAATTAATTACACAAGATTTGACTTACTTCTTTAGAACACAATAATTAATCAATTGAACATGAAGCTTCAGAGTGACACAAAAGCACCAGCAAAGATTTTCTGAAAAAGAGAATGAAATTTCATTTGTCACCCTTTTGAGAACACATGAGATTTCCTGCCCAGAGTAGAATCAATGAATCATTCTATTGAGTCCGGATCTTTCTCACACTCATTTACTTCAAAAAAACAATCACATTTATTCACAAAACACTGATCTTTGAGTGTCATTCACTGACTGGATCATCCAGTTGGCCAAAAATGTTTTTGTTAATGTTCTGCAGAAGAAAGTCAGTCGTACAGATTCGGAAGGACATTCAGGTCTCATTAACCGGATCTTGTTAATGTTACTGATGTGACTTCTCACATGGAAAAAGTCAATTAAAATATTACTCTGAACTGTTGAACTGCTCTATGGTGAAATGGTCCCTTTGCGAAGTCGCAAAGCATTACTGTTGTAAGAGCATTTCACGGTGAATAAAACATCCTGGGGTCTGCGTGGCATTTCCTTTGTACAGCCCGATCACAGTGGGACGTGAGGCCCTGGTTTGACCACACGCCACACACACACACATCCTCAAAGTATGTAATCCAAGTCATGTGAAGAGTGAAGGAGAAAATGAAGCCTAATAAGAGAGTTCAGAGAGGACACGAAGAAGCAAGAAAGGGAGAAGGGTTTTAGAAGTGACAAGGAAAGAAGAGAGGGGTTGGAGGGAGAGACTGAGCGACAGATGGGGCTGGAAAATCCATGTTTATTTTTACTAAGCGACGACAGCAGCCCACGAGCTATCACTCCAACCCACAGACGTTTAGACACAATGAGCTTAATGTTTGATGAGAGGTGCCCAGCTCACCTGCTCAAGAGCATCGCTTATCCACGCAAAAGGTGACAGTAAAAAAAAGATAGGCTCGGATTCAAACCCTACTGAGCCTTCTATCTAGACTTCACCATCACTTTATGTTGTAGGTGTTATTCATGCAAAGGCAGCAGCAAAAAACAGCAACAAAAACATGCCAAAATACTGTACATAATAGGTCATTTAAAATATAACAAATGTCCTCTGTGGGTAAGAAAATACCAGAATGAATTGTGACTGGCCTAGATTAAATAAAAATCTTTAAGATGGCATATTAGAGGCAATAGTAAATGTTAATAACACTGTAATTATACTGTATATGTTGTAATTGGTACTGAAAAGTAGGGTTAGGGTTAGGTTAGGTTAGGTTACATGCAAAAGCTATGTAAAGTTATTTTAATTTGAAACAAAGCGTAATTGCAATGAATGATTTCATTGTTTACATTAATTTAAAATATTTACTGTACTAATATACTAAACTGTAATCTAATTTAATATAATGTGACGTAACAGCAACATTAGTATATTATAAATAGATTGTATTATACTCTACATTATAGTTTAAGGTGAATATTTAAATTAAATTAATTAAAAGTGACAGTAAATAGACTTTTAACGTTACAGAAGATATTTCCATATACATATTATAATTTCAATGAAATAATGATCTCACTGCTTGACAAAAATCTTAAGCAATCTTAACCAGCTTAGATAATCAGGATCAATTTAAAATATCAAAATGATTTATGAAGGACCGTCTGATACTAAAGAATGGAGTTACAGCTGCTGAAAATTCAGCTTTCTCATCATAGGAAAGAATTAGCCTACATTTTAAAATACATTGTTTTATTTATGTTTAACATGACACCTGCTGTTTAGGAAACAACTGTACTGTGTTAGTTGACTCTCTATATGTGTACTCTGTGATTGAGTAATGTGTGTGTTTATGTGGTGCTGGGTGTACCATGCCTTGCCCAACATCATTTCTCATGTGGCCACTTTGAGGTTCGTGTCCAAACAACATTCACAGAGGTGGAAACACTACAGAGCATTAAACCAGCACAAACACCACCCATACCAGACCTAGGAACATCCACTTCTGAACATACTCCTCCAGCTAACAGCCCATGGGAGAGGCTCTCCAGTCTGGGAGGAACGCTAATGATCAGTCCTTTAAAATGGGCTGTACCTCTGAGAAGAACACCTCTGACCTCAAACAAAAGGGAGGGTGTTTTTATCCTAATCCAAAAACAACCCAAATAGGCCTCGTTCTGACATGATTAAGACTGATGTGGAAAGCTTCTGTCACTGAAGCAGCAAAACTGACTAGTAAATGAGTCTATAGGGAAGAGGTTTAAGACATGGAGTCTATTTCTAGTCATGAGCACATGGACACATTGAATGCCACCCAACGTCTGGTACACTTGTAATAAAACAATTGTGCATTCATACTGAGGCATAAAATGTGTCATGAATTGCTGCACATATTTTTTTTCCTGTATGTTGCACTGATTCATGTTTATCACTGCTTTTAATGTTTAACTTATCTATTATTTTTTACTGACTGGAAATTGCTGCCTTATCTTTATATGTTATTAGGCACAAGTTTTTGGGTGAACTACATCTTGTTCGGTGTCTGATGCTTGAACTGTAATGAGTAACCTGAAGCGGATTAACGTCCAGATATCTAAAAGGCTGACCATGACAGTGTCTGAGCAACAGAAAAAGTTACAGTTCCCACAGATTTTAACCAGAAAATTCCCATGACCTTTCTAATCAGTAATGATTACTAGACAAGGACTAGGGCTATTAAAAAGCATGCTAGAGAAAAAAGGAGCAATAAATAGAGCAGAGAAAATGTTCACTGTTAAAAATAGTAATGGCACTAGAATTTTTGTCATTATTAAAATAAAATATAAAATATCTGCTATTGACTTCTGTAATTTTTTCCTATTATTTAAAACATTCACTGCAAAAATGTGTATTTAATGTAATTCAATTCAAACATAATATATATATTTTTACAAATCATATATTTTCGCAATAACTATTATTTTCAACCCTATTTCTGATCCTTTATCACAAATAATCACAATTGATTAGTATCACTACATGCATGGGAAAAAGAACTTAGAATTGTACAGGTGAGATAATGCCATTGGAAAAGATACAGTTCTCACAGTTCAGAATACAACCACAAAATAAGAGTTATGCAACCTTGCCTCAATATTTCCCCCAGGTTGTTTTTAAAATCTGATTTCCATTCAGTCAAGAAGATGTTTACACAAGTCAATATTCATCTTCTAGTCAGCTATCTGATTTTCTAAAATACGTCAAAGGGATCCAGCACTTCCTAAAGCCATGTTAACACTCTCCAAATGCCTCATCGTTGAAGTGACATCATGAAATCACCCTCAGTCCAACTGTCCATTCATTCTTTATCATACAATATATTATAATTAGAAAAACTGACTTATCGCAGACCCAAAAGTAGGATTTTTCCATCGCTCTAACTTCCCTTGGCCCCATATTCATGACTGTGTGGGCACACGCCAACATTTATGTGTGCGCAAACACATGGGTTGTTTGATCCGCTGCATTATGCAGTGAGATAGCTCTGAAAACACAAAGGCTATTGGATTAGGCCTGAGCACAAGGACTACACAGCTTTCATTGCTATCATCGCCATCATCATGAGCGTGTTACGGGACACAGCGGTCCTCTGCCCTGCCCCAGGGCTCCTCTGATGGAAAAACAAACCTGAGCCTACAGACAGCGCTTGGGCACGTGGGCCGGTGAAAGCCCAAAGCAAACACACGTCATCCCAGATCCCATCTGGAGCGGCCACTGTGACAAACTAAAGAATCAAAACTGTATGAACCATGAAGCAAAAGTCTCATTCGGAAAGTCACAAGCAAATGTATTTCTGAGATGAAAAGCACATGGCTTCTTCATGCATTTGGAATCCCATAGTTCCCGTAAATCCCCGTAACCAAGGATTTAACATAGTCGAAAGTCTACAAACAGCTGAAGGTCCTTATAGCACGGTAATGCCACCAGTAATCCAGCTGGCTTTAGAATGGGAAATAAACTCCATAAACTACACAGAACTCCATAAACATGGCATACAATACATCACCGGCCTAATAAAGGCTTCAAAAGAGGATAAAAGGTCAGTCGAGGCAAGATGAGATGGATCAGGGCACACTCGGACAGGAGAGGCTGGTGAGCTATGAAGGCGCAAGATCAAGAGAAACATCAAGGACTCAAAAACAAAACACTGAACAAATGCCCACATCTGGACCAATCGAAATATGAAAGGCAGGAACTTCAAGAGAGCTTCCAACCGCAGAACCATAGTTTGAATAAAGGGCGTTAAAAAGCAGAAAACAGAGACAGAAAACAAACTATCCAATGGATTTCGTGTTTCAGTCGTACAGAGGAATGCCAACTGATGACATTTCTGCATTGGATGACATAACATGAGAGACATACAGTACTTATCATTTAGATATCATTTGTTGGGTTGCTGTGTGTCACTAAGAGTTCAAGCAGACAAGACCATGAACTAGCTCAAAACCAAGGGGGGTCATTGTCCACATGGCAGAACATCAAAGATTAAAGACTGACATCTGTCAGTTTATCAAAATCTGTTACGTAACCACATCTTGCATTGGTCTTACTCAACTTATTCTGTTCTTTGTGCAGCTTCACTTCTGCATGTGTGTGTGATTGTGAAAAAAATCTTCCCTCTGTCTTTAATCCATCTTACTAAACCTCCAGATGTCCAGAAGGCTGAACGTGACTGCATCTAACTGAGGGAAAACAAGTAGTACTCTCACCAAAACACTACAGTACACACCTTAATAACTCACAACAAACAATTACAGGTAGGATCTTGCAACTTTGGCTCAATAATTCCCCTCAGGTTGATCTCAAAATTTAATTGGGATATAAAACACACACACACACACACACACACTCAGAATAAAAGTCATTTTGGATGTAGCATGTGACACTTTGGACCCAGGTTCTAGCACAAATGATCTTACTTTCAGGCTTTTTTACTCTTTTGGAATTCTGGGTATTCATTTGAACTCTGGCTGTGCTCTGGCTGCACCATACCTTGCCCTCTGGACATGCATTACTAGCTGTGTCTGAACAGAGATGCATTTTTTGAAGTGCTGGGTGGTTATGAACTAATAAAGCAATGTTGCAGGATTTACTCTGTGGCTGTTTGCACACATTGGCTTTGCAAACTAAGATGCCGTATCAGACAGGCATCATCATAAAAAAAAAAAAACCTGTGGATGTTTTATCAGCGTTGTAAATACTATTATGACACTAATGCCCTTTCCTTAGGCCACTCATACACATGTGAGAGGGCCTCATGCTGGGAAAAATTTCCCATTTACAAGCAGAAAGAGTCAATCATAGTTTCACATGTCCAGGCCTGACGTTATCTGACTTTAATCCTTATGGCTTTTGCAAGCTTAAAATCCCAGCACTTATACGGGTAGATTTCCTGTTTCAAACAGATGAGCAAAGAAAGAAATGCAACTAAAACATTTTAAATGGACATGAGGCTTTGCAGGTTTCAGTTCACTGGCTGATTACTGTACTGTTTCCTAAATCTCAAGCAAAAACAGATACATTGATATTGAAAATACTGTAATAACAATTTAATTATTTTAATGTTATTGCCATCTCTACATATACTATAAATAATTTGTAAATAAAACAACAAAAACTACAATCCGTTTAACCCCCCTGGTTTCAGACACTAAAATGTAACTCTGATCTGACTGAAAGAAACTTGAACTAACTGATCTTAAAATATATCAGTGCCATTGCTTTGCCTCAAGATGCATCAGTCATGTTTTTTTTCCTGAAGCACAATCATAAAAATTTGAACTATGGTTTAATCCTAGTTTGTGAAACCAGGCCTAAGTGACATCATGTACAGTATGATAAATGGACTTAGTTTGCTAAAGGTTACATTATACAGTTAGAACATTATTATAAAGATTCACTTGAAGTGAACATTAGATAATGGCAAAACAATTAAAAAAATAAAATAGACACAATTAAATATCCAATAATGATAGCTAATAATAGTAACAATAATATTTCTAATATGATACTGTCAAAAAGCAACTTTTCTTTCTGTCTCACAATTCATACCCTTTTCTAACGATTCCGGTGAAAAAAGTTATAGCTGCAAAACATAACTTTATTTCTCATAATTCCACGTTTACATCTTTCAATTCTTAATTTATATTTATATTACATTTATAAATTCAGCAGAAAGACTGATTCCGATATACAAAAAAACATATTGATTATGAATTTATTTTTATGCTTAAACAGGCTTCCATATGATACTGATATGGATATATTGCACATCCTAAAATATAGTCATGATTAATTAAAAACCAAACATAAATCTTGCTGAAAAACAGAGCCAGTAAAACTTTCTTCTAGTTATTACCATCATTAGTTTTTAGGGAACGTCTACAAATTCATGCAGATAAGAAAAAAATAATAAAGGCTGTATAAGTGAGTCTCAATGAATATACGCTGTAGGCACACTGACTTTATGTGTGTGTGTGTGTGTGGGTGGGTTTATGTGGTTTATGAGGACACAAACTTGTATAATGACATGGGTATGACATAGGTATTACAATATGTAGGTGTTTTATGAGGACATTTTCAGTGTCCCCGTAATTCAAAAGACTTAAAAAAACATACTAAATGTTTTTTTTTTTTTTTTTTATCTAAAAATGCACACAGTTTCCTGTAAGGGGCAGGTTTAGGTGTAGGGTCAGTGTAAGGCAATACCACATACAGTTTGTACAATATAATAACCATTACACCTATGGGGAGTACCCATAAATGACAAAAACCAACATGTGTGTGTGTGCACTTGTACAGCTATCTTTGTGAGGGCCGGTTTGAGTTTTTCACCATCAAGGTGAGGACAATTTTGTAAAGTGAGGACATTTTGGCCGGTCCTCACTTTCTAAAAGACCTTTATAGAGCTGTTTGAGGGTCAAGACTTGGTTTTAGGGGTCAGGTTATAATTGGGTAAAGGGTAGGTTTAGGTAAAGCACTTAGTTCTGTTGGGTAGGGTTAGGGTCAGGAGCTAGAGATTACATTGTGTCAATGTATGTCCTCACAAAGATAGCTATACAAACGTGTGTGTGTGTGTGTGTGTGTGTGTGTAAAATCTTGTGTAAGCAATGTGTAACCATCTTTGTATTGTTCTACTCCTGTTGACCCAGTAGATGGAGACATTTCTTCATACACTGCTGGCAGTCAGCAAAAAATATAAAATAAAATGAGAAAAAAGGTCATTGGCTATATTAATCAATGTTTAGTTATATGTTATAGTATTATTAGTTTAGTTATATTATAACACAAAATAAAAATGACATTGAATAGTATATTCAGTGTTTACTTTTTTCATTTATCACTCATTTTATTTATTCATAATTACAACACAATGAACACAAATTGACTACGGGCATCAGTCATGTTAGTAAAATTCTTTAACAGCCTGAAATGTCCAAAGTGTGTGTACATATGCCAGGCCTATATGAAGAGTTTATTTGCTTTTAATCTTTTATCATGTTTTTATTGTGTTCGCTATTTTATTTGTATTTTAAATAATTTGTTATTAGTGAGATTTTTCCTTGTGCTCATTAAATCTTTTTTACCGTGTTTAAGTTATTTTATTAAACTCATTTGAAAGCTCCTGTCAGGGTTACCATACAACATTGAATTGGTTACCGTACCTAGGAAACCTCAAGCCGGCGCTCTTGACCACATGACTAAACTTTCGCTTTTCATTTGACCATCACACATAGATCGTAGTAGGCCTACTAGTTTCTATAATGTTCACTCTGTCCCTGTAATTGTAAAGGAATATATGTATTTAATCCTCAAAACCAGGTCGAGAAGATGCAAAGAACAACCACGCAGAAAATTCAGGAGAAACAGAAAACAATAGAAGAGCTGAAACATGTCGTGAACACATTAAAGGTGAGGGATGAGTCATTTAAGTGCACTATAGTTGTAAAGTTTTTGGTCAGCAAGATTTGTTGCATACATATGCATTCTTTGCACTTTCTATTTAAATAAAAAAAAATCCTGGAAATGCATGTTTTCACGAAAATACACTGTTTTCACATGATAATGAGCACAAAGCACCAAGAAAGATTTCTGGAGGACCAGGTGACGAACACTGATATATCTACACTGATTATCACCAATATATACTGAGTGATAAGGGATCTTGTTCCACCTATTTACTTATCGCTTCACCTTTCTTCCACCTCAGAATGGACAGATCAAAACCGAAACGGCGGTGGTGAGAAGCTCAGGGAAAAGTAGCTCAAACATTTTGTGCCTCATCGTCGACTATTCTGAAATGTACACAGCAGCGTTATCAGGAACAGGCTTTCTCTGTGAGAGAGACAAGCAGGAGCATGCAGAAAGTTGTTTAATCGGTTATAGGAGCTTAATAACACAAGCTCGCATGAAGGGGAAACAGAGGAATCTTACCTGTCTTAATGCCTGCGCGCGCCACTAGTGCAGAATACGTAAACGCGAAAAAGTTAAAATTATTAATAAACTAGTTATAAATATGCCCTGACGTTTTATTTTTAAATAATTAAATTAAAATTTTTTAACTAAATATTTTTTTTTATTATACTCAAATAGCCTACTTAACTATTTAATTATTTAATTATTTAAATATTTAACTTAAATATTAAAGATACCAGTACTGTAAAGGTGTTTACTGTCCCATAGCGTGAAGATTACTGGCAAAATTTAAAATTATAGTAGTCTATATGTACACAGTTGAAATTTGTGATTTTTTTGTGAGCTTCTTTTATTTAGTATATTTGGTTTATATATATATGGTAGGCCTGTGGTGGTGGGTCGGCTGGACCAAAAATGCCAGGGCAGTTCAGCCCTGATTGGATTACATTTTTAAGCATACTGAAATGTATTTTTAATCAAATAAACACAGACTTGGTGAACATAAGACAATACTGACTCCAAAGTGGTGTATTTTGCGTCTAGTCAGTGTTAAAAGCATCAGAAATAAAAATTAACTCGTGTCATTCTAAACCTGTGCTTATTGCCCTTTTTATATGCAATTATAATGAACGATGACACACAATCATCATAAAAGTTCTATTGAAGTAGTTCTGAAGTCAGCTTAGTTTGTCTGATCCTGTTTAAACTGGACTGCCGCTGGATTGTTTTTCTGTGTGTCCTCCCAGCACTCTGCTCAGACAGCAGTGGAGCACAATGAGAAGATCTTCACTGAGCTCATCCTCTCTATTAAGAAAAGACAGCATGAGGTGACACAGCTGATCAGAGGTCAGGAGAGGACTGAAGTGAATCGAGCTGAAGGACTCCTGGAGCAGCTGGAACAGGAGATCGCTGATCTCCAGAGGACAGACCCAAAGCTGGATCAGCATCCACACACAGACGAACGTTTCTCTTTCAAGGTAAAACCTTGAGGCATTTTCTCTGCTTCAGTGCAAAGCATTTTTTATTTATGCTTTTTCTTCATATAAACTCTTCAGAGTCTCTCTGCTTCTTCTGAATCTGTGGAGTCATCCAGTATGACTGTTAATCATATTCTATTTGATGGACTGAGGAAATCTCTCTCTGATTTAAAACAACATTTTGAAGATGTTTGTCAGGAGCAGATCAGTAATATCATCTCTGTTGGTAAGAGACTCCATCCAGCTTTAAATCATTTTTATTTTCATGTTTCATATTTTATTTTGCGCTACATATATAGTACAGCCTTTAATTTACGGTATTAAATTTTACCTGCAATGGCATTTGATCTCTTTTTTTTTATAGTGGCAAGAATTCAGATTTTACCATTAACCAGAAATCACTTTAAACAATGTGAGTAAAAAAAAACCTTGCACCTTTATGTGACCATAGCCATTTGTGACGTATAGTGTACAGTTACTATATGTGCTGCATTTTTAAAATGATAAATTTACAAAATCAACTTTTTTATCACTTGTCGAGCATAACTGACAATAACAAGCACATCATTTATAACCAATGTTCCTTAGATTTTTGCAGCTTTACCCTTGATCTTAACACAGCGCTTGAGCACCTCGTCCTCTCTGAAAACAACAGACAGATGACATACCCTGAGCATTTAGGGACTTATAGGTTCCCCTGCAAGGTGTTTTGCAAGGAGAGTGTGTTTGGACGCTGCTATTGGGAGGTGGAGTGGACCGGGAGATGTGTGCATGTATCAGTCTCATATAAAGAAACGAATGGCAGAGGAAAGGGATTCGTCGGTATGTTTGGAAACAACAGCACATCTTGGAGTCTGCAGTGTTTTCCAAAGCCTGTTTTCTGGCATAAGAGCGTTAAAACTGAGATCCAAAGCCCTCTGTCCTCTAGAGTGGGTGTGTTTGTAGACTACAAAGCAGGAAGTCTGTCTTTCTACAGTGTCTCTGATACAGTGACCCTCTTACACTGTGTCCAGACCACATTCACTCAACCCCTGTATCCTGGGTTTTGGTTCAGTGCATCAGGTTCTGGAGATCTGCTGAATCTTGACAACTCTAGGTCAAACACCCCTGTGTTATCCTCAGTCAAATTGTGTGATCCCTAAACTAGCATTGTGATCCCTTTATCTAAAAGCAGCATTACTTATATACATTAACATACACAATGTTATCACATATTTGACAGGAATTATTATAGTTTGAAAGTTAAAATAGTTTGTTCTAGTACAACAAAACATTTAGTGTAGCCTGTTTTTTCCCAAGTTTTTTCGCTGTAAAGAAGTTTTTTTCCTTGTTTCCGTTGACCTTAACTATAAGAATTGAGAGGAATCTCAGCTGAACAATAAAACAAGACAGTCCTAATAAAGTGAAATGTTTGCTGCTTGGTTGTATTTACCCAGATAGCACAGTTACGTCTGCAAGATGTCTGTTAAAGATCTCTTGATCTGGAAAGTCTGCAAACGTCTGGCAGACGTCTTACAGATGTCAGTTTTACATACATTGGAAATCATAAACCTCTTGATGTCTATTTGACATCTAAAAAGAGACGTCCAAAAGATATATTGCAGATGAGCAAACAACCTAAATAATACGTCTTGCAGATGTATGCACACATCAAATAGACGTCACCAAGATGTACGCTCTCAGGGCACTGTTGGACAGGCATTATTAGCAATTCTTTTCAAAAATTTGAACAAGGTTCAAGTTTAACTGGTTACTCCAATTAAATAACAATTCAATAGACCTCCATCTGCCCAAAAAAGTTTAGAAAATGTGATTGTATGTAGAGCTGCCACCCAGGTAAAAAAAAATCTGAGCTTTATCACGTTCGTACAATATAATTATCACGTTCGTACAATA
>JAUCNO010000133.1:56284-74790 GCA_032353835.1 Enteromius viviparus
TATATATATTTATATATATATATATATATATATATATATAATAAGTGCATGTCCTGGAGGGGGTTTCTGCTGTAGGGGTGTCGGTGGGCGCAGATGGTACGTTAAAGCAGATCTATCACGTCTGACAGAACCTCGGCCCTTGAGGGAAACTGCATTCTCGTCACCTCAAATCATTACATCAACAGAACGCCATGTGCTTGTCCCATAACATTCACACCCGCCTTTTGTCTTAAGGACCCAATCCATAGTTCTTTCTGAGTGCAGCCTTTTAAACCTACATTTAACATTCAGTGTCTGTTATAAGATGTATGTGTTTTTCAGAATCAATAATCGCGTAAAAGCTTCTAACTTTCATCAATAAGTCATTAGAAAGCATACTTTGCGTCAGTGCTTAACAAATCCTAAACTGACATACTGTATGTGATATTAATAAATCGAGGAATTGACTGATGAGCTGCTATATGTTGTTACTTGGTCATTAAAAGTATTAAACACTAAAGAGATTGAGCCTCTAAACTTACGTATTTTAATGGTTTTGGGATCAAACTTGCACACGTTGAGCTGTAATCTCTCCAAGCGCACTTGAATAGTTGATGTCCTTTGCATGACCAACACAGCCTGAGTCTCAATTCCCAGGAATATGTCACTGGCATGCCGCGATAGATCGGACAGTTGATGTAGGATGCTGGTGAGCGTGTGACAACAAACTTCTTCCAAAGCAGAAAACAAAACAGGTTTGCGCACTCTGCGACCGTCCGGCGTCGTGAAGATCTTTTCGGAGCCTCCGCTCCCTCTCAACCTGCTCACCAGCTCGGGCTCAACGGTTCTCTCCGGGAAAGGCATTTTAAATTGTGTTTAAATTTGAGGTGAGCATCGGGTTGAGAGCATTTAAAATCCTAACGATGTATACCAGAAGTCGCTGTGAGAAGAAGGTCTGCTTACAAAAGGTCCCGCCATAATTTTTTGAAAGATGCAGAAGTAGTTTGGGACGTTGCCGCTGGTGTTCGGGAGCATCGGGGAACATGAGTTTGAAAGCAGCCAGCGAGTCGAGCCGAAAACGTGAAGACAAGGTATATGGAAAACACGGAGAGGCTTCCCGGCCACCTGTAGGAACTGGAACTGGATTGGCGGATCCACAGCGCTGGGAGGGAACGGTTACCTGCCTTTAGCGTCTGCTGTGTGGAAAACCCGGGATGGATATTATGGTTCTCACGGACATCGAGGCTCTTAATTACATTTTCAGGTATCTACAAGACATTTTAATAATACCGAGCAGAGTAGATTTGTTTCTAAATATTACATAAGATCGCAAATATTTCATAATTTCAAGCATTTTTTTAAAGAAAGAAACTTGTTTATTTTGCTTGTGTAAGTGACAAAGCTTGTGTTTAGAAATGCCCGTGTTTCATACTTACACTGTAGCTCCATCTTGTGGCTGCAAGTTGAAAACAAACCCAGGAGGGATCGGACTATGTGTGTGTGTGTGTGTGTGTGTCTGCGTGTGTGTGTGTACAGGTTTTATCACCTCATGGGGACCAATTGTCCCCACAAAGATAGGAATACTAGTTCATTTTGACCTTGTGGGGACATTTGTTAGGTCCCCATGAGGAAACAAGCTTATAAAACATACACCACGAAGTTTTTTGAAATTCTAAAAATGCAGCAAGTTTCCTGTAAGGGGTAGGTTTAGGTGTAGTGTTGGTGTGGCATATACGGTCTGTACAGTAGAACAAGCATTAGGCCTATGGAGAGTCCCCACAAGTATAGCAAACCAGACTGTGTGTGTGTATGTGTGTGTGTGTTCTGCTGAAATGTTAAGGAAGCGGACTATTGTTTGTTGTGGCAATGAAACCAGCTGAGGCTGCATTTTTGGATGGGAGTGATAGTGCTCACTTTCCTGTTAACGTTAAGCCTACTGAAACTTCCTTTTGCATAGGGAAATCATGACCTGACAGGACTACAGTGACGAGTCACAAACCGCTCTAGGCCACCATTATAATAGCCTTTGTTTGTAAAGGCAGATTCACAAATGAAAATAATAAAATGTACTAATTGATCAGTACTGGGGAAACTTTTTTTTTTTAATGACACTGACTTTATTTTGGTGACATGTTTCTTAAGGTGTTTATTTATTTCACAATAATAATGTGGTTTTCTTTCCCGAAGGCTTCTCAGTCAATATGGGCCAACAGCATGGAAAATAATAAGGCGGCACCATCTATGGAATTTTGTACTTAATTAAAAGGAACATTTGTGTTGAACATTTTAGCAATAGGGGTTTCAGTGTAAGTGTTGCTATTAAAAATAAACTGCACAAAGTTGTTGAACAAGTTTTACCCCATTTCCCAAGAATAGGTGAACGGGTATTGTAACACACCGAGTATGTAAAACATGCACATGACTAGAAGGGTATCAGAAAAGAATCAGGAGGTACATACAGAGGAACGCAAGTTTAATCAAATACACGCTTCAGGCCACTCATCCTTGAATGCATACAGATCAGATGACACTACTGAAAATGATACAAAAACACTTCTTCATGCCTTTATGGTCCGAAAATCTCTGGAGTTTCCGCTTTAAATACGAAAACTATTTTTTTTTAGATCAGTTACCCTATTGCTCATTGTCTTTCCCCCAAAAAAACTTACTTTTAGTACCATGCCAAACGTTACACTTTTCACTTATACAAAGGTCTGAAGTCAGAATTACAAAAACTGAAAAACAAAAATACATGGAAAAAATAAACATGGGAACGTTTGTACATGTGACATTAATTTAGTCTTTGGACAGCTTTAGCACGTCTTTATGAACACTGAATCATCACAGCTCTCAACACTCCAACACACTGCTTTATTCATCATGTGACAGCGTAACAGCATCTGCATCTGTATATATGGACGATATCTGATCACAGTTGGATAGCAGTGACCTGCATTACACAGGCGTCTTTGACATACAATCATAAACACTCAACGATACAGCCAGTGACAATCCAGAGTGGCTAGAGCAGATATTTTTGAAGAAAAGAAGTCTGCAAATCCTCAGGAACTTCACTGTAATAATCTTCAATGCACTGAACAGTCCAATAAATAACAGAAAAAGTTAATCAGCAACTCAAACGCAGCTTTTGATAGTTAGTCTCAATCAGCTATACATACACTTCATTATTAATATGATGACAATGAGAGATGCTTGTTATTCCTGCCATAGAAAACCAAGTATAAGAGTGACGAGTAGAAATTTAAATCAGTTTTTACATGGCTGTTTGTAACTACATGCATAAAGCAACAAAGAAATGACCAAACTGAAAGGCAACAATATTTCAAACTACTAGCTGTGCCACATTAAAAGTCAATACTGATAAATCTTGCATTGACGACATAAGCAAAACAAATCGGAAATATAAAAAAAACAAAAAAAACAGACAATAAACCTGGGGCTCTGTGGAAGCATAGAAGCGAATACCGGAGAGATGGGATAAATGTTATAAGACTTTCAGACACAAACATGACCCTACTCTATCACAGAGATTAATAAATATTAAACGTTTTAGACACAATCCATCCGGTTTAGAAAATGCTGCAAAATCTTCTCGCGTAAAGGCCTCCAGATCCACCTTTGCATCGTTAGAAAAGTCCTTTCTATACGTTTTCTCTCACACTTGCCGATGCTCTTCAGTTCTGTGTGCTGATAGGAGGAAAACATGAGTACAGAAAAGCTCCACTGGCTGATTTACTCCGTGTTGACCTATATGAGGAAGTACTCCAGGAGAAAGGCGTGTTAGTGTTTGCTCCGTTGTTCATCGTCTAAACATGTCGTTCGAAGGCCGTTTTAATTAGGACACACTAATCTATCCTGCACCTCTTTGGATGGCATTAGAAGATGAAGACTGAAGTTAGAATATCAAGCACAAAATCATAGAGTAGATCTTTAGAGTGCAAAAACAGGTGCCAAGCATATGGCCCATTCCTCCTGGACAGCATGACAGACACACTCATAAACTTTGCATACACATAGAAACAAGCACACACACACACACACGCACTCATGTTAAATCTCTTCGTCCCCTTCACCAGTAGTGGACATACCATAAATTTCCTTTTTTTTTTAATCTATCTTGTTCTCCATCTATCTCTTAACATTCACGCACACATTCCTGTCCCTCAGTCTTGTCTCCAGGCTTATCTGGTGTAGTATACTCTGTAGTAGACGGTTTTAGACCTCCAGAGTGAGTAGGAGTTGTCGAACTTGAGCAAGTATATACCACGGCCGGGATACTGGTGACTCCCAGCGTACACCTCCTCGTGACAGTCCCGCCGGTACACCGGCACTATCTCATCCACCTGCGGTTTCCCAGCCTCTTTCTTGGATTTCTCCTCCTCTGACTGGCCTTCACCTAAAGGAAAAAGAACAGGATTTAAATCTACAAATCATATTTCCAGAAAATGTAACAACTGAAACTTAATTCAAACATCCCATCTAAACAACTTTGTAATTTTTTTTTATATTTTAAATTTAAAATTTTCTATTTACATTATAAATATTTCAGGTAAAATAGTTATATATAACTGTAATAAGACAATTATACATTATAAAAAATTATAAAATAAAAAGTTATTATTTAAAAATAATTATTTTTATTTAGTATATTAATTATCTTCCTCTAAACCAGTTAAATTACAATATTTAATGGCTTAAGTTAAACTCTTGTAGTGCTGTCAAAAAACTACAATAAATATATATATATAAAAATAAATGAACACACATATAGTATATATTTAAAAAATATTTACATCTACATAATTTATAATATATTAAATATATAAACATTTTTCAAACAAATGTACACATGCATGTGTGTGTATCTATATATACATTAATACAGTGCACACACATTTTTTGTATTTTGGATGCAACTAATCCCGATTAATCGTTTGACAGCACTAACCTCTGCGCTTTTCTTTAAGAAAACTGATCATTGTGTATATTTATTTGCACTGACACGAAAAGCCTGTTTAATACCAATAAATCACTATTTTCATTTTATGAACGACATTAAAATTGAACACAAATTGTCTAAATAAAAAATTAATTAATTTATAAATTATAAATAAATTAAAACTAATAAAATGACAAAAACATTCAAATGACAGGATGAAAATGAGATTTGAGATTTAAATTGGTAAAGCAAGTAAACAAAATGGAAAAAAAGAGATGAAATTAAATATCAAGTATTAGCCAATAACATGGTAGCAAAGAATTAACGCATTTGTTGCTCACCTTCTTCGTCCTCATCTTCGTCACTAGACTCGCTGACATGCACGCTGACCGATGCGTTAGTAGAGTCAGTCCATTCAAAGAAGACGCCAAAGCCAATGTCGTAATAGTCAGTGGCAAACTCCCAGAAGAGATAGGAGCCCTCCTCGTGGGTGGGAACCCGGACGGTCACTACTTCCCCCCGGCCCACCGTGATCACAGAGTCCACATCCTGACGGATCTTCTCTTTAAAGTCTTTTATCTGTGGCCGGGTCCACATGGAGGGGGCTGCTATCACAGGGGGAGAGTCTGAGAACCAGGATTGTGGCATATTAGAGAATGTGTCTTTTTTTTATTTTTTATTTGATTTCAATTCACAACCTTTAATTCAGATCTTGATTTAATTTATAGATTAATATGGATATATATTATATATCAGCTAGGGTAGCCTTTTTTCAATGGGATTCTGAGACTAAATTTTGTCTGTGTGATTTTAAGTTGACATTACCAGCAGTTAATGAAGTGGAAGAAATACAGACTCACCTGTGGGTCCATTCTCAGTGACCTCGTCTGCAGGTTCGAGGTCCGGCTCTCGTTCTAAGCTGTCAGTAGTGGACTCTGCCTGGCCGTTCAGTGTGGGAGCCTCCTCTCTAGTAGAATGCACTGACACCTCACTGGCCTCTAATGTAGACAGCACTATAGCATCCTCCTGCTGTTTCTGCAAGGCAGCCTGCAAAGAACAGTGAAAACTTTGGCATCACACAACTTTTAATAAAAATTAAAAAGAAAGGTCCAGAATTATGCTAAATAACATTATAGAAAAAAACTAACAAAACTTCTTTTAAGTGATCAATTAAAACTCCACTTGTCAAGCTTATAAGCTCAGATGGGAATCTACACACTGGACCCAGATTGTGAATTAAATGAACACTGCAGCACCCAGGAAAATACACACAGAAATAAAACATTAATTGCATCAGTGGGTCAAAGTCTATTCCGTGACAACAAAAGCAGTTTAGCTTTCAGTGCCAGGTGTGTAAAACGCATTCAATCGTCTACTCTGTTACTGCACACCTGCAAACCAAATCCTACCACTGCGGTTTTGTGCTTTATATCAATCATTATTAACTGTTGGGTTGCGTGCAGGCCTGTTCTAAATCTGAATAATAAAATGTGACAATTACATAATAGTGCACAGCAATATGAACTGCTCATGAAACATTTCTTATTAATATCAATGTTGAAAATAGCTGTGCTGCTTAATATTGTGTCAGAAACAGCTTTTACTGGATTCTTTGAATATTAGAAGGACCAAAATTTATCCTTGCCTAATAAAACAACACAACAAAAATAAAATGGTAAAAATGATACTCCAAACTTCTCAACGGTAGTGTAGTTTTTCCAAAAAGTAATCATGCATCACAAAAGCATTGCAGACTTGGCTGGGACTCTCACCTGCTGCTGAGCGAGCTGCACCTGATACAGCTGCTGCATGTACTGCTGATAGTGCTGCTCCTGCAGCTGTCGAATGAGGATGAGCTGCTGCTCAGGACTGTCGGGGTACTGCTGCGCTGCATACTGCTGGAACTGCACCGCTGTCTGCGCATTCAGAGCAGCCATGATCTGCTGCCTAACACACCAGAGAGAGTGAGGAAAAAATACATTATGCAATTATAAGGCATGTGGCTCAACTAACTAGAGTTGCATATACCAGTACTAAACAAGTACAAACAAGTAGATTTTTCAACCTTTTGAATCTGTAATTTTAAATGTGTATGCCTGCTGAAATTACCACCCACTATTTCAGGTGGTTAAAAAATTATTCTAGGTGGAGACTTTTGAATTTTTATGTGTCATGAGTTTGCAAACTCATTTTAAATGATTGAAATTGTTGACAGTCCTAGTTTAATTTCATCAGTTATTCAATGCTGTTTATTTGTATTTAGTTTAAGGAACCGATTTAGTTTTAAAAAGTCTGGAATTGTACTGAAGCTAAATGTTTGGTATAATATCGTATCATCGATATTTAAACACTAGGCATTATAAGTTTGTATATTTTATAAGTGACATAATGGTATTGTACATGATAGACTAAACACGCCTAATGAACAGAATCATAGTCTGCTGCTGGACAAAAGTCATGTGGCATATTCCAGCCTAGAGTTTTTCAACAGAACTTTTTAAACAATCCTGTTTTACTTTAGATCTGGGGCCTGTACCATGAAGCTGGATTAGCTGGCTAGCCTAAGTTGAGTTTAGTTTGCACCTATCCTGGGTTTTAAGTTCCATGAAATTGGATTGGCTTTTAGCAGTGTTCATCGCCATAGTAACGTACGCTACACTGCTAACCTGCTCTGGGGAAGGTTATGTTCTGAGTTAGAGAGCTCAAAACGGAATTTGACCAATCAGCTACCAGCAAGGTGACACATGTCTGATGCAATAAAGCCACTCCCCCAGCTTCTCTAACTCCAAATTAAAGGATGCTGCATAGTAAAACAATGTTTGAAGATAAAATCAGATTTTTTGAATTACCTTATTATTTATATAATAATTATCTCCTTAAGCTATTACACAAGCCAGTCTAGTTTAATAATAATTAGGCTTTTAAATTGATATAAACATAGATAATAAGCGTCCTCTTTCATTAATAGATTGTATTATCTTGCTGTTTAAATGTGTTAAAATTCCTCATATTGTTCAATCTTTGGTAGTGAATCAGACTCTCTCACGAAAAGTGAATAAAAGTTTAAAAGCATGTGATTGGCTGCTTATTGCTGATGTCACACGTTCACTCACTTCTGTTGCTCTACACGGAATCTTTCCTCCTCAACTTGTCTTCTCTCTTCCTCTTCTCTTCTCAGCCTCTCCTCTTCCTCACGTCTGCGTCTCTCTTCCTCCTGTCGCAGTCGCTCACGCTCCTCTTCTTCTCTACGCCGCAGTTCCTCCTCCTCCCTCCTTCTCACAAAAACAACATGACAGACACAGCGTAAGAGACGCCTGGAGTGTATAGGTTTTTATTTATTACAAACTATTTTTTTTATTGGAGTCCGAATTTATTTTATGCTGGCATGGTGAACCTTTCTGAAGTCTAAAAAGATGCAATTGGTAAAACCATAAATAAGTCTAATGTAAAAGTGTGTGACACTAAAAGAGCAAGAAGATAAAATTGTTAATGAAAAAAAAAATCAATCATGTTTATCTGCGAGTCTGACCTCTTTCTCTCCTGTTCCTCTTTTTCGATCTTGTGTGACGCGACGAAAGGTGCAAATAAACTGCAACATTTGTTCAACAGCTTTACAAACTCCAGCATGGCCTCATCCTTTTCCATGTTGCCCAAAGATGACCATTCCTTTCTGAAAGAGTCACAATTGTTATTGCAGATCCCCATCTGTATATAAATAAAAATTGCTTATGTGACTCTAACAGCAGTGAAGCCCAGGAAGGTCAAAGATGAAATCAATGCTTACCTGCGGTCATTTCCCAGCACATCGAAGAAGCCCACCTCAGGGGAAGCATCTGGGTTGTAAGGCCCCAGCAACACTTGCTTATGGAGGGCTACCAGGCGGAGTTTATCCTCATAGGTCGGGTGAAACGCTTTCCCATCTTTCTCTGAGGAAAAACATTGCAACGGGTTCTAATTACATTAGAAAAGAGATTTTCGAACTGTGTTGTCAGACAGACCACTCTGATGCTAAACATTTACTTGGAAGTAAAATCAATGGGTTAATGGTCAAATGAGATGCTTTATTTTAGTACTATAATTATACTGCTCCAAAATATGATTTAATTAATTATTAGTTTTACAGCAATTCACAAAGCCAAGTCCTAGTTTAGAATGTGATTAACACAAATTTGCCAGTGTCACTAACATCAGGAAAAGATGATGATGATCTTCTAAATTGTGTAGTTTTTCTGTGCACACATGCTTTGAACATCATGGATTAGACACATTGAACACATTAACGCCCATCTGGTTTCTGAAACATCTTGATTGCTACATTAGCTGTGCATTAATTAGAGAGCTGCAGCACTTAACAGACTATACACTTGATGGACACAAATGTATTGTTAAAGAGGGTGTAGACTTGCGGAAATAACGACATATTTTATGGAACAAAATCTGCAGTGTTGGTTTTGCGGAGGAAAGCACTAGCCGTTCATTCTATTTTGAATATTTAATATTTATGCAACATTTGATATAGAGGCACTTTGACTTAAAGTCATCAGTCAGGCACATGACACACACACAGCAAGTGCCGTCACCGGCTGGAGCAGTTCTCACCCTGAACTCTATGACTGAAGTGAACTACAAGACTTGTATAAACAGAACTTTTCACCAAACCCCGATAAGTGAAAAATACAGGACCGTAATAAGAAAACAGCAACCTCGCTAACTCGAAACATCACTGCGAGTATGTAACATACAGATGGCTATGCTAATACATGTTAGTGTTCTGTCAACGTCTGTCCGTGTGTACAGTGACATAAAATACCTTTAAAGAATCTGAGCGCGAGTCCGTAGAGCTCAACTAAGGAAAAGCCCCATTTCCTCTCGATCGTAGCGCCGCTGGCAGGGTCGCCCTCCTCCCCATCGCCGCTCAGCTCGAGGTTTTCGGCGCTCTGCTCCGGCGTCTGGCCGACGGGCGTCTCGGCCTGCTCCTGTTCGCCCTCGGAATCCGGGCTCAAAGTCAAACCGTCGATAGAAACTTCGAGCCGGCTTGAATTTGCACTGTTGAGGTCGCCGCTCTGAACCTCTGTCGCCATCGTGCAGAATGTCAGCTGAAGCAGCCACGTACCTACTTCCGTCCTGCTCCGCCGGAACTTCCGGCAGCATGACGTAGAAATGTTCGACTACAAGAGCTTCAAAACCTTGACAAATTATTAAGCAATATTTATTTTGCCAGAAGTTTCACGTATAAAATATTAAAATGTCTCATTTAAACAGATTTTTCTTCTTACTTTTAGAAATAACTTGGACTTAATATCGTATATAACAAAGTAACAGTATTTTATTTACATAAAAGTGAAAGCTTGTATATATACAGTATGTACTATTTGCATACTTAATAAAGTACATTTCAATTGTTTTCGATTAATTAAAAATAATAAATATTTAATGATAATGAATGAAACTCATTAACTTATTGTTAAATATGCAACATTCTCATCACATATAGTAAACCCAATTCTCTTCAATTATTAAAGAAAATGCAAAAAATAAATGTAATTAAATTTTTTTTTAAATTGGATATACTTTAATAGTACAAATAGAGAAGTAATTTGACCACTATCTGTGTAGATTTTATTTTTAATTTAAATAAAAAATGTAATTTATTATTTTGTTTTATTTAATAAATAACATGGTATTTATTTAATAAATACCATAGATACTACAGTTATTGTGACTACAATTAAAAGTTGGTCAGTAGCCTTATTATAAAACATGTCTAAATGAATAATAACAAAAGACACAGTATTTTAATGTTTCCATTCAAAGTAAAGCTGTTTGTAACTGTATTAACCAATAAACTGGTATTTTGTTTCTAATGTCAGATGCTTTGACAGCTGTTTGTGAAATACATTTAGATTGCTGAAAATAACTGGTGAACATAATCATTTACTTACAAACCTACTTTATCTTAAAAGGTACAAACCACAGATTTGACCTTTAATAATTATATTTATTTATTATAGAAAGTTCTATATTTTATTTTAAGCAACTGCTAATACATTTGTAGCCTAGAGGCCTACTGCATTTCTCCAACACATTTTTCAATTGTAGTTACAATTCCTGTCCAGCAGAGGGAGACATTAGATAGATATAGATACAGCAAAATGAGAGGGAAACACTTATTAGCCTATTAAAATAAAATATATCTTAATATATTAAATATGTAAGAACTGTTGTTTCTGTAAATACGCCAAATAAAACCTTTAACCTTGACCTTTATAGATCAATCTCATGAGCTACCAACCAGCTGTTGATATCAAATCAACCATTAACATTAATAAAACATAAAATAATAACCTGGAATAAGAATTAACATTTACAAAGAAAATATTACCTTGGGCAATTTTAGTCAATAATCACAGTCAAAACTAAAACTGTCTAAATACAACAAATAAAACAGACCGCATAATAACTTCATTTCAGCTTTTACTACAACAATATCTCTCAGCAAGACAAACTTAGAACTCCCAACCTACAACAACCCAGAAATAAAACATAACCTTGATCTTGATAATTAACACAGACTAAGCTTAAGTGTAAACCCGAATTAATTTTAGGAGGAAAGAAAGATGTGATCACATCGAACACAATGCAAAATCTAAACTAGGGAAGGCAAATCCAAAGGTATGTATCTGGGTTCACTGGCCAAAAAAACATGCTTCCAAGCGTGTTCTTCATTCTGTTAAAAACAAGTCAATGAATGAATCCATTACCTACTTTATTTAAAAAAATGCCTTCAAGTTGTTTTCCTTCATGCGCTTTTCGAGCCAGAAGCAGCTTAAAGCTAAGCTCAGTTAAAGCAGCTCCTTCTGTTGCTTCTTTGACAGCGATTCGATGCTATCATTCATTAACAGAATCAATTATAATGCTTTGGTATTCATCTGAACCGGTTTAATTAGGCTATACCTGTGGGTACAGGCTAATAATGCTCTAATATTTACACCATTCACGATATGTTTGTACTTTAAATGTAAGCGATTCACCGGATATAAATTCCCTAAAAGTACAAGCTGTCACTGGGGCGATACCTTTTCAAAAGGTCCGTATTTGTACCAAACGTTACTTAAAGTGTACAACCTAACAGGTACAAAAGCGTACTTTTGAAAAGGTACCACCCCTTTATTATCTTTATGAGAGTGTACTAAACAATAGACAATCTTAGAGAAAAACGGCTTTACGTGGTTGTTAGGATTTGTATAAAGCATTTCATTGTGTTTTTTCTCTGTATATATTTTAATAAAATAATAGCTTTCTTGAAAGTCTGGAGATGATTGTGTTTATTTTCTGTTGTATTTTATAGTTTGCTGGTACGTACCGGCAAGGATAAAAAATTATTTATTTTCATATCTCGTGCGCTCCTGCTCTTCAATATCAATAGAGGGCAACAAAAGAATCCTTTACTGAACCCTCAGCACGCACCTGAATTACTTCAGAACACGGACAGCGTTAAACAAAAATCTTTTAGGGAAATAGAATTATTATATAGTTCTCCTAAATACGGTATCAAAATGCAATCATTATTTACTCACCATGTCTTTGCAAACCTGTTTGAGCCTATTTTTCTGCGAAACACAAAAGATGACATTTTGAAAAATGCTTCCAATATTTTATCCATGCAGAGCAAGTCTGTGGGAATCAAAACAACACTTTACATTGAGATTTGCACTTTACATTAAAAAGCGTTCATCTTGACTTTTAAACTTTGATCTGTAATTTTGTGCACTAACTTAAAACATTTATAGCCAACAAAACACACAGAAGTATTGTTCTGTATTTGTTTCAGTAATGGAGAAGTTTGTAGCAGCTGCTAAGTCAACTCTGTGCAACATACACATAATGAAAACAATTCCTATTTATTGAAAGATTTCAAATAATAACAAAAAAAATTGCTATGGCATGGAAACAGTCCTTTCAGTGGTATTCAGATAGTTTTTTGTAGAGCACTGTGATCCAAAAGGGTATGAGAACATGTATTCAGGTCAAATACTTGTCTTAAAGGTCATGTCACATAAAGGACTTTCAGTATTATTCAAAACCTGTGATTAAACGAACAAAAAAGAAAAAGAAAAGTCTCAGGTAAACCTCATATGGTGCACGAATTCTAAGCACTGGATTGCTCTTCAATTTTGTTATTGTGCTGCAATATCTTGCCTAATTTATTTAGATAAAACTTAAAATGTTTATATCTAGGGGACATTAGGCAGTGTTAAAGATTCTATGTACAAAAGTAAATAGCACACATAGAAAATGAAAAACATTCTGTAATAATATGGTGCCTATTAATTGCACAATTCTTAAACAGGAGACTTTTTACACTTTGCTGTTATAGCACATGGAAACAAGGAATATCCATTTCCCTTTGGTTTGTAAATGGCATAATGTTTTAAAATAATAATAACAATAATAATTAAACAATTAATTAATCATTTACTCAACCTCAAGTTGTCTCACTCAAACTTTGAGACTTTCTTTTTTCTGGGACACAAAAAAGAGAAAGTCATACAGGTCTGGAACAACATGAAGGTGAATAACTGCTGATTGAATTTTCATTTTTGATCAATGCTAATCAGTCTGTCAGTCACAATGCTGGGCACTTTGTCCCTAAATAGCACCCAATCACATGGTAAATGAAGTGCCATTTTCATTGTATGAGCCATCAATAGAGCGCCGTGTTGAAATATACATTTCAGAGGTGGCCCGTGAGGACCGTCTCGCTGACATGTAGTTCTTCCCCAAGCACCAGATGTCCCTTAAGATCTTCCGGAAGTGGTTTCTGAAATTCACCCCAATGAAGGCGTACAGTAGGGGATTGAGACAAGCGTGCAGGTAAGCCAAGCTTCTTGTTATGATCATGGTCAATCCGATGGACTCTTCAGTGCTGCATTCCTGCTCTTTGAACATGTTGATGGTATAAAATAGCAGTGCTAAGTTATAAGGCATATGGCAGATCACAAACACAAGGACCACAGTGAGCACCACGCGCACTGCCTTGTGTCTCTGGAAATTCTTGGCCTGAAGGAGGGTGACAATGACGCTGGAGTAACAGAATCCCATGATCAATAGTGGCAGGAAGAAACCCAACGCAACCTGAGAGCTGGGCACCACAGTTTTCATCAAACGTGCAGTTTCGTTTGACTGAAATTTAAAAAAACACACATATTGCTCCTCTTCCTTGTCTGTATAGTTGAGAAAGCTGAATTCAGATGGACCGGCCTGGTAACGCTCATAAAAAATAAAGGTGGGAAGGGACAAGAGCAGGGCTGACAACCAGACGACTGCGCAGATCATGTGACTGTAAAGCAGAGTGCTTGAACGCAGCCGGAAGGACCGGCGGGCCTGAACGATGGCGAGGTAGCGATCTCCGCTGATGCAAGCCAGGAGCAGCATGCCGCTGTAGAGGTTCACGCTGTAGATGCCACGCAGAAGCTTGCAAGACAAGTTCCCCATGGACCACCCATACTGCTCGCTGTAGATAATCAAAGGCAGTGCTACTACAAACAGGATGTCTGCAATGGCCACGTTCAGCAGATACACATCAGTCATGGATTTGGTCCGCTTGTAGAGAGCGTATGTCACGATCACGAGAGCGTTGCCGATGAAACCAACACAACAAATAATAGGGTGAATGAATAACTGGAGGAAGTTCTCCACGTTCTCTTTTCTATCCATCGAACACGGCTCCTCCATTTGATCATAAGCAGCTTGTAAGTCTCCAGAGTAGTTGTAATCCTCCATTTTCTCCCACCTGAGACTGAGAGGAAAGGCCATAAAATTACAGGAACATAGGTCAAAAAACACATTTGCGGCAGAGCTCAGTTAAAGATGTAAACAGACATGCAAAGCACAACTAGGTTTAAAATTATACATTAAAATATAAAGAACTAAACAATTTTTCCTAAGAATGCAGGAGGTAGACACTGGTGCCATAATTTTGCAGCTGCTTTATAATATGACATAAGAATCTGTAAGTGTGAAATACAGGACTGATTTAGATTAAGTCTAATAATTCACTCCACAGGAAGAATAGTCTCTCAGTACAAATGTAGTTCTGTTGGTTAACACCTTCACCAAAAGAGGAAACCTGCAGAAAACCAGGTCATGTATACAGCAAGAGATTCAATGCATATAACCGATTTACTGGTCATTTGTCCTGAAGCTGATGTTTGTGTTGCATTTCTCAACCAATCTACTACTTTTCATATATTCTTAGGTTTTATAGCAAGCATTAAGCATGAAAAACGAGGCATTTGATAACATCATGTCACACAGATTCGGGGAAAAAACATACAATGTTAAAATAAAAAAGGAAAACAAAAAAATAAACTGCTTGGCAATTAAATTGATAAATACATATATACTATATAAATTTCAAAAGAACACATATAGTGCGTGTAGTTTATTGGTGAATGGAAGTGAAACACAAATATTTTCCAGCTATTACTTTTGTTCATGTCTTGACTAGTTACCGGCAGGCAGAATACTTATGTGCATTCATTCTATGCTATAAAAAAATACAATGCTATTTATTATTTGCTGTTTATTACAATCTATGTGTAAATACATATATCTCTCTATATAGCTCCTGCAAGCTGTTACTCTACAATATATATATATATAAAACATATATAAAACATATACACACACAAAACCATAGTTTTGATAAAAAATTTTTCCCTCAATCCTGCACACTGAAATCTTTCAATTTAAGCATATACACACAGAGGTTAATAATTTTTCTGCCAACTGGGTAATTAAACACATAGGTATTAACACAAACAGTCACCGACTTACATTTCGACTTAAAATCTTAACATGTGACTGAAACGGGAAAAAAAAGAAGCAACTTACCAGTATCAACACAAACAAGTCTAATGGAAAAAGGAGAGAGGTTTCTGTTCCTTCTGGTTTCTGATCAGGAAAGACAACTTGGGTACAGCACAGCTGCGTGATATGAGTGAATTATGTGACCTGAACAGAAGGCGGCACTTCACTGAGAGCTGCATAGGAACATGTAGGTGTGAATCTGAGACCATCAAAGCTGACTGACACATGCACCGTCTAGATCATGCTTTCATGTAAAAGGTTGATGCTCTACAAATTAAACAGAAATACCCAACTGAGCACTTAATGCAAAGTTCAAAAAGTTTTGAAGATTAATTTGACTGTCGTGCCTGATAACACTTTCACTGACATTAAAACGGTTACACAACTCAATGACTTGTGTATTATTTTAAACAGAGAACTGACAAATTGCTATCCGGCCATTTCTGTCCTTCCGGTTTTTTTTGAAAAGTCAAAAAAACAAAAACAGGAAGAGTCCACAGTCAAGCTTTAATTCATTATTTATTGTCAACTAAATCCATAAATACATAAAGTATAAAATAAGAAACTGACAGTTCGATGTCAAGCAACATCTTCCATGTAGTCGGCGCCCAAACTTATCTGCGAGACGCTCACATCCTGAGTGGTTTCATCAAGCTAGAAAAAATGAGTAAGAGAAACCCCGATAAAAAGATGAGATTAGCATCAAAAACATCCAAAATCACAGTCGAGGTTAAACCAAAGGTTATTATTTTTGCTATACTATATCATTTCCTCTCACTGGGCTTCTGCAAGTAACCATATTTGCGAATAACAAACATGCCACTCTCACTTCTTGCCTTTTACACAAAGCACTCCTATCCACGAGGCCACTCTATTGACATTTGTCCCTCTTTACGTAGATTTATGAAATGTGGGGCCATAATCAAGTGACATTCCGAATAACCGCATCAATGTTGCATTCATACTGGATTATAAGTGTCAGTCATTTCTTTACAAGCTTTATAATGAAGCAGTTCATCTAAAAAAGAACCTTAAGTCATTTAAAGGTCTTCTGAAGCAAGCAATGCCAACACAAGTAATGGCATGTTTTCGAAGAATACCTTATCGCTGATCTCAGGCCCCTCTATCGACACCTCCTCAATCTCTTCATCGATGCTCACTTCACTCTTAGAGTTTTCAGAGCGATGACTAAAGGGAAAAGAGAGATGATACATACATCAAGGATTCAGACTGAGCAAAAATAAGATCTGAAACGTCAGATGGGAACATTCTTAACCTGTTGAAGTCATCGTCGTAGTCAAGATCTTCATCTGCAAAGCATTTTTTTTTTAAATGAGGAATGTGATAGTGAGTAGAATTGCTTGATTTTACGGTTTAAGTGTATTATTGAGAAGTTCCTACCCAGCAAAGGGGATGCAGTTTTCTCATTTGGGACGGGAAACTCTTTTACACCCTTATCTTTAGAATTAGACGTACCTAAGACAACAATTACGGAGAAAATATATTAAACAGTGTCAAATTCATATCGGTATTTATGAGTTGATTCAATTTCAAACCAGAAAATCAAGATTCACGTTTTCCTTTTTTTTTTGTTGAATGGGTTAAATTACGGGTAAAGATTACGCATAAATGGCATACTAAAATATGTCATGTCTGCCCACAAACACAAAATAGAACGTATAACAGTATCCGAAGCAGATCTCATTCTGTGTAATGGAAACCGTTCAGTATGGCCTAATTCATGTGCAAAAAACGTTTATTCCATTTAAATATATATTTGTTTTATAACTGAATTTAGTTTTTTTATGTTGTTCATTTTAGATATTTTTGATTTTCAATTTTGGATTGATCCAGAATCATCAGAGAAAGAAACTGTTGATTTCACAAATGGTTTGCTACCATTTTTGTCAGATGAACGATCTTTCTGACTGCTCTCAAGAGATCCTCCCGCACTCTTCAGCTGCGTGTTTGCCGTGAATACTTTTTCTAAATTGCTGCCCAAGTCTTCTTTCCTGGAAAAAAGATAGTATGAGATTCTGTAAAATTAGCTGACAGCTGTAAAATGAGAAGTGGAAGGAGAGGAAAGTTATGGCAGGAGACAGACAGAAAACGGCCCAGCTCACCTGGGTTCAGAGTCAGGGCTGGGCCTGTTATCACAGTCAGAGAGCATGTCCTCTCCATCTCCCTCTTTATCACTGCCTATAGCAGACAGGCTGAGGCCAGACAGAGCAAAAGTATGTTCATCCACACATACACATAACACCAAGAAGAACAAGGTCAGGGACATTGAGAGGGAGAGAGTAAGAAACACACTGAAAACATGCAGAGCAAATGCAGAGAAGTAATGAAAGGAGAAGGATAAAAAACAAACACACACACACACACACACACACACTACTCCCGTATTTCTGGCATCAATAGCTGGGTTTTATTTTTGACAGTATTAGGAAATGGCGTTAACGTCTGAACATTATGGTACAACAATGGCTTCACGAACACAAGTTGGGCCTCAAATTGTTGTGTTCATAGCAGGGACATCACTAGATTTTGGCTGGGTAATTAAGAGATGAGTATTATTCAAAATTATAATTTACATGGCAATATCAACAATATTTTCGTTGAGCATTTTATTTTAATTTCTAGCAACCCAAGAATCAATAAAAAAACAATAAAAATAATTATACTATAAAAAAAT
>JAUCNO010000134.1:0-12623 GCA_032353835.1 Enteromius viviparus
GAGATCGGTCTATAATTAGCTAAATCTTTGGGGTCAAGTTGCGGTTTTTTAACAAGAGGCTTAATAACAGCTAGTTTCGTCAATATCGTCAATGTAAACAATTACAAAGTGATTCAACATGTCACGGAACACTTCATTCATGAAGTTCTTGAATATTGCTGGTGAGTTGGCTAGGCCATAAGGCATAACCCTATATTGATAGTGACCTGAGGGAGTTATGAAAGCCACCTTCCATTCATCACCTTCTTTTATTCTCACAAGATTGTATGCACTACGTAGATCTAACTTGCTGTGGATGGTAGCCGATCTCAGTTCTTCAAGTGCTGTGGGTACTAGAGGTAAGGGGGTATGCAAATTTAACAGTTTGCTGATTCAATATCCGATAATCGATACATGGCCGCAGACCACCATCTATCTTTGCCACGAAGAAGAAGCTGGAGGCCGCTGGTGACGTGGAGGGTGTGATAAATCCTTGATCCAGGGCTTCTTGTACACATTCCTTCATGGCTTGCGTTTCTGGAATAGACAAGAGGATAAATACGAACCTTGGGCAGTTTAGCATTAGGAATCAGTTTGATTTCACAATCCCAGTGACGATGAGGTGGAAATTGAGTGGTGGCCTGTTTACTAAACACATCCATAAACTCTTGGTACTCACTTGGAATGTGGCTCATGGTGGAAACTTCAGGGCTCTCAATGGTTGAGATGAGGTAACTGTGGTTTGTCAATGGTGATTAAACAGTGATTAAAAAATGATTCACTCCATTTCAGAATCTCACCAGTTTTCCAGTTGATGGTTGGATGATGTTGAATGCCACGGTCGACCCAACACCAAATCTACAGATGCATTACGAAGTACCAGGAATGAGATGGTTTTCTTGGTGTAAGCATCCAACCTGTAGAGTAACTGGTGTGGTACATTGATTGACCGGTCTCTTATCAAGTAGTGATCTTTGGATCTTTAGATCTTTGAAACTCCAATGTCACATGAAACAGAAGCTTGATAGAGCGGTAAAACAGCAAGCAAATGTAGACTTTGACAATGAAGGAGGCATTAAGGTAGGTAAAGGGTAAGTTACCTTGATCACAGCCATTGAGTGACTGGTGAGGTGAGTATATAAAGCCAGCTAACGAGGAGGACTACAGGTGTCGTCAATCAGTAGGTGATTGGGAGCGTGTACTGGACTGTGCTGGGATCAGTCTGGCTCGATGGTGTGATTTCTTGTGTTTGATTGGCTGTATTGGGCTCAGTACAGCCCGATGGCGTCATATATATACAAATATATCATTCACATTGATAATAAAATTATATTTGTTAATCTGAACTCAAAAGGAATTGTCAAAATTGACGTATTTATTATAATTTTATGAATAATTAGACCTAAATAAATTAGCCCTATTTAAGACTTACCCGCGTGTCTTATCCACTGGCATTTTACTCAAGTAAAACTCTTATCACATAAGAATCAATCTGAGTGACTACATTAGGGTAACACAAGTAATTTTATCAATCAGATTTAAAAATTGTCATTATTTCAGTTTCATGTTTTAAGTGTGAAAGTGATTTTAAATGTGTTTTTGCTTCTTGCTGGTTGTCTCTATAAGCCATAACTTTGGAATTAAATAAATGTTTAGGTGAAATGGCTTTAATCTGGCAATAATTGATTTAACGTGCTGTTGTCGTCTTTGATAACACACTGTGAGATTATCGCACATTTGAACTGATTTTCCTCTGATTTTGGACATTTTGGTCAAAAAAGGGGGTAACAAAGACATGATTGTTCTTACAGAGGCATGTAATGAAGTTGAAGCAATGATGAAAGAAACTGGCAATGTAGGATATGAGCTAAGCCCAGTCTCCACCACGGCTCCTCCCTCCTTCTGCCTGGGATCCTCATCTGGCTCCTCCCTCGATCATTATCAGTTTCTCCCACCCTCACCTTCTCCTTGTTCTTCACCTGCTCCAGGGTCCTCCCCCAGAGCACCTCCCTTCTCAGTTGGACCAAAGCAAGAATTTTCAACAAAAGATCATAACGCTTATGCTAAGCAGTGGCCAAAAATGTAAAAAGTAAAAAAATGCTAAACATTTCTTGTTAAAGTAAGGCTGTTCATTCACTGATGGACTCGGAGTTGACCTTTAATTGATGTATGATAACAGTATCATACTCCCAGTATGATAACACTCATTGTATATAAAAGGTGGATATAATCTTATAAAGCTCTTCTGGTTTTGATATTAAGGACAATATGCTTGGTCCTGTGTAAAAAAATAAAAATTTTCAATCGATTTCTTTTTAATCTTTGAATTTTAGGTGGTTGAAAAAGTGATAAGAATAACTATTTTTTCAATTATTATTTTGCACTAAATAAAAAGCTAATGGCTTTTTCTTACAATAGGCATTCTATTTTAATAACTAAACAAATTGGCAATATTCAGCCCTTTTTTGCACATGGATTTTCATGTTCACCTGAAATTATAATTTTATTTCAGGTTTAGTTTTGCAAGCTCTTCAATAACATGTTACCTCTTACTATGTATTTTTGGTTTGACGATGCTTGAGGAACTTGGTCCTCTGGTGAATGAATGGAAAATAATCTAGAAATCAGAAAATGTGATGGTGGCGGGAGATTTTAATATATCCCCAGATTTATGGTTAGACGCAAAACCTTTAATAAGTTTATATTCTGTGTGCATAATGGTACTGTTTTGAATTTGTGTTTGATAACAAGGGAGATTGACTTAAATGATATCAAACCTAAAATGTATTCATTGTACATGGTGTAACCCTTCAGGAAATGGACAGTGTTTGAGACACTAAACCTCAAATTTCTCCTAATATTTGGAAGTTTAGTAACAACGTGTTAAGGAATATTAGATTCTGTTCTCATTGAGGACATTGAAAAACTATATTTATATGTCTAACATGAATCAATGGGAATATTTTAAATTTGTAATTAAAGAACAGACACCGAAATGATCAAATAGTTGTCATTGACGAATGATGATGATAAACAAGCTTTTCAGCTTTGGTAAACAAAGAAAAAAAACTATAATAATCTCAAGATAAATTATATCAGAAGATCAAAAAGTAATTCAGGACGAGTTAGAGTTAGGTCAAAAGCTATCAAAAGCAAAAGCTTGAGTTGTAATTTCTAAATAAGCTTAAATAAACTAAACAAATTCAAATTATGCTCTCTTTTTGATTATCCTCGACTTATTAAAAAGTTTAGCTCTGTGGAGTTTAATTTTATATGAAAAACAAACAAACAAACAAAACTCATTATGTATCTAAACTGAATTCAATTGCAACTTATTTAGCACAGCCTGATTTACAATGGTTCCAAATAATGTGTATTCAACTTTTTTTGGTTGTAATCAAGTCTCAGGTTTATTGTTTGGGTTGAAATGTGATTTTGAGATTAAATTAAATGAGCAATCCAGCTGTCAAATTTCAACAAGCACATATTGCAATACCAGACAATGATATTTAGCCAAACATTACACCTTATGGTTCCACCTTGTGGAATAACAGAACCATTGCAATAGGAAATTATTTAAACCTGAGTATCAGAAGCAAATTTCGTATGTTAATTTTGATATTGAGGTTTATTTGACAGATCACGTTGTCCAGTTTATATATTCCTTTATCAGGAAATAAGAGATTGCATTTTTTTATAGAATCATTAGTGTGTAAAGCAAACCCTCTTCTATAATATAAAACAAAACAAAAGTATACAACTAATACAAAACACTTGTATTAAAATGTGTCTAAACAAAAGTTACAACAGGGATGAACAGTGTAACAACAAAGTAGGCTAATTAAAATGCATCATCACATTTGTACTTACATTCGTTTATTTCATGTGTTTCAGATTTTAGTTTATGTGGGTGGTCTCACGAAAATATGTCTCTGATGTTATAGGCCTAAATAAAAGCGAGTGAAATAACAGTAGGCCTAAATTATGCAATTGGAGTTTTACTTTAGTCCATATTAGTCTGTATGTTATATTTTCATACGCTTGTATTGTTTCTTACTTGAATATGCAAATATAAATTGTTCAAAAAAATAAAAAATAAAAAAACAGCGAGAGCGAGAGCGAGAGATCCCGCCTGAACTTCCTCTGACTGACGTCAGCCTAGACGCTCCGGACACCGAGCTGAGAAAAATGCTGCTCTCCGTAGCGCCAAGGACGGGAATCAACCCCTACAACGGATACAACAGCAGAAACAGCAAAAAGGTAACACAGACGGGCTCTTCTTTGTATTTTGCTGCTGCTTTCCAAAACCAGTGGCTTTCCGTGCACGAATGCGAGACGCAGTGTCCTTGACAAATCAACTGCAGCTTTCTGCGGGATCATTGTCTGGATACAGCGCGTTTAAAAGACGGCACTGGATCGGCTGGGGCTTGTTGGGAATGGCGGCTTTCTTAAGTTTCTGGTAGTAGCTACATTCGTCGCTGTAATCATTCAACTCGTTCAGATTCATTTTAATGTGTTTACTGCCGAAGTTTCAGCTGCCCGCGGAAGAGGATAACTTTGGCAGGCTAGTATGTAAAATGTACTTTCTCACAGGGGAGAGATGTTTGGAAAATAAAGATACGGATATCATCGATGAACTATTTAACAGCGAATGGAATCGTTAAGCGGTCAACAATATTCAGTGTCGCAGCAAAAGAGGGATGTGGATGCTTTGATGTTTCTGTTGCTTTGCAGTCGCAAAAGTTTTCAGCGGTGGGAAAATATAATGCCCCACCCCTTGAAAACCCCACCGTGACGCTTTGACTGTCGCGATGTGGAGTAATAACATGGAAAAAAGATTTTAGTTCAGCGAACTTCTCCGACTGTCCAGGCAATGTTTGTGCCACTTGGGACCGTCCATGTTTGTTAAAGGACCAAAGCAGTAACTTCTACTTACAACGCTACAAACTAAAAAGTCATCAGGCGCGCGACGCGACGCGAGAATGTTTACATTGATCCTTAACGAAGCCCTTCGCTTTTCAAGCTTAGTTGTTTATAACGTGATCTTTCCTGTTGCGCCGCGTTGTAGCAGTAGATGGGGTTAAACAGTTACATAATTCAGGATGTGAATGTTCCATTGTTTCCCAGAACTTATTTTTTCTTTCTTGGAGGGGAGGGGACTGGAGGGGGGTTATCATCAAATGCGACACTGTAGACTAAATGTCAAACATCCAAAAGATGTTTAAAAAATCTGTGCTCCCCTTAAAATTTTATTCTTTCCAGTTAATTCAATTTTGTCTAATAATTTCGAAAGTCAGAAAGAGCAACAGTTTTATATATATATATATATATATATATATATATATAGGCGACTGTATTATGCCGTCTGTATTTGTGCGTATATTACAGGTGTAGAGAAATTATGATTACTTTCATAAGTAACCTATTATTCACTTTGACTTTAACATTTCCTTAATATACCTTAAGACACCAAGAGATTTACATTACATTTGGAAGTTGCTTTAATCCAAATATGTAGCTTTCAGGTTACATTTGATCAGTCCAAGTGTTGTCTGTGGATGACTTTGGTGTTGCTTATGCTGTTCTTCAACCAGTAGAACTGAATAAACTACAGGAAGTTTAGAATGGTTCGACTTCCGAAGACTGCTGAGGAAATTGTGCAAGAGTCAAGTGTCTGGAATGTTTGCTGCCACAAGTGTTTGACTTCACTGCTAATAGATTCACGTTGCTCATGACGCAGTTGTGTATCACATCCAGAGAGAACTTCACAAATTAATAATACATATTTTGTAACTCGAGGCTGTCTCTTGTTTAATTGCTTTGCACTGGTGAATTACCAAATTACTTAATGCCAGTACATTATATATATATATATAAGACATATATACACACACACACACACACACACACACTCTTTTCCTTTATATTGTAACTGAAAAGTGAAAGTGACATGAAAATATGTTTGCTTTGTCCATGAATTGCATTGTAGGGATAGTTCACTCAAAAATAAAAATAAAACTCTGTCATTGTTTACAAACCATCAATTTGTTCCTAAACTCTACTGATGTCTTTTATCTGCTAAACACACACACTAAGATGTTTTGAAGAAAAAAACAAATTTTTTTGAGAAAAAAAATTACATTTTAATCCTTCTTAATAAATACTGGACTTTGCATGCATGTCAGAGTGTTTTTGTGACATGATGCGGTTAAGTACTTTGACGAGTTAAGAAATGGTTAACCATGCAAATGATCTGCGACCTTTGGGAGCAACTAATTAGTGAAGTGTCCATAATAAGGAGAGGTTGATCCCATCAATCACTATTTTCCAGTAACATCAAACATTTTATTTTAAATTAAGGCTACTCACTACAAACAAACTGGCAGGTGTTTGTCTTATGACATGGCATGTCAGTAATTTGCTTTGCTGTGGGAATCCCGTCGTCTTAGCTGCTCATCGAGCTCATTTTAAGTAGTTTATGCCTGTGGAATATTCTGTAATTGTAATGTAATTAGTAAGTATTACATATGTAGCAAATATTTGACAATTTTTTGGTTACACAGCAAGTAGCTCTGTAACAGACACGGTTGGTTACATCTGAGTAACAGCAGCTACGTGTTACACCTGCATATTTACAATATGTAAGTACAGACTGTTCCATAACGTAATTACCTGGTAAGTACATTTTGTTTTTTGTGAGTCCAACGACTACAAGTACTTACTAGATAATCACTCTGTATGATGGACACCATAAAATAAAGTATTGTCTAATAAGAATAATAATAACATCATTAACACTGTAAAGCTTATTTCTTCCAAAATAAAACAAATAGACTAAACTTATTGGCTGTTTCTGCTCCATAATAACCTAACAAATATTTCCTCAAATGAGATACTTTTGACCCTTTGATTGATTGCAAATGGTAATTTCAGGCAAGCATTTTTATATTTAGATACATTTAAAGGTACAGGTAAAGTCTGATACATATAACAAATGTGTTTTAAACACTATTTTAGAACTAAGTCTTTGTATGCTTTCCCAACATAGATCCGTTCCTGAGAAGAAAGTATTTCACAACACTATGGGCGAAGTGAGTTGTTATGTTAGTGGTGAGAATGCTACTCCCATGACTAGCTAAAAAACATTTGGCCGTAGCCTGGAGTTCATGCGTGGGTTAAGTGCACATGTGGAGAATTCCAGACATATCTCCTACCATCTCTCTTCTGTCTTTCTGACCTGATCTCTCGTTCCTGTACCTGAGCCATAAGAGTAAACACAGGAGAGAACACAAAATAAACACAAGCCGAGGGACCAGAAAAGGTTCTTTGTGAGTGGAAGGCAATTATAGAACCAGATGGCAGAGGGTTTTGAATTACCACATTGCATTTAAAATGACGTTCCTCAAAACTACATTTCCCAGAAATCCTAATTCCACTAGGGCCTTTTGCTGTGCTAGTGAACTCGGCACACGTTTGTTTTTGCAAGACGTATTGAAGAAATTGTGAGAAATTTTGCAGCTCTAAATTGAATCACAACACATAAAGTAATTGAGTTAGTAAATAATAATTTGTAATGGGTTGGTAATATTTGCATGTTTACACTATAGTTAATTTTAATATAATAATTTTTTAGTTTGAAAACTACAACAAATGCAGGAATTAAATGCTTATCTTGTGTTTTCAAGTTTGATTAGGGGAAGTAGATTTAGGGATGTTCATTTTAACCCTTCCCTTTAACCGACCAATATGAATTTTGACTGATTAATACAATCAGTTAAATGTTTTAAAAAGTCATTTTATTTATTTATTTATTGATTTCAGTATTTTACCTAATTATTTTAAATGGTTTGCTGCGTTGTTAAAATACTCCACTCATACCCTATATAAACATGTGTAAAAATAAAAATAAATAAAAAGTTGCATTTTATTGGCCACATTCACACAGCAGCGGAATACAGTTGTCAGTCCTGTAGGCAAGCTGCTTGAGTCCTAATATAGGGAGAGACAACTGCATTCTTTAACGGAACTCACCTGTAAGTTTTCGGAACTTGCAACCGCATTCTCGTAACACACGCGCTGTGAAACAAACCATAACTTTAAGAGATAGGACAGCAGAAACTGACACAGAGATAACACACTGTGGAATTACGCTGGCTTAATTATATTTAACACACCCATTCTAGACCTGTGATAAGATAGCCTCAGTCTCATTGAAGTCCGTAGGGAATCATTTTGTGTTCAAAATGAATGTGCAACTGCAAACTTAACTTACATTTTACAATGATGACGTTATTCAAATTCAAATATAGCACATATTTGCGCTTGCATTTTCCATGATGCTCCTTTTGGGAACTGAATGTTTAAAGGAAAGTGTTACATACTCTTCACTAATAAAATGATGTTTCCTCTTAACTATTTTTCATTCACTCTGTGAATTTTGATGTTCAACTTTTTAGGGTTTTGGAATTCCTGCAGCTATAGTCGTTCAGTTGACAAGACTTATTCCTTTCTGGATCTTAATTGTTCATTTGTATCAGTCAAATGGAAACCATATAATTTAAAAATCCCCATGAAATAAAAAATAGTAGTTTTAGTATGAATACGTTAAGAGTATCTATAAATTAGTGTGCTCAATCTAAACAACTTCTCTAACTTCTGCTATTGTGAATCAGTGATTTTGATGACATCATCCTGCATTTTAGCTTCTCATCAATCTTTCTGTCCAATCAAATGCTCTATAGAATCTAAAGAATCCACCCCCTTTAGTATAATTATATGCAAAAGCTGCAGCTGAAATTGATAACTTGTTCACAGTGTTAGTGTTTTTGTACGGTGAATGGCACGTAGTGCACTATTATAGGACACAAGGAATGAAGGCACGCTTCCATTGGGACCAAAGAAGTCTGATTGAGGAGCCTACTAATTGCAAGATAATTTACATTTACATTGCCTCATATTTGTGCTCTCTATATACTGGTCAAATGAAATATTGTTTGTCTTAATATTTTGCTATATTGACTTGCTGTCATAGGTTAATGTGAGGATCCAAAGTTTAGATTCAGAGTTATATTCTGTTTGTGAATCTGTTGGCAGGCACAGTTATTCAGGGCTCATCACAGACCTGGAACCATCATATAATTTTAAATGTATAAATATAAAAAGAAAATAAATAAGAATAAATGGTGCTGCTAACACAAGTCTCAAAAATACAGAAAGGTCCAAAGTTTACTTTAAAACAACAACACGTTTCAGCTTTATCATCTCATGTACATTATAAACTGGTGATGGTTGTCATTGGCTCACAAATTGTAGTTTTTTTTTGTTTTGTTTTGCTTTTTTACACAAATGAAATTGGACATAAATCTGTTGATTCTCAGTGAAAGAGTTAGAAAAAGGGGGGACAGTGATTTCCTCTTGATTAAAAAAAATTATGAAATGATAAAGGTCACTAAAAAAAGTAATTGCTCAGGATTCAGGGCTGAAATGTGTGCATATCTTTGTTTTATTCCATAAAAATACAACATAAACATTCCACATAAAATAATGATAAAAAATGAGTTCACTTTAGCTAGAAGAAGCTGGGTGATGCTGCATTTTTATGGTGTGAAAGTGACAACATAGATATTCTGTGCGTTGCAGTATTGCATCAGTGTCTGCTCTGCTAGCGCTGTATAACGGGAACTATTTACTGTTGGCTGTTGTTTGCAAACCAATTTTCCAATTTCCCTGTGTCTTTGATTCATTTTAATGGGAATGATTTCTGTATTAAAAATATAAGTGCAATCAAAAATGCATTGCAGCCGGACTAGAGGGAATATTATTTACCGTCTTAAAGATATAGTTCAGCAAAAAATTATTTACTGAAAATCTCATCCCCAGACCATGTACAGTAGATGAGTTTGTTTGATTTAGAGAAATGTAGCATTTCATCACTTGCTCACCAATGCATTCTCTGCAGTGAATGGGTGCCATCATAATATACTTACCACTTCAGTTCATCGGTTGACATCTTATCAAGATGATTTTAAGTACAAACTATAGCTTCTGACTGAAATATGAGTCATCTATTTATAACATTACTTTCCCCAGTGCATCTGCTCAGATCAAGCACCGTTTACAAACAAAAAAATAGTCTAAAACAGATATGACTGGTTTTGAATGTGATTTTAATGTGAGAGACAACAAAAAGTTTTATTTTCACTGGAAATGATATGGAATCATATTTTGGACAGGAATGAAAGAGAAACTCCTTGAATTTGTTTATTATACAGAGCTTTTGCATTCACAAGATGTTAACTGATGTGTTGGAGTCTTGTGGACTATTGTAAGACATCTTTTAAAAAGTTGAAAAGGTACACAAAACGAGTATTAAGATAAGAGAGACGTCACACGGAGAGGAATCGGGTTAATGTAAGACAGCATCAGGTTTCCTCTAAAGGCTGTTTTACATTACATGAAGACGTTAGACAGCGAGAGTGAGACGCTGGGGACGGAGCAAGTCTGGACTGGATTGTGATGTCATTTTGCAGCTGGCAGGAATGTAGCACAGCATGTAAGAATGAGTGTGTTTGTGTGTATTCACTACTTTGTGAAGAGTATATAGTAATACCAGGAAATGTTATCCTTGTGTGGACATTTTTAGGTTTATATGAGGAAACAAACTTATGAATCATACAAAATGAAGTGTTTTGAAAATCTAACAATGTAGAAAGTTTCCTGCGAGGGGTACGTTCAGGTTTTGGCCATGAGTGGTTAACAATACAATAGTACTGTATAAAAACCATTGCACCTATGAAATGAACCCATAAATATGGGAATACCTGTGTGTGTGTGTGTGTGAGAGAGAGAGAGATATGAGAGCATGACAGAATATGTCATGCCCTGCTCTCTCTGCTGATGATGTTCTGATGTTCACTAGCTCTACCTTATAACAAACAGGCCTGCCTTCGCTTTTTCTCAAAAATAAGTTAATTTATTTATACACCAAATCCATTCATCCATGTTGAGGCAGTGTTCTTTTTTAATATCTGGATTTTATGCAGAGTGATGTTTACAAAAACTAGATGCAATGAAACATTCATTATCCATAAACCAGTGGGCATAATCATTTCACTTTGTTGTTATGCTTTTGTAATATAATAATAATTATAACAATTCTGTTTACAGTTTATGAAAAATCAGAACTGTTGATTTACAGATCAGTTTTATACAAACTTAAACTTTTCATGCTTAACAGGTTTTTTTTTTTTAAATTGATTTAAAATGTTAAAAAATCATAATAATTTCAGATGTCTGTCAGTGGACAATATGCTTCAAGTGTTTCAAGTTTATTTCTTGCTATTGCTGCTTGCTGATGAGGTGGGGAAGCAGGTCTGTTGTGGATCATTGTATAGGTTAAAGAAGAGAAGAAATTACATGCTGCTTTTAGGAAATCCCAAAAATCCTTGGAATGTATTTTGAGTTTAAGGGGCCCAAAGGCACACACACAGAGAACAGAGAGCAGCTAGGAGAAGAAAAGGTAAAGTCTGAGATATGTTTAAGGAGCAGGCTTTATCTGGGGCTCTGGCCTTGTGGATATCCGGAGTCTTAATTAAGACCAGAGGAGCCAATAAAATGCTCCATGTGAAGCACAAGTCTCTATTTCAGCCCTCATTGTGTACGGCTAGACTGTGACACAGGATTTGGAGTTCCTTTCTTGGCCATCAGATCGGAAATGTGTTTCCCTTTTCTTTCACCTAATCTGGAGTTATGGGAACAGTTCAGATAACAAAAAATATATGTTTTTTCAAAGACAGAACCAATATAAGAAATTGTGTACTGACTGCAGATTATTGCAATAACCATAATCATTAAGTGATACCTGTTTCCAGAGTTTTTTTCTTGTTCTTTTAATTCATTTATTCATTCACTGATAAACTTTCTTGCCTGCAGCACGACCTGTATTACATCTGCACTTTCAGAATCAATGATTATTAGATTTTAATGAAATATTATAAAGATTGTGCTTTTGATGAAATGTGCACAGGCAGGTGGAGGTAACTAAACTGGTGGAGAGGTAACTTTAAATGAAGCTGCAACCTTAACGTTTGGTTTTAAAACTGAGGTAACTATCATGATGTGTCAGTAACTTTAGCGATCAGAGTCAGGTGAACATCAGAGCTTCATAAACATGATTAAGTTTCAGGACAGTCTCTCACACATGCTTTGTGAAAGTGGATCTAGTGATCATGTGCAGTACTGTAACAGGAAAGCAGCTCTAGTGTGTGTGGGCTGTGTATTGCAGCTCTATGAAGAAATTAGGAATTCATTTCAAAGACGTTTACTCACTAATCTTGCAGGGAACATGTTGTCCAGGAGACTGTTATGCTTTTGAAGTACAGTGTTGCAAGTGTTGACACCAGTAATGCAGAAACATCTCACTGAGTGTTTTGGAAAATGCTTTTTAGGCTTTTGTGTGATCTATGGCCTGTGTACACCTGGGGCTCGTTCTTCGTACCTCGCTAACTCAATTAGCTGGATTTGATTGTTGTGGATTTGTCCTGATCTTGGATTGTTTCGTTCTTCTCTGCTCATCCGGGACTTGCTGTCATAGCAACAGGTCCGTGAGCTTGAACCTGCTCGGGAGCAGGCTTATTTCATGTAAA
>JAUCNO010000134.1:20088-30779 GCA_032353835.1 Enteromius viviparus
GCAAAACCCTCCTCCTCCCCTTCTACCTCCTTTAACTCAACTTCCCACTCCGGGGGGCAGCCGGAGTTCGAGCCGGATGCCGAGCCCTTACCCTCGCTAGGGTTACAATTGCTAGGGTTCGAGCCCGCCGTTCTTCCGGCCCGCTCCTTGGACAGCATTTCATAACATGAGGAAGCGTAAACACTTGAAATTCATTACCAAAAACCGTGATAGCCAAATGAATACACAAAACATGAAAAATGTAAAAATCTCTTGAAACATAGTGAAATGAAAATTGAACAATTACTTTTATTTATTTATTTTCTTGCAAACAAAGTTATGCACCACAAGAATTTATTTAAAATGTTTGTATGTTTTTGCAGAAATCATAAGGCTTAGATAGGGTTTTACTAGAAATAAATGTGTTTTCAGTCATCAGATCATAATCACAATCCGTTGGGACCTTGTTTCCACCTATTAGAGCAATACTATTGGAATTCATCTTTTTTATTTATTTGTTTTTTAAATTTTCTTTTTATAAATTTGTTGTGTCAGTGTATTGACAGCAAAGCTCCATATATTTGTTTTGTCATCTGTGTCTAGATCTGTATCAGATGCTCTTTAAATGAGAACATTCATACAGATGAACCTTTGACAGGACAGGAGAGACAAACATATTGCACTTCTTTTCTTTCTTTTTTTTTTTTTTTAAATTCCACTAAGCATTTTCGGGCATCACCACATTCACATTACCTGATAATAGGCTTTTTACATGTAGTAAATTCTTTTGTTTTGGAGCATTAACGTAATTGTGGTGGAGCAGCATGGGAGTGAGACGAAACACTCACTCACACTTCTCACTCCAAGCTAAATTTTGGAATTCCGTTTCCACCCTTATTCACTCGCATGCTCTGGTTTAAAAGCATTACTCATGCAGTCAGTCATTTCAGTCCACATCCTGTGTCATGTGGGCTGAAGCTCTCTGTAACATCTTATTACCTGTGTCCGTGTCTCCTGTTTTTTTTCTTGTCTCAGTGTTATTAATGTCTGATGCATGGAGTGCTTAAACCGAGATGAGCAGCACATTTTGCTGTCTTTCACTTTTTTTTGTTTTTTTGGCAAGCTTTTAAAAGTTGCTTAATATTGTTATTATTAAATGGAAGAGACAAAAGGTTAAGTCAACAAAGTCATGGAGCCGAGGGAAGCAGATATGACGAAACATGCAGGATTTTGATTCTCTGTGTGGGTGAATTGCTTCATCGGTCACATAAACCAGAGCAGGTTAAGGCTGTGTAAGGACACAGCTGTTCTGTGTAATGTAGTCCATGATGTTAGCTTTCAGTTTGAGTAAATTTTAATGGCGCATACATGGATGTATAAAATTTGTTACTCTTTAAAAAAATATTGCTGCTTCCATTACACTGCTAATATTTTTAGTATTTGAAAGTGGGCTTAAATAATGAAAAACCGAATGGTTCAGAAGCACTCCATTTTAAAAAGTTGTATTTATGAAGCAAGGCTCAATAAAAATAATTACATTTTTTAACAATCACATTCCTATTTTTAATCATTGTTGTAGCACGTGAAGGCGCAATCATTGAAAACAGTTAGCTTTAGCAACATAAGCCTTACACAGCAAGAAAACAGTAATGGCAGACTGCTGCTTCATAATCTTTTCACATTTCCGGGATTCAAATAAAGTTTATTTCTTAATGAAGACTTTGCTGTTTAATTTTACATTTAATTATTCAATTTCTGTGTTAGCTGTTAACTGAATACTAATGAAAAGGGTCAATAGGACAAAGATCATCACAAATAGGTGATACTTTTTCCTAGATCTGTGCAATTAGTCGAAAATACAGTTTCAATTTCAGCCTAACGATTATGAAAATGCAAATAATCTAGATTATGGCTGCGATTAGGGCTGTAGCTATCGAATATTTTAGTAATCACATATTCTATTGAAAATGTTATCGATTAATCGAGTAATCAGATTAACCATTTTTGCTTGATTAAAGACCAATATTAAATATGCAAGAGAAAATAAATCAGGTTTCTTAAAATGAACAACTAATTGGTTTCTTTTTTTGAAAAAATAAAAAATCTACATTTTATTTATTTATGATGTTTATAAAAATTTTAATGTTAATATTAAAATATTAGGTAAAATATTATCATACAGTACGTTCATGGCTGTGGATTTATAAACCCTATTTATTGCAATCAATCTAAAATGACCACATCTGTTGTATTGAGCACATTGGACTTAGGGACATGATTACAAAAAATTATTCAGCGTTCAGTATTCAACTGAAGTATCAAGTAACGTTATTCATCCATGCCATGGTATTGAAAAAGTATTCCGTATGTTTAATCATAAAAGCCATGCACAACTTTTTTGACTGTAAACTCATTCCTTGGATAAGTAGCCGTGAAATAATATAGTGTAACCATGTGTTCACACCACCGCCAACAAGAGCTCTTGCCAACCTGCCAAGAAATGGACTTTTGCATTCTGACTGGTTACCGGCGAACCACATCATAGCTCATTACAATAAAGTTAACCTGATTTCAACTCTCCTCGACGCTCTCGCTGTCCATGGCACACTGCGCCTCCTCTCGCTACCAGCTTAACATTTAAAATAAATGACTTCCGGCCACTTTGATGCTCTCGCCGGCGGCGGTGTGGTAACGGCCCCTCCACATCCATCGTGCAGTATTGCAGTGACTGTTGTGGTTTATCCATTCCATAATTAACTTACATTATTTAACAGCCCCTATCTTGATTTACAATCGCATTGGTTTAACGATAAATTGAATTTACCTGGTTTTGGGGGACAGTCCTCCTCCGATCTCGGAGTAGGACATTTTTGTTGTTTTCTCCTGTTAATTTGGTCTCGTTGCTCATCGTTATTGTTATTGCTCCCTTCCATTACGCAGTGCTCAAATCAAAACACCGCCGTCTCCTTTTCTTCATGGGTGACGTAAGCGTAAGTGCATCGTCACAGTAATCCAAAAATCATTGTGAAAAAATGTGACATGAACTTTAAATTAATTAATAGAGGATATTTTTTTGTAATCGAGTAATTTGAGGAATAATTTCAGCCCCTAAATACGATTATTGCACCCCGTTTCACCCCTGTACTTTCGCTCCTTCATAAGAGCAATTTTATATAAAATGTCTTTTAACATTTTAACATTTAACAAAAATGGAACATAATTGATTTATGTTTTTAAAAGCCTGAAAGAGAATGTACGCTGTTCCTCAGGTAGATTTCGGTTATCTATTCAGAGATGGAATAGAGGAGGGACATGTAAAGTCATTTTTCAGCTCCTAAACGGTGACATTTTAACACCTAAACAGTGCAAAAAATGTGTCAAAATGCATGGTGATTATCGTAAACCCTCAATGGTTCTGTAATAAGTGAAAGTAAACTGTTAAGAATGAAAATATATGTGTAACAGTAAATTTGATCCATCCAGCAGCCTATTCCTGCTTCTGACTGTGTCCTTAACATTAATTGAACAACAAAAGACAAAATCACTCAATGCTCTTGACTGAAGCACTTTTGTAGAAAGTAAAAATGAATTGAATTCTTATAGTGAAGACTTTGAAGATTAGTTTTACATGTAATTATGCAATTTCTGATTATAATTTTTTTTTAGAGCCCTGATTAGTTTTTAACTATACTTTCTATACTTCTCTTTTCAACAGCAAGCCTATGTGTCCTCCAGCCACCAAATGGCGCTGCCTAGTCCCAATACCAACAGCAGCGGTGTGAGTAGCATGGGAGGTGGGGAGCAGCTGAGCAAAACCAACCTTTACATCCGTGGACTCCATCCGGGGACCACTGATCAAGACCTGGTCAAGCTCTGCCAACCGTGAGTATCACGTGCAAGCTATGTAAGGCTAGCGAACTGTGTGCCTGCATGTGAATGAAGATTGATTCACCCTCAAGTCACTTTTGTGACAGTCATAATGGTGTAAATTAATGCGAATGCTCAGCCTAAGAATGCATAAATCAAAACAAAAAAATAAAACAATATTGATATAAATAAGGAAGATAGAAATGCTTTGACTGATTTAACATGAACATTATAAACACATGATTGTGGCAATATATTGTTTATCTCTGCTCTTCAAGCCACCTTGGAAATTTTTATTTAAAATTTATTTTTACTATGTTTAAAATACTTAGTAATTACTTTTAATGCAGTGCCAATCAACATGTTACAGTATAGAGCACTATAAAATAACATACTGTATTTTTGGCTGGTGATAAGAAGCCACATCAGATCATGGTAAAAGCTTCACAGTTAAACAGTTTCAAATATTTCAGTACTGACACTATATGTTGAATGATCCTAATATCTGACAACACTCATGTCTAGCGTAAAATTATAGTTACTGTATTTATGAAATCAAAAGACAGTCTTCTCACTGCTTTGAACTGCTTCAGCATTTACCACTTTAGGAGTTATTTTATTTAGATACATATGATGCCTTGTCCATAAACCTCACTGGATGCAAACACAGAAGTCCAGCCCTTAAACTTGCTTGGTAATGTGTTTACAGACTTAAAATCTCATGATCAGATCTTCCTTTGAGTATGTTTTGTTGCGCAAACTACAGTGTGCTTTGAGGTTTGAACTCAAGCCATTTGTGGTTCGAAAGAGGAAACATGAGGGTAGATTGGGAAGATATGAACTGAATAGGAGTGGCAGAAAGGAAATGGTTTTTTTTTTCTTGTTCTGAGGTGGCCCTCTGATGAAGCCACTTGCTTTATTTTAAAAATATTACATCAAATGACTTTACACAGTATTTCAGCTAAACACACACACACAACAATAAAAGGGTCAGCTGTTATTATTATTTTTACTGCCTTTTTAAATATATTTATTTACGTTTATTTTCATAGTGAATTGGGGAGGTTTTATGTAGTGTAAGCTTTTATGTGGAGCTTTGCATGTTAACTGATTGTCTGCTTTGATTACAAGCCTGTACCCTATTACGGTTAATTTCATTGTGCCTCGGTATACCCTAATTTAACACATTTGTAGAGGCTGAGAACTGGTTTTGCTTCTGCAAGTCAAGACAGATCTTGTTTAGACCCTATCATTAATGTTTAAACAGACACATTCTTCAGTTCAGTTCAGATGTGGGACAGCGTTAGAGAGAGCTGCTGACGCTTTGCTTCTCTTGGAGATGAACTGGAAAAGTGTGATGCTGCTCTTAAACATTTCTCAGAAAGAAAAAATTAACACGTCTAATGCTGATTTTCCACAAACATCAGCACAGCCATATTTAGGCTATGGAAAAATTCAAGCGACAGTCGTCTGTTTCTCGGAACGCAAGGGCAGTGCTGTACTTCATAAACCTGCAGTTAAATGGCACATGAGCTACTCTGTCTTTTAAACGCATTACTTATATTATCTAAAAAGCATCTTTTAATTATTGAAACTCAGTAAACACTCTTGGTACATCTTATACTTGGTACACTCTTGGAACCAGCAATGTACAATTTAACTACTTTAATATATTTATGAAGTTAGTTGAAAGATTAAACAAGTTCATCCACATTATTTGTTAAACAATAAAGCCAGGCAGTTTTACTTTCTGTTGCACTGCTGTGAGTCTCGTCTCGGTATCTGTTTTATATGTGTTTGCATGGAACACTTGCGTTTAGGGTCATGGGAGTTTACTGTACGTGATGATGATCTGTGTAAAGCTCTCCATTTCTGGTGTCACATGCTGTCTAGCCAACAGCCTTTTCCTGCTGTATAAAGGATGTACCAGTCTAGAACAAACCTGCGTTTATTATTTGTTTTGGTGTGTAGTCAGCTAGATGCATGCATCATGTACTTCTGTCACAATTTAATATGCAGAGAGGGCTAAATAAGTCATTCATAAGTTAAACACTGTGGCTCTGTGCAGTTTCAGCATTGCTCTTTTTGTTGCACAGTCCGACCTATCAGCTGAATTTATCAAATGTTCTTTATTTTTTTCTTAGCAACAGTAATGTCTACTTAAGAGATGATTAACCTGTGATAACATTTCATATGGTCTGCTATGTTGTAGCCTAAAATGGGAAGAAAATCATGGGAAAACAGAAGGTGTGTGTTCATGTCTAAATAAATAAATAAATCTCTTATTTATTTATTTATTGGATTTAAATTCGTTGAGAATAGTTTGTGTGAATCTGGTTTACACAGACAGTTACATTGAAGAGCATTAAAGGTGAGTTTACTAAAAGTTAGCGCCAACACAAACCATCTTTTTGCATTAAATGAGTACTTTCAGGTTTTACTAAATATGCGCAGTGATGTACAGTAATAGCGATTAAAAGGCATGGGCACAGTTATTTTTAATGCATTAACTAATGATTGTTCTGGTCAAATTATTGTTATTTGCGCCATTATTTAAAAACCCTCCAAAAACATGCCACCTTTACTTTTTTCCACTGGAAATGGTTGGAATTTGATGGAAGTGAGAGCACGTGGCAGAAGGGAAAGCATTTTGTCCACACATAATTTATTTGGAATGCCAAAAGAACACAAAAAGATTGCTTGCCAGGCCATGTTATATTTAAATTATCTTCATAAAATAAAAGGCAACTTGAAACTCTCAACTAGGATTCACACAATATCAGCACTATGAAAACGTCTTGCAACTTACAGCATTTTTGGCCTTTTAACGTATTTGATTGCTTTTTTATTGCTGTATTCTTTATTTGTGTCTGCTCTAATTTGTGCTGCACTAGGTATTGTAACATGTTTGCAGAGGAATGACACGGAGAGTTGCGTAGTTCAATTCAAATACAATCATCTTTACTTAAGTACTTTTCTAATAAACTCAAAGAGATTCAAACAAACACGTCGTACTACAATCAATGACCAACACAGACTGACACACAGGGCTAGCTTAAGAAAGGGAGACAATCAACGTAAATGGGGAGACACACCTGAACGGAATACATAATTAACTGAAACCAGGTCATCGGGAAAGCACATGGGGAACAAACTGTCACAACACGGAACATCAACAAACATGGGGATGTTACAGGTATATTACCTTGGTCGATATGTAAATGAGATGTTCTTTAATTTATGCGCAGTGGTTCATTTTAAAATAATAAAACCGTCTAAAAGTCTCTGAAAAGATTGCTTAAGCAAAAAGAAATGCTTAAAACATTACATTTCTGCCTAAAATTGTCATCTAATGTAAAAGCTTATTTCATCATTTGACTAACAAGCAATTAAGATATTATATTTGGTAAATGTAAATAAATCTTTAAGAATTGAAAAATGACTTTGATCAGTTTCCAAAAATTCCATCTTTAATTCAAGAAATGGTGTAAGATGGACAGAACTTTATGTTGAGAGGCTGTAGTTAGACTGAGGATGGGCCAAGAGGTCTTAAGACTACATAAGATGCATGCTGCTTTATCTTAACAGCAGTAACTATGTGCTGCATTTGTCTCTTTGTAATTGCAGTTGGAATAGTAAATGTGTTTTATTTTTTATTGAACTCAAGTAATGCAAGTTTACAAATACTGGTTCATAAATTGGTTTTCTCAAATGTTTTGGGTTGTGTAGTGTACTCAGTTCTTACTAATTTACTCAATTCATATGCTATATTTCAATGGCTAGAGTGTGGAATATTGCCATTTTGTGAGCCATTTTGTGTTCTGGTGAACTGAAGTGAGGAGAGGACCGGGTGAGAGGTCAGGAAGTGTCAGTGGAAATTCTATAAAGAGGAAACAAATACCAGAGAGTGTGACGGAAAAGACAGTATCAGTGCTAACTGGGTCATTGTTAAACAGTAGTGGCTCAGACGCCTCTATACACACACAACCTAATGAAAGATCAGATGTGTTTAGTTACCTTTGTTCTGCTCAACAGGATGTATGTCACAACATAATTAGACACTTCCTCTTTTATGTTGTTCTGTCTTGTTTTTTTTTTTTTTTCTTCCTCCTGTCAGTTATCTTACTCTTAAACTTATACTCAGACATCTAGTGTGATAGCATACTGTTCTGGTGATAATTTATTCAGAAAATGGCATTACTGCTGGTTAACCCAAAAATGAAAATTAAAGGTCTTATGTGTTTAAAAGGACATGAGGGTGAGTAATTCATGGCAGAATTTTCATTTGTTGGGTAAACTAAACATTTAAAACATTAATAGCATTACTGCATTTTATTTTAAAACTTTAAAGAAAATAGCTGCTTCTGTGAAAGAATTGAATAAATAATTATGTCACCATCTTCTCACGATAATGTAGTTTTAGACCAGTATAAGGTTACATATTTCTATAGACTATTGAAAAATATCAAATAATTAGTTTCTACATAATGCATGTATATCCAGAAATCAAAAGAATTTGAGCCCAATTATTTGGATTTTAAACCATATTTTAAAATATATATTTAATTAAATGCTCAGTTCAGCCCAAAATGAAAATTCTGTTATTAATTACTCACCTTCATGTCATTCCAAAGCCCTTTGTTCATCTTCAGAACTCAAATTAGGATATATTTTAATGAAAGGTCTTATGGGTTCAGAATATTATGTGGGATTTTTATTTATATTATTTTTATATATTATGTTTTTATGCAAAAATAAGTAATGAAAATGTTAATTGCAGCCCTTCAGCTAAATATTATGGACTCAGGGACTGGCTCCTCTGATTTTAAAATCCAAAGCTGATTAGTAAATGAAGCGGATTGGCCTTTTGATGTGGTGTTAGCAACTCATGACAGACGAGGTTGTTACTGTAGCAGCCAAACGCTGTGTTAATAACGCTCATTCTGTTCCAACAGTTGTACTAAATGTAGAAAGTTATGTTTCATTTAGTCATTCCAAAGCAGCTTTGCCAGCAGCACTCCACTGTGCCAACTGGCCGAACGTCAGACTTCCCACATGTCAGCGCGATCGAATCGGAAAAGAGTCCGAGACAGACAGGAATGTCTGTGCATGCTGCCAGAGGTGGAGAAGCGTTATCTCTGATGTTGAAACCAGGATAAGGACTTTATGATGAACATTTTGAAAATAATTACTACGAAGCAACAGACAAGTCTGCTTCATCTCATCATTTTATTTTATTTTATTTTAAATACTTTTAAAATTAAATGTAAATTAATGTAAATTTTGTAAAAGTTAATATTCTAGTATTCATTAGATCAAAATTCTTCTAGGATTTGAGAAAAAAATTAAACAGTCAAATTGTAAATTAAGTAAAATATCTAATTGTCATGCAATACATATTTTTAAAGCTGATTAAATATCACACACAAACATAATCATCAGCTGGCACCCTGAATCCAGAGCACGCTAAGACCCAGAGAGAGAGGAGCTAAAAGAGACGGAAGTAGAGTCTGGTTTCATCTGTCGTCTGCTCTCTGTGAAGCTCACGAGAGCACAGAACACTGTGCACTTCATTCAGTACATTATTTATGTCATGATAATATATGATGATTGGTGCGTGCCTGTGTAATGCATACAAATAAAGTACTTACGGTTACTGTTACTATGTAGTTTTGCATTTAATCACAATTTTTTTGTATTGCTGTACAAATTAGCATTTCAGATGTTACACATTCATTATTAGAAAAATATGCAAGAAAATTACATTCAAAACATATCCTATCGTAATCATATGTTTATTATCCTATAGTGGCTGTTTTTCATATTTCTGCTGTGTAAAAGCCTTAACGTGTATGTGCTCTGGCTGAACTCACGTTGTTTGTGATTTTACGGTCTTCTTTTCCAGGTATACATTCAGAGTATAATGTACATTAGGGAAATCTTAATTTTTATTAGTCTATATACACTTTTGGTGGCTATGGTAAATTATAAAAGTAACCCCAAAAACCACAACCCATGCACAGCCGTGACCCTGGCAACACTGGTTTGCTGTACCCTTATTACACTTATAACCTTCTGCACTGCAATGACAGGTCAAACCTTATCAAACTATTCCATTTAAAAACAAAATAATGTTTCAAATTTAATTAATCGCATGTGCTAAAGCAGTAACGTTGGCCAGACCCCTCCTGTATTCTTTTATCAATATTCAGCATATATATGTATGTATTATACTGTGACATGTTTGATTACAAATAATTGCATCCAAAGTAAAAGTTTTAACACATGCATGTATATATTTATTACATAGATGTAATATATTTAAATAGTTGAAAAAAAAATATTCTGGGAAAAGTATTTTCATTTTTTTATTACATACAAAACGATGAACAATTAAAAGTGTACCCTAGTGCATTTAACTATTTTTAGTAACAGCACAGACAATCAGAGAGAGAGAGACAGACAGACAGGTGTGGTGAAGAAAAGCCCAGAACAAATTGTTTTGTCTCCAGGGAAATGTCTCAACCTGTACAAAAAAATCCAGCAGCACAGATATATCCCTCAGAGTCATTCACAAGCGTGGGAAGTGTTTGTTTGATCAGCTTTACACGCAAAAATACTGTGAATGTGAGTCATGCGAGATTCACTGCCAGTTCTGACACTCGGCATCTTTATGGGACGTTTGACAGAGCAAAAATGATAGTTAATGAGTTGGTTATGGGTAAATAGGTTTGGTGTTGAAGTAAGAAGTTGTAATACCAGGAATAACAGGGTGGCCGCGGATCCTTAAAAAGTCTTAAATTCCGTTGTCCTAAAATAAGGCCTTTAAATGTCTTAATTTGTCT
>JAUCNO010000134.1:30879-66688 GCA_032353835.1 Enteromius viviparus
ATTGGTCAAATGCCACGGTGTCGCCATCTGTGACGTAGACTGAGTTCTGCTGATTGGCTGGAAGAAATCCATGCGCTTACACAAGCTCACGGAAAGGCACAAGATCGCTCTAATGAATGATCAAAGTTACCAAATATAGTTCCTTGCCCAATAAAGGGTTAAACATTCGCGCTCAGTCTAACTGTTAGTGCACTTGAGAAGCAGATGTATCTTTCACTCTATCACACAATGTTTTATTTGGTAACTTTGTCACTGTGTATATTCTCAAAACTTCACTAGTATGTATCTTATAATGTTTTATTGTGTAACTAGCGAATTCTCTTTGAAGCTGATACTGGAGGAGAGAGAGTAGGCCTTTTGGTGCTGCTGTACTAATTTTGCCTCATGCTACTATTCTTTAAAGTAATAAATTCCATTTCTCATCCCATCCACGTGTGGTTGTGCTTCTGTCCTGAGGGTACTGCTTGATATCTGCTACATCAGCTCATTGGTCAAAGAGCAGGAGAGGGCCTGGGAATAAGTTTACTTTACATTTTCATACAAAGCGTTAATTCCGTTAACATTTTACAGACTATTTTTGATTCTCATGGTTGTGGGGAACCAACCACTTAGAATACGCAGAATCATTAAATAATTTCCTCACTGCCCAACGTAGAGACCAGAATCAACACTGGCAACTGGCGCTACATTGTCTCAACTAACACCCTCTTTTGGAAAGGGGAAGGATACCCCCTGGCATGTTTACAGCTTCCAAAGAGTTATCTGTTGTTCCCAGACACACTGACGAAGCATCAAACTCAGGAATGATGGACTCCAATGACTCTTCGTGACACTTACACAATTAACATACAGACGCTAAAGTCACTGGATTGGAACCATCTGGTTTTCGAGTGTGAACCTTGACATCACGTAATGTACAATTCTGACAAAGGACAATCCACATACACATGGATTTTATTCATGGACTGGGAAACTCACCTAAAACTCTGTATGTGTGTGACCTCGGTCACCGCAGCTTCGGACACACGCATTTTGGTACACAATCCTAAGGAAAGCCAGTGCTTTCCTCAGCCTTACGAACAAAGGGACAGAGAGAAAGTGTGCAACATTTGGAAAGGAATCCTAAGTGTGTTTATGTCTATTAGAGGCCAATGTGTATGTCACATATTTCGTTCCTGAATTTGGTATTTTATCATTTAATGTGTATCTGTGCATTCGTATGATGAATGAATGGAGAAATTAATTAATGAAACGCAGATAGGACGCTATACAAGCGTGGTATGAAAAGGTAGTTGTTAATACGTGGAATCCATTTTAAGCATGGGTGATCGATATCTGTAATCAGAAAGAAGTTATTAAACTTTATTAAAGTTGGATATCAAATTTTGGGAACACCCTCCTCCGAACTGTGTTTAAATACATGTACATGAACCTGAATATGTATTTGACAAGGCCAATCTGGAAAAGGGTCCTACCACTTCGTGGGAGGGACGAAATCCCACAGATTAAAATGTGTTGCGCAGTTCAAAACAGTGGCACGAGCAACAACCCTGCAGGCTCAGCGAGAAAACAACACCAGAGGCTCAGCGCGAAAACAACATCATCCGTGCACTCTCAAAGACTTGCAACTCTATATCTTGGAAAAAAGAAAAGCAGTAGCGCAGCTCTGCAAAGCAATGAAGAGAAACTAAGAACTTAGAGAAATTCAAGCCAGTCACTCTTTGTCAAGAAACTGGACGCCTCCGCTCCCCCCTTCCTAGACAACACTGTAAGAACTGTTTTTAACTACGGAAGATCCAAAAAGTCAACTGCAACGAACTCTCCAAACCCATCTGCTGCGAGAGCAAGGACACGCAGAACCCGCTTCAGATGAAAGCATCCGCTGATTGGTAATACAACTGTTCGAGATGGGGCTCAATCAACTAATAATCACACAAACGACAGGAAATCCAAATAAGGGCAAACAGGAACTAACACGTGAAAACGAAGCTAAAACAGGAATACATGAAAACGAAACTAAACCAAGAATAAAAAAACACAGTTTAAACAGAAAGAAATAGACATAGAATGTTGTAAATATACTTTTGATTAAAATGTTGGTCATGTTAGTCAAATTTGATAGTATTTCATGTTTCAAACTTATGATAAACTGCAGTTGAATGACTCTTTGAGCTAATCTGCACAGACTGACCCTAGAGCTAATTTAAAGGAAAATTTTTAAATGTAAGGTTATTTCCCAAAGTTGATTAATGAATTAATTTGTTAATTAATTTCCCTTTAATATCTTACATTGTAATACGGGACAAAGTTCGTCCCATTTAAGCTCAATACAGGACGCTTTTGTGTCTAAATACGGGATGATTCTATTTTTCAAGGTACAGTTGGCAACCCTACATTCACAGTTCATAACATCTATAGAGGTCTTTCAGTCCTGGTCCCGTGAGGTTATATCCAACAGAGGTTATACTTCCTACACCAGCTGAAGAAGTTTAACCTGCCACAGGAGCTGCTGAAACAGTTCTACACAGCAATAATGTAATCTATCCTCTGCATTTCTTAAACTGTCTGGTTCAGCTCAGCTACCAAATCTGACCTCAGAAGACTGCAGAGGGTAATTAGGACTGCTGAGAGAATCACTGGAACATCCCTCCCCACTCTCCAAGATCTGTACATATCCAGAGTGAGCAAAAGGGCTAAGAAAATCACTTTGGACACCTCACACCCAGCACACTCGCTTTTTAATATATTTAATTTAATGCTACAGAGCACTTAGCACCAAAACGACCAGACACAGGAACAGTTTTTTCCTCCAGGCAGTCCACATCATGAAGACTTAACAACGTCATCTTTGCACATATACCGTATATGAATTATCTTAAGACACAAAATTTGTTTAATAGGAAATGCAACACAGTAGGAAAAAATGTATCACAGAGAAAATAGTTTTTTAACCAATTTTATTATTGTCAATTTTAACAATTGTAGCCTAGCTATTTTAATTTATCTAGTCAACATTTGTTTGAATATCTTTTTCTATTTCTTTTTGAAGTTACAGTTCGCCCCCTCCAGGAAAGGTGCATCCTTTCACCTATTAACAATTAACATAAGAGAGGAGGGAGGGTGGGGGTTCATGAGGTGGGTGTGTGACAGGGAGGAGGACAACTGTCCAGTGTGGTGACGACGGAGGGAAGTACAGATGGAGAAAGGAGCCATGATGGAGGCAGGAGGTACTTGGAGCAGGAGTAGCCAGAAATGAACCAGGCCACAGTCATGATAGTGGCCCACGGTGGAGCCGATGGAGGAGGAATTAGGGGTGGGCGATATGACGATTTTTGACACTGCACTTATTCACAATCACAAAAGTACATTATTTGCTTTAAAGTCTTGTCGATTAAACACTTCATACGTGTGCTGTCCATGTCTGCTTTTCCAGCGCGTTCACCTGAAACGCACACACACTATAAAAGCCTGTCAAAATCGCACCTAATTACTGGACTAAGATATTTATCACTTGTGATTGTGGTAATACCGTCAAAAACACACAGCATTAAACACAGTTGCTTGTGCCTAAAGTGGAAGTAGACAATCAAGAGAAAAACGTAACAGTATATTAGATGCGTGCAGCTCTTAAAGGGACAGAATTAAACATGCCACCACTTGTCATTAAAGGGATCGTTCACTCAAAAAATGATAATTGTGCCATTTTTTACTCAAATGTTGTCCTTTCTTTTTTTGTGCTGAACACAAAATAAGTTATTTTGAGTAACCAAACAGTGGCTGGTCCTCATTGAATTTAATATAATGTTCAACAGAAAAAAACATACTCATTCAGATAAAAATTACCTGAGAATGAGTAAATGATGTATGTCCTGTTTATAGTGTTTCACCTTTCATGTTTGTTAATTCAATACTGCTGAATACACCTACTCTTCCTGAAAAATAAAAGCACTGTTTGTTTTATTCATGTTATGTTTATTTGAAATGTGTATCTATTCGAATAACAAAGATAAAATGACGAACGATTGATAAAAGATTTTTATCTTTGCTCATTTTGGCCTAAATATCTGCCCTTTTTTATACTTTGTTACCCTGAAAGGCTTTGTTTTTATAAAAAAAGGCAAATTAGTTTGTCTGTACTGCTCAGACAACTTTGAAAATAGTAAAATCAATGACTAAGAATCGTGATTTAAAAAAAAGCCAAAATAGTCTTAAAAAAACAACTTAAAAAAAAAGAATTGGGATAAAAATCGTGATTTCCCCAGAAAAAAAAAATGATATTTTTTCCATATCACACATCCCAGTCATCAGAATTATTTAGTTGACTAAATCTACTTTAGAAGGATTTAGTTAAATTTTAATGCATTATTCAGATTTTGTTTTTATCTGTTTTGGTTATTTTAGTACATCAGGTTAAGTAAGTAGTATATTTATAATAATATATTAAGCTTAATATTTAGTGTAGTTTTATCATTTCAGTTGACATTTATTTTATTTCAATTAATGATGAATATTTTATGTTAACTTTTAACTATAAAAACCTGACACTTTGAACAATAATTGATTAAATTATGTCCATCCTGTGATGGGGAATCCCAGACAGAAGCAACAATAGTTAATTAAATGAAAATCTAATTAAATACAGCTTACTCAAAATATCAATAATGAGCATGGGAAAAAATCTTGAAATACACAGTGACTCTTATTTTGATATTTTTGCACTGTGGACCGTACAGCAGGCAGCTGTTCATTTAAGTTCAGATGAAGGAAATAAATTATGCATTTTACAACCGTTTTTACAACATATGACCATATAAATTTTGTATGCTAAACATTGTCATAATTCACCAACATTAGTTCATAAGCTTTTGTTGGCATAAATGTGTGCTCTTCATTGATAACCCCCGCACTAAAGCAGTCTGAAGCCGTGTTTTCCGTGGTTAGATCAGAACGCTACAATGCAAATGTAGTTAACTACCGCATAAGTCCTGCCTGAGTCTGACTAGATATCTTTTCAAATCATCCATCCTTCTCTAACATTTTGAAAATGTGAACATTTCCAACAGAACTGTGCTACGTTGTGACAAGGTCATGTGACAGCACTGCATGTGAGTGGCATCTGTAGTATTTCTAAGGCCTCTAAAAATGTGTTGTTAAACCTGTTTACACACAATCTACAACATGCCTTCTGTTGTCTGATTAATAGTTCATACTTTTTAAGGCATCTTTATGTGTCTTAAAGAACATCCACCTTTAGCTTGAGCTTGACGAGAAGTCTTTTACTGATTTTTTTTTTTTTTTTTTTTAAGTAAATGCAGGAACAACTTTTATATTGTTACTTATTTTAAAGATGAACACTTAGTCCACTAAAACAACTTCACTAGATTTTTTCATACTGTATAAGTAATAAACGCTAGATGTATTGAGTGTATCAAAAACACATGTAAACTGTTCCTTTAAAAAAAGACTATTATTTCAAATTTTGGGTGTTACAGTCAGAACTTAACAGAATGATTAAATAATGCATGAAGAAAGGGATCTGTGCAGCTCACTGTAATTTCTTCTGTTCCATTTATCACACTGGCAGTAGAAGGTCAGGTCAAGGACATTTGCAATGTGGTATACGGTGTATACTGTATATTTTGGCAAGTATCTGTAGTAGGTCACCGTCTGGGTATGCATACTTCGAACAGTATATAGACTGAGAGTCTAAGTATTGTGTGTTAGTGAACTAACAAAGATAGTGAGCTTGCATAATGTCATTTTAAATGTTGGAAATTTTTGTTTTAGTGAAGTCTTTAAGAATGCATGGAAAACATGTCGTGAGTAGAAGAAATATCATGTCTTTTTGTCATATCTTGCTATGTTTGGAGCCGTGTGCTGATTTGACTCTAATGCTTTCTGAAGGGATGATAAGGAAGAAAAAGGCTGTTATTTGATTTTGACAAATACATGATTATGCGAAAATGCTGATTTGCTACTTTAGACTTTTTTCTTTTTCTTTATTTTTTTAAAACGTTTTACATCATTTAAATAAGCTTTAAACTGATGCATGGTTTGTTAGGATAGGACAGTTTTTGGATATTTGGTCTGAGATACTATTTGAAAATCTGCAAAAATATCTAAATGTTGAGAAAATCACCTTTATAATAGTCCAAAATCCAAATGAAGTATATATGATAATTAGTACTTATACAATTTAAAATCATTGTAATCTAAGTCCTCTTAAAAACGAAGGAAGAAACATGTAAAATTGCGACTGTAATCTTGTCACTCTGAAAAGTAGAAAAGACTTTATTAAATATTGTACAGATTTACTTTTTATACTTTTTACAGATTTATATTTACTTTTTGTGTTTATTTAGCAACAGGAACAGGACCCTACCAACCTGTACATCTCTAACCTGCCAGTGTCCATGGACGAGCAGGAGCTGGAGGCCATGCTCAAATCCTTCGGCCAGGTGATTTCCACACGGATCTTACGGGACGCCAACGGAACCAGCAGAGGCGTAGGGTTTGCAAGGTACTTTATTAATCTCTCAAGCTATAAAGTGTATAAAACGTGTGGAGAAATTGAATGATGTTGGAATGATGAAATAAAATTACTGATGTTTTTAATTTGGTATTTTGACCTGAGTTCCATCTCCTACATATCCTTGTATAAAATTGCAACTTTCCCCAATTTTTTAATTCTTTATTAATGTCTTTGTATAACAGGATGGAATCCACAGAGAAATGTGAAGCCATCATTCAGCATTTTAATGGAAAATATATTAAAACCCCACCTGGAGTGCCAGGTAGATGATATATAATGTAGTTAATTATTGATTATAGAACAGTAACATTTTTGACCCTGGAGCACAAAACCAGTCGTAAGCATCACAGGTGTATTTGTGGCAATAGACAAAAATACATTGTATTGGTCAAAATTATAGATTTTTCTTTTATGTCTTTGTTTTATGTTTATTTTATAATAGTTGGATTAGTAATTGTATCCTAACGAACCTTTCAGATGATACATAAATCTCAGATTTGGAAATTTTACTCTTTTGACTGGTTTTGTTATCTAGGATCACATATATTTATTTTTTGAAAATAACCTTTTGTTTCTTTGTGCTTCACCTGTAGTACCTACAGATCCGCTGTTATGTAAGTTTGCTGATGGAGGACAAAAGAAGCGACAGAACCAGGCAAAATACCTACAGAATGGTCGACCCTGGCCTAGAGATGGTGAAACGGTATGAGAGCTCTCTTTGTGTACACTTACAAAGACATTGCACTTTTTATATAACATTATTCATTTTCCTTTCCACGTTCAGGGTGGAATGACGTTCACTTACGACACAGCAGCCTTGCAGAACGGGTGAGAGCAGAGAAACATTCTCACACTCAGTGCCTGGTTTAAAATGCTTTAGTGCAGTATTTATATTCTTGCTTGTGTCATCATTAACCTCCTTGGTTACCGTGCATCAACAAGCACATTTCAGTTTCCGTTTACCATATTTGATGTTTTTTATATATATATATATATATATATATATATATATGCATAGATCAATCTTTGTATGTGATTTAAAAACCTAATTTAAATCTGTTCATCAGATAAAAAAATTCTTAGAGGACATAGATTAAACCTCTGGATTCATATGGATTACTTTCAAGATTTCTTTATGAATGGTGAATAGATGATGACAGATTTGTTTTTATTTATTTATTTAATTTTGATTATTATTTCTTATAATTTATTTGCCTTAAAGACTTAAATTACACAAAAATGGTGTTCTTGAACATGACCATTTAATGTCACAAAATGTGCTTATTATTTTCAGGTTTTATTCTCCTCCGTACAGCATTGCTCCAAACCGAATGATCGCTCAGACCTCTTTGTCTCCATACATGCCCTCACAAGTACCATCTTACCAGGTGAGCATCATCAAGATAATCATACATTTTATGCATGTCAAAATTGTATGTTCTGTATACACACATTGATTCTTCCAATATTGTTGCACAACATATTCACGCAATATTATTGCTAAAATTTCTTTAAAACATGTCAGAGTCAAATAGCTTCCAGTCATGTGACTGGAGCAGAAACATCAGTGTAGCTGCAGCACAGGCCTGTCAATTTTACAAGTGCTTCATGCCACTAATTCTTCGATCATCTCTAAAAAGAAAAAAAAATGAGAACAAACTGCAAGCTGTGGACACTTTCACTTTCATTTTCAGCATCTGCCACATTATATCAAATGTGTACTAAGACACTGTTTTTGCATTCGTATTGTACCCATTTTTGTGTTTTATTAGGAGACTTTAGGTCAGTCCAGAGTACTTTTGTTTTTTGTTGCGATAGTGAGCTCAAGCGGAGTGTGTGCCAAAGACGACAGCAGTCGGATGGAAACAAAGACTGACTCACAGCATGTGTTCAGTGAGAATATCAGACCGCAGTGACTCAGCTGAGCTCAGCTTGTGGGAACTCTGACACCTTATTGAGTGCTGATGGATGAACAGGCGAAAGCAAATAATGTACACTGAGATACTGTAGGTCTGGCTTGCGTGCTCAGAATGCACTGAGCGGCCCATTAGAGCTGGATTACTGAGTAATGACGCTACGGCTCAGTCTGCTAGCGCCTACATTAGCATTTGCACAATTTTTATTTTATTTTTAAACCCTTTGTCTCATTAGGACAGACGAAATGTTGGGTAAAGATGGTAAACGCATCGAGTATTTTAGCACTGTGCACCCCTTTAGTTGAGGGTAAAACTAGTTCACATTATCAGTAGATCCCACACACTTCACACAGAACACAATTGTCTGTCCTAATGAGACAAAGGGTTTACACACTTTATTAAAAAAATAAAAAATATTTTGTGCTTTTCAACATACCACAACTTGTAAATTAATTAACTAAACATAATAATCACTTATTAATCATTTGTGAATGTTTTGTTGATGAACATTTCATCATTAACTAATCACTTATAAATTACTTACAACAGAACGTTATTCTAAAGTGTTACCAGAAATGATTCTAATATTCCAATTTGCTAGGAAAGAAACATTTATGTTGTCTCTTTCTTTTTCAGAATTGTTTTAATCAATAGAAAATTCAAGTGATCAATTTATTGGATATAGAAATCTTTTAAACCATTTTAAATATTTTACTGTACAGTTTTATGCATCCTTGATTTAAGAAAAATAATAAAAGTATTCTTTCCAAATACATATCTTAACGACCTCAAATATGACTCTGGACTCCTCATGGAACATGATCTTTACTTAATATACCAATGATTTTTGGCATAAAAGAAAAGATGCATACAACGTATTTTTGACTATTGCTACAAATATACCCATGCTACTTATGACTGCTTTTGTTCTCCGGGCTCATATATTTTTATGTCACATATTTCAGTCACGTCACCATCTGGCATCAGATGAGCAGCATATGGATCCAAACACACGTTGGAATAGCTAGTTAAAAATGGCTGCTAAAGTGCATTCATAATTCAGCTGCAATATTTTGCTAGTGCCTGTGCTGTGATTTTGGATTCAGAGAAACTAGTAATGGGACGATATAAATATTTTAGGACGTAACCAAAAGTTTAAGGTAAATGTAATGCAATTTGACATTACACAAGATATTTTACATCTTCTGTGGATGAAGCACTGACTAAGATACTTCAAGTTGATTTAAGTATTCTTACAAAAGTTTAATTAATTAAATAAATCACCCAGCAATAAGCTTTAATTTTTACATAGACATTCAAAAACCGCCACTGGTGAAATATTGAATGATTATTTTTTTTTGACCGTCCCAAATGATTTCTGTTTAGCAGATTTCCGGTAGATTTTTATGCAGTGTCTCTGTCTCTGTCTGTCTCAGGTGCACAGCCCGTCCTGGATGCATCATCAGTCGTACCTCATGCAGCCCACCGTGAGTGCTGCTCACATAGAAGTCGAACATCTAATGTTTTCATGTAGCTGGTGTCTTTTAGTCTTCCCTAGAAGCACTATGAGGCTTGGCATTGGTTTCATGAGCATCTCTCTCTCCACAGGGGGCCGTTCTGACTCCAGCTATGGATCACTCAATGTCCATTCAGCCCACGTCTATGATCGGACCCCTGACCCAGCAGCTCAGTCACCTATCTCTCGGCAGTGCTGGAACGGTTGGTGGCCGATTACCATCTGTTTGTCTTCTCAGTAGAACCTAATTACCAACGAAATGTGACAGAAAGCATTAGATGTATGACCTGTTGCTTTATTCGTTTTGCTTCGCAGTATATTCCTAACGCAGCTATGCAAGGAACGTATATCCCTCAGTACACCCCAGTGCCTCCCTCTAGTGTCACGTTAGAGGTATGACGAGCCTTGCTTTAAATGCTGAGCAGGGTCGTTGTCAATATTTAACTCATCCTCATTCTTTGTCCCGTAGGAAAACAGTGGACAGCAGCAGCAGGTTTCCATGGAGACGCCTTCAGAACACACTAATTATTCCTATCAACACAGCAAATGAAGCTACGGTAAGGTGAAAAAATGAAAGCACTGTCTGTCAGATGACAGGTGTGCATTCATTTTCATGTCGTTCCTAAGCCATAAGTCCTTCGTTCATCTGCTGAACACAAATGAAGATGTTTTTGATGAATTTAGAAAGACTTCTTTTCTGGATCTGGGATCATTTTAGTTGTGTTGCTGTCTGTGGAGGGTCTGATGACTCTCTGATATCATCAAAAATATCTTGATTTGTGTTCTGAAGATAAACGAAGCTCTTATGGGTTTGGAACGACATGAGGGTGAGTAATTAATGTCAGAGTTTTTATTTTGGGGTGAACTAACCCTTTAACAGAAAATACTTCCCTTGACATTGCTACTTTTCTAGCATTTATCAATGACGTACTGCATTAAATTAGAACAGTTTTACCCCTTTTTCATGTTAGGTCATTTTCATCAATGAACATGAGCTACATTTTCTTTCCTTAGGTCCCTCGCTCCTCCGTAGGCCTTCTGGAGGCGCTGCGGCTGGCTCTGGACAGTGGGAATCTCTCTTAGAGATTTATGGATTACCACAGATAAAGAGAACCAGAGAGGATACAGATCACAAAAGGAGCGTGTATCTTTTGTAGGACTGAGACAAAAAGGACGTCACTCATCTTTTGTTCAACTTCTCTCTCTTCAGGAGTCACTCAGCCAACGGTGGGAGACTGTGCAAAAGAGCTATCAATCTTTCATCTATTTTGATAACAAAACATAAAAAAAGTGTAAAAAAACAATGTTGATTTAGAAAAGGGTAAGGAAAACACAATGTGTTCTTTTATGCACGTTATGGCAAATTCTTATTTTTAAGAACTAATTCTTTAATATGGGAGGATCAAAAAAGTAAAAGTTAAAATGTGTCTTTTGTTTGAAAAATATGCAACTTTTTTTAAAGATGTGTTCTTTTTTTTTCTTCAGTTAGCAGCAGTAAGATATTTTTGTACAGATTAATATGCAAAAAGTGCATTTTGTTTGTCCTGTTTTGAATTTCTTGTGTGATATTTAGGTGTTTAAAACCATTTAAAGCCACTTCTTCACACTGCACCATTTTAAGAATCTTCCAAGAAATAGTGATAAAATCACTCTAATTCAATCTTCACTCTAAAAGCAAAAGACAATCATTAACTTATTATTTATTACAGCGTTTGGTGCATAACAAAGGCGATAATGCTTTGTTTTTCAAGTTCATATAAAATATTTGATGCAGAAATGGCGATTCTCCAGTTATGTGCTTTTCTTTTTAATTAGTAATGGAAATGAAGCAGAAGTTTATAAAAATGTATTTTATGAGGGGCATTTTAAATCTAATGACTTCCTTTGAAACAGTTTGTGCAACATTACAGTGTTCAGGATCAATTTCCATTTTATTTAAAATTTGAAAATGTAAAAAATATTTGAAAAAATTCTGTACCCTCTGGGTACTGAAGCTAAAATGAGAGATAGGACTGAACTTTTTATTTTTTTGATGTACAGTATATACAGTAATAACATCAAATCTTTCAGGTTTCTGAAAGCTTTGTGTTTAAATATGCATGGTAATTTTCATAGTATTTCGTACATTAAGGCTCCTTTGGCTTACAGTAAAGGAGTCTCGAGGAAGTGACTTTAAGTGGTTAATAATATCAAAAATAATTCATAAAAGTGATGATAACACATGACTTGGTGACATTTGTCAATACCACACTGCTACAACTCAGAATATTTGTGACAGCAACAAATGCAGCAGGGGCATATAATAATGAAAAGGGAAGAAAATCGATTCTTTAGGTTTTTAATTTGGCCTATGTGTTATGCAGGGTTTTTGTAATATCAGATGTGTAGATTATGAACAAAAAAAAAACTTTTTTGTCGCAAATTTCTACAATGATGTTTGTTTGTACTACCGTTTTGGCTACTCCTTTATTTGAAGTAGTTTCCCCTAAAATTAAAATTTGCTGAAAATGCAATTACCTCAGATCATCCAAAATGTAGATTTTGAGAAATGTTGCATTACATGCAGTGAACAGGTGCCGTCAGATTATGTTCAAACAGCTGATAAAATCATCACAATAATTCACAGGCAATCAATCCGTAAACTTGTGAAGAGCAAAGCTACAAAAAACGAACCTTTCAAGATGTTTTTAACTACAAACCATTCCTTCCGGCTAAAATATGAATCCATAATATTGCATTCTCCAGTTAAATAAGGACAGAAAGCTGCACAGATCAAGCACCATTTACAAGCAGAAACTGTCCAAAAAGGTTCTAAACTATTATGTGGCTGGATTTTAATGTAAAAGAACGGGATGGACTTTTTTTTCCTGAAGGAAGCGTTATTACAAGTGATGGACTGGTATTTTGTTTGGAAGAATTGGTTTGTAAACGTTTAATGATGGATTAATTTCTTACAAACACAGCTCTTGGCTTCTCCAGATGTTAGCTGATGGACTGGAGTGGTGTGGATGATTGTGATGTTTTTATCAGCAGTTCGGACTCTTGACGGCAAAAGAAAAGAAAAATTTTGTTCATCCGAGCAGGCCTGAGGCCTGCGTTTTATTTGTAGTATGTTTGGTGAAACAAGAGCAAAAAGACTGATGTTTGCAGTGTGTGACGGCGACGTGTCCTCATTAGGTTGTGTGGTTATTGTGGCTTTTCCAGAGATTTGTAGAAATATCTTCCGGTGCTGGGGATATACATGAAACATGGATAGCAGGAAAAACTCTTCTATGGAACAGCTGTTAGGATCAAGAAGGATAGAAGCAGTTCTTCAGCGCATGTATTCGCTTTCTTCCTTCATGCTGCTGTTTTTCTTTCTTTTTTTTTTATGATTGTTTTCACTGATGCATTTTGTTTTATCTTCAAAGTGAGATTAGCTGTAGTGTTTGGGCAAAGCTATACTTTCTGAAAACTTTTAGATGATAAATTTGTTTGGTCGTGTGTATTGGTTGCTATTCCTTTTTAAATCCCAGATTAATAGGATTTTTTTTATGTTTGTGTGCATAGGAAAAACATTTTTTTCAGTTACTTTTATGTTCTTTTCTGTGCTGTGCTGTTTGTTGTTTTACTTGAAATGTACTGACTCGGTCAATCATGATGCACTTCTAAAAGAGTCTGAATATCCAAAATGAAACTTTTTGACATCATCGATGAATCAGTGTTCACTCGTGAGTTGTTTTTGTACACTTAAATATACCAATATATATGGCATAAATGTCTCTGTGCTCTTAAGAATAAACGGTGCTTCATAATGCAATTATGATTTTATAAAGAACCTTTAACATCTGAAGAATCATTTTGTTTTACCAAACAATGTTTGAGGTGAAAGAAGCTTCTTCAGTCTATAAAGACATGTTTTTTTTGTGGTTCTTCGTGGAATCAAAAATTGTTATTCTACAGCATCGCTGCGAGGAACCTTTTAAGCACCTTTATTTTTAAGAGTGTAGAAAGAATCGTTCTTTTCTAGGATAGAAATGCAAGGGCTTATATTATAGAACACTAAAGACACAGTTGTTGCTTCCTTCTTTTGAGGGCTTCCCTTGGTGCGTTTTACATTTTATGAATGTAAAGACATGACCTTGATCTGAAAACTATTAAATAGTTTTCATTAAGAGACTCTTCTCCATCCATAAAAATAGCTGCTAGCTCGATTACCTTCTAGGATAGTTTGACATTGCATTAAAATATTTTATGTTATTAAAACTGATCAATACCTCTTTTACAGTTTACCATCACTCAGGCTGAAATTCAGGCCATTGGCAGTCATTGAAATCTTTGCGATACACTATAGTCTTTAAATTTCCAAAGAATGGATTCATTCTGGCTACCAAAGATAGCTACGCCACCAAGATACAACATGTCTTTAAAGTATGACAACAATCACAATGGCTCCCAATAAAAATGTATAGAATAAACCCATGCAAGTGATTAAGGGGCTGATCAATTTTTTTCTTTCGTTTACTTTGACTTCTCAACCTTTGCCCACATTTTCAATGAATTTCAAATCTTCTGTACTAAAGTTATTTCTCAAGTTATACCATGCAGTTCAACCTCATGAAGGAAAATGGGATTTATATTGGTTATCAAACTGATAAATCCTTCATCCATTATTAACACAAGACATTAAACATGTTTTGAAACTATGAAATGATGTGCTGGTTTTTATTCCGATTGATCACGTATATCTAAATGATCGATTATCAACATTTTCAACAGCATCGATCAGTTCCGATTTTCCAAGAAGAGCTGCTAATTGATGGGGGAGCTCATTTCATAGTTTCAAAATGTATTGCTGCTAACATGGGGTGTTCCAGCTGTTCACCAGATAAAGCCATAAACAGAATCATTTTAAAGTTGTTGTAGCAAAGCTGTAATCCAAGTGCCTCAAGAAATGAGCTTTTTAGTTGTTTTGGTATCAAGATGTCTACAGATGGGAAGCTGTACAGAAGTCAGTAATGTGTTTGTGATGCTGATGTTGTGATTATTGAACAAATGGTTTGTCTCTTGAACAGCTTTTTTTTAAACATTCTTTATTTATACAATAACACATTTTGTACAGGTAGCTGAAGTAACAGTTTGCATGTTAACCAGAGCTTCAAGCCGGACATTTGTCTTCCTGTGCCACAGTTTCTGATTTTCTGTTACTTTTTTTTTTTTTTTTTTACTACAAAAACAACAACAAAAATGTTCTTCTGTTTTTGTTTGTGCCTTTTTTTTAACTGATCCCTTGAATTCCATTTTTAATAAAATCTTGTTTGTATTTTGTTGGTTTATTTACTTCCAGTTATTCACAGCATTTTCATCAATGGACATTAAAAATTCTGCAGTTTTTATTATTGTAAGTATTATAAATTGTGGAGACTCTTATTTTCGTTCAACTTTATTATTTTGCATTTAGACTCAAGACAGGCTTGTAATAAAAAGGTAATATTTCTTTAACAATAATGCACACCCCTAGCTGTAAAAGCCTCCAACCCTCTCCTGTCTTTTCAGAAGTAATCATTTTAATAATCATTTTATGTGCATTAACTTTAGCTATATTTTAATACATTTCCTAATTGCACGTTTTTTTTATGTGTTCTATACATAAAATCTTGAATTCAAGAATTTGTTACACTCCACCTGTCCTGCATTTCCCAACATTGATCGTGGAACTATTTTCATCAGTGGAGCTTTATAAACTGTTGACACTTTGGAGAAATGCAGCCCTGAGCTACTATTTTCAAAGGGATGAATTTTGTCGCTATTTTGTTAAAATAATTCGAAATGGTTTTATTACTACTTGATGCCATGGGCTGAAATAAATATAATACAATGAATGTGCATAGTTCAGCATAGTTTATTTAATAGTTTCATTTATTTGTTTTGTAGAAGAGATGTCATATAATTCCTCAGTGAAAGGAGCAGAATAGAAATTGTCCTAAAACAATGATGACCAGTTAAAATGAACGTTCCACACTACAGCGTCAAGTGCTTAAAAAAAGAGAGAACACTGTGGTGCTATAGCCACTCTGCTGTACAAACTTCAATTCAAGTTTATTTAGATATCTCTCATGTATCATGAGCATTGAGATTTCTGACCAGTATATATTTGAAATCCAAACAGACACAAGACATACAGTAAACAAGACCTCTGGCATGGTTCCTTTATTAATTTTTTTGCAAGCATTATTATCCGGCTACAAATTCATTGCAATCTTCCTTACTGGAATTCATCATTAGCCTATTTTCATTCTGTTTTCCATTTTTCTAGATTTATCAGACCCATTAGCCAACTAACAAGAAAACCTGTCATTTTAAATTTCACTCCAACTGAAATAATACTGCTGTTATGTAAAAGCTTAGGTTCAGACGGGGAAAAACATCATGCATTCCTAAAGCACACATGATTTAGGATCTGTCTTTGTCATTCATTTCTGTGCATTATCTTTTCCTAGACAAATCTGAATTCCTAGGATAGGCCTAAGTTGTAAACAGAAGTGCAGTACAATCTCAGAAATAAAGGTATAAAAACTGTCTGTGGTGGTATCTTTTCAAAACATTCATGTTTGTATCTAAACACTCCACCTGTCCTGCACATATTAGTACTTAAAGTGTACATATTTAAACCTAATATGTTCCTTTATTTCTGAGAGTGTAGTACATTGAATATTAAACCATCAACAGATAATATATGATGAATTGTAAAATATGGAATAACCTGTATGTGAAAGTTACAGTACTACAGTGAATTGCAAAATGAATGATCTCACAATAACAAACTGTAATAATCAAATATTTATATAACAAATATTTATATATATTATATATTGAGTTATTTTAATGGTTACATTTACATGTTGTTACACTCAATGAGATTCATGATATATATATATATATATATATACAGATTATTGATATGAATATACTAGAGCTTAATATAAACTCCACATTTGAACTTTTTAACAACCAGCTGATTGAAAAAGCAAAAAAAAAAATTGTCCTTTTAAGTAATAGTAATAATTAAAGCCATTAGATTTTAATTTTTCATAAATGTTTTGGTGCCGCAAAATATAGTCAGAATTTGAATAACACATGAAGTCTTACAAAGCTGATTTTCCTAGACCTAACAATAAATAAAAGGCCACTTGTTCTACAAATGTTGAGGTTGCGAAACGGTTATCGATATTGTACATGACGGACATTATTACAACACAGTCATGCTCATTCTCTACCATTACCAAACAACTGCAGCAGGAATGTGAACAAGTACACAATATCAAGGTAGAGAGTGAGTGTTGCAAAGATATATTCTTCAGGACTCATTGCGTATTGCTTGTTTCCCATCAGCAGCTGTGTATCAAAGGCGAGAAACTGGGACAGAAGATGCGAGAGGAGAGAAAGAGACACAGGTCAGTAGACATTATATCACCTTAATCACATGACAAATAATCATCATTTAACACCATAATCCTTTCTTGACTAATCTGCTTCTCACCATGGTAAAGACAACAGCTCCTATGCTGGCGTAGACCGCATGTAACCAGGGAACCTTTTAAAAGACAAAACAGTGTGAATAGTGTCTATATTTGGGCTGTTAATACTTTTGTACAGATTAGGACTGGGATGATTATAGCTAGCATTAGGGCTATAATTATCTAGAATTTAAAAAGAAAAATACAGTCCTCAACTAAATTAGGTGGAAAACATTTATGTTGACTTGAGAAAGCCATCTTCCTGCTATTCTGTTTCAATCTAAAATTCTTCTTCTTCTCAAACTAAAATTTCTGGCTGTAACTCTAGGGCCGGTTTCCTGGATAGGAATTAGAATAAGCCTGGACTAGACATTTGCTAATTTAGCCCCCAGTTTTACATACAAGGCTTAAGCTAGTTTCAGACTAAATTGCATGTTTGAGCTGTCTCAGATGAAAATATCTTGCTCTGATGTATCTTAAATCATGTCAGTGTCATTGTTCTGTGTTTAGATGCACATCTGTAATATTTTCTTATAAGGCATTTTTGTAAAAGTGGCTTAAATATCCTAATTTAACTAATGCCTAGTTCTGGCTTAAGCTAAGCCCCGTTTCTGAAACTGAGCCTAGGACTTTTAAGAATTTTTAGAGACATGTCTTACAAAAATGCATAATCTGTGAGCATTTTAAGACCAAACAATAGCAATAATGTATTTTAAGATATCTCAGTGCAAGCTTTTTAGACAGCTCTTAACATTTATTTTAATCTAGGGCTAGTCTTAAACCCTGTTCAGGAAACTGCCCCAAAGAGTTTTAGAGCTACGAGCATCAAAATAGGCTAGCAACGTGAAAATATTGCTATTAATTTGTCTTTAACACTTTTGTTTAGGGACCAGTTTGCACTATTAACTTATTAGCATGCATATTACTAGCATATTGGCTATTTATTAGTTCTTATAAAGCACATATTCCACATGAATGAGCATATTCTACATCCCTAATCCTAACCAATACCTAAACCTAACAACTACTTAACTATTAATAAAAAGTAATTAGGGAGTTCCTAAGAAACTAGGAGTTTATTGAGGCAAGAGTCATAATTAATAACGAGTTAACATTAAGAACTAGACCTTAAAATAAACTGTGACTGAAACTGTTTGCCTTAGAGACTGCATGGCCTTAAAACCTTAAAATGTTGAGCTATTAAAAACGACTTTTTGCTACTTTATAACATCTCTTCTAGCGTCGCAAAGCTGAAGTTGAGCTACTAATGTCACATGGACTGTTTAACTGATGCTTTTAATTTCTTCATTTGTGTTCCGAAGATGAACAAAGGTCTCATGGGTTTGAAACAACGAGGGTGAGTAATAATAGAATTTTCATTTTGGATGAACTAACTGTTTAAAAGCGCTTCAAAATGTACTTTTTTTTTTCTTTGGATACTTACATAGCCAAAGGGAACCACAAATCCCATCACCAAAGCACAGAAAAACATGACCATACACAGAATGAATAGAAGACCTTGATAAGAAGTGATGTCGATCTAGAGATTCAAAAAACAACAGAACTTGTAATATTGTTCTATTTTACATGTTCATATGGTAACTGGTAACACAAATATAATAAAAGACACTGATGTTCAATAAAATGTTTCTTAGTATTTGTAGTTGGTAAAATTCTTCTGCCGTTTGCTCACCTTGCTTTGAAAGCTGAAGACGGTGACACACAGACACACTGTGGCGGTGATGCCAATGCACAGCACTACAGATTTGGTGTTGTAGAAGCTGGCAGAAGTAAGAGCAGGTACTGTTATGTTCAGTGGAAATCAAACATATCATGGAAAAGCATGCACACATAGCAGATATGTCATTACCTAGAGATAAAACCCAACATGCAAGCCATGCTCATAGTCTGCGTTTGCACAGTGTTCACAGAAGCATGCAAAAAAGACAGAGGGGGAAAAAAGAACATTAAAAATATATTTATTTATTATACAATGTTTTACAATTACAAAAAAAAAACATACTCAACATAAATCTAGACATTCTAAAATAGTAGAAATTCATTAAACTAAAAAAGCATGCACTTTACATGCATAATGTAGCTTTACATGACTTGTTCACCACCAATGGATGATCTGCAGTAAATGCCGTAAGAATAAGAGTCCAAACAGCAATATTTAAATGTAATCCACACCACTCCAGTCCATCAGTTAACATGTTCTGAAGTCAAAATTGTGTTCAAATCCATATAGGGTCTGAGTTGTAGCCTGGGCCCGCCCATACATCCTGTGATGCTACATTCAATTTCGCAAGCAAAGTTAGTCTGTCAAAGCTGCCGTTTTAAAGCATTTCCGTTTCCAAAAAAGTGGGAACCAGCGAGACTGAGGTGGGTGTAATGCATTGACGCAGCAGTTCTGCAACTGGAGACAATGCCAGCTTTCCAACATGGCGTGTACCGAGCAGCACGAATCATTCGACTCTGTTGTTGCAGCTGTTTTGAGAAATATTCATGACAGGTTTTCTTTAAAAATGAAGCAGAAGTAATTCAAGTAAGTAAAGGCATTTTCCTACTGCTTTAATGAAGCTAGCTACAATTAGTTACGATGGCTTCAGGTTCTGGCGCTATGCATACGTCATACAAGATCATACAAGACAGCATATTAAGTTTGCAAATTAAAACAACAACAACCGTAAAACAGTTTACGGAAGTTTAGTCTATTAGCCCTTTTAAGTTATCTGTACTTAAACATTTAAGTTAACTCAATGAAGAGACCACATTTGGTTAACTCAATAAATCAAGTTGTCATTTTTCCATTACTCAAATGAACTGAGGGAATCACTTTCCTCAAACGTGAAACGTGAAGTCGTGAAAGCCAAGCTATCTGAGTTGAGTAATTAATGACAGAATTTTCATTTTGGGGTAACCTAACTCTTTAACAAATGGACTGGAATGGTGTTGATAATAGTGATGTTTTGATCAGCTGTTTTAACTCTCATCCTGATGGCACCCATTCACTGTAGGGCATCCATTACTGAGCAAGTTATGAAATGCTACATTACTCCAAATTTGGTCCTATGAAGAAAGAAATGTACTAAATCTAAGGTTTAATAAATTTTGCAGGATTTTTTAAGGTGAGCTATTCCTTTAATTAACTGTGGTACTCACAAAGATTGTAAGCAAAATAAGATTCCATGGAAACTGCCTCCTGTAAAACAGAAATGAAAAGATGGATGCCACTGTTATTTTATGATGTTTTTTCCCATATAGACATGAATATATAACTAGTATATTACAACACCTGCAATTTGTTTACAGTTTTTTTTTATTTACCTCAAATCACCACAGCAAGCCAATAAAATATATGTGACAAGAAACAGAAGACTGCGAAACACAAACATTGCTTGAGTTAGAAATACAGTTAGTATGTCCAAGTCATACATATTTTAGAACATTTATGACATGAATTTTAATTGCTGATTAAACAGCAGTTTCACATACTTGGACATGGAGTATAAAACAGGATGTGTCTGAATGTATAACCTCACTGGAGCACTAAAGCAGAGAGAAAAGGATCAGGAATCTCAAGATGTTGATATACAATCTAATATGCTCAAACATAATTGATAAATAACATAAACTACCACTCAAAAGTTGATTATATGTTGATTTGCTGATCAAGATTTCTGATTATTATTAACATTATTATCATATATCATTATAGTTTTTGTGAAGACTTTTTGCCCCTTAGCTTTTGATCAACAGTGTAATTCAGTGACGAGACATTGTTATTTATTAGTAATATTTTTAATAAAAAAATTATTTACTCACCAGAATGTGAAGAGAGCAATAACTGCTATTGTTGAAAAGAGCTGTAGCATCAGAATTGAATAAACCTGCAAGAATATCAGAGTAACAGTAAGATTTTCTGTACAAACATTTAGATTTGATTGTCCTCTATAATTTACATAATTATAGTTTAAATGTTTCAGCTGCTACCTTTCTTATAAAAACATGTCTAATGTACATGTCATCCCAGGAAAAAGTTCCTTCACCATAATAGTAACCAGGACATCCTGCATAGAAATCATAAAATAAAAATGAAGACAAGAAAAAAATATATATATGACAAAAAAACACAATGTTAGTTGTGAAATATAGATAGATCTTAGATCTCTACCTGCATTTGCCTCCTCATAGCTTGGAGGCATGTTCCCTTCAACAGTCTGAACTGTTGGAGCAACCTGTTAAAAACATATTGAGCAAATATTCAGACCTTATGATATAGAAGTATTTAATGTCGCTAAATAATGTCCTGAAAAAGCAAGCTCTCATCTTTGGTTAACGCATGCTCTATGTCAACTGTGGTCCATTTTTTACATAAAAGGCCTAAAATGTTTTACATAAAATGAGATAAAATGTTTGTATAAGTGTTATTTATAACTCAGAATTATGATCCAACCCAGTTCAGATATTAACAGACCTGTACAAAATAAACAGATATGCCTTATGAAAAAACTTTGGGTTTTATGATTGCAAAATTTAAGAATGTTCGTTTAGGTTTTTATTATTATTATTATTATTATTTTTTTTTTACTGTTTACTGTGATGGGTTTATCCCATATGTAAAACAACAAAGAAGCTTGATCTATAAATAGTCATAAAAATCTTCTTATGGAAAAATATGAATGTGTAGAATATCTTGTGAAGCTTCTGAATTAGTCTTCTCTGAGGATTGTTGTTGTAATGCAATGAATTAGTCTTCTCTGAGCATTGTTGTTGTAATGCATACATTGTTGTTGTAATGCCACTAAATTTAAAAAATATTCTTTTATATGCTGAAGTCATGTCCAGCATTAATTCCCTTCTGTTACTGCTTACAGGGTTTGAAGAGAGTAGTTTTTCTATTCTATTCTACAGTAATCAATAAAATTATACCTTACCTTTTTCTGTGTCATTTTATTTTGTTGTTTTTATGTTTAATGTCTAGCGATGATATGTTGTCACAGCAGACAGAGCAGTTGTAGATGTTTGTGCTGGATGCGGGTCAGTCTGTGTTTCGTGTGTGTTTCAGTGGAGATTTACTCCAGGCTTTTATAGTGTCTATTCAGGCTAATCCTTCTTACGTTCCCATCAGTCCCTCCTCCACACAGTTCATTCTAGCATAGTCTCAGAGCTAGACAGCATTGATGGGATTGAGCGGGAACATACCTTCTAGAGAGGCGCTGGGCTTTCATTTGATCTGAGATGCAACCTTCTCATTAGAAAACAGGTGTGCTATAATAAGAGTTAGGCCTATGTAGAATAAAGAAGCGCATTCCATCCACTACATTACATACCTGACCGGAAGGATAATGCTGTGTAAGTACACATATACACAGTAGTCAGCATTTGAAGTGGATCCGAATTTTCTAAAACATTAAAATTGTTCTAAAACATAAAGCAAAAAAAAAAAAATGTGTTCTTGTCTTTGCACAACTTTGATGAACTTCAAATCTTGAGTACTGTTTACTATATATATATATATATATATATATATATATATATATACACATACATTATATATCAGGCAGCTCCATAGACCACAATGCAACACAGTATTGCTTAAAAGCAATTGCACTGGCAATATAAGGCAAAAAAAAAAAAAAAAAACATTTCTGAAGGCTGTAATATGATACTGTATAATAATGATTAGTGTTTTGGGTCATCTGACAGTCAGGTCTTGAAATGGTGACTTCATGGCTTTTGTAAGGCTGGTTTTGTAATGACTAATGAGCTATGTGTTAAGAAAGTTAAAGGTTTAAAGGTTTATTTCTAAAGTCCCTGGAAACCTCCATGTCAATAGGGTAAACTAAAGTACGATTTGTGCTATTTTAATAACTCAGAATAACAGTCGCTGCACAATTTTCTGTTTCAGAGGTTTCAGATGTTTCAGATGACTCTAATCTGAGGTGAATCTCCTCTCAAACAGCTGCTCACAACTGCAGTTCTGTGCATGATGAAATTACAGTATGTATAGAGCCAGTAGCTTTTTAATATCCATGCATCAGCATTTTCTAAACATTTGACAAACCAAAAAAAACTGAAGTTGTAAACAGTCTTTTTTCAATCAGTATCCGATTTTTAGTTTTTAGCACTTTTTATATTCACAATATAAAATGCATCTATGTGTGTATACAGAAGTGTATACAGTGTTATGGGGACCTCATGTTCCTACAATGACAGCCACACCAATACATCTGTGTTCGTGTGTCACATGTTAAATGTTATTTTTTTCTCTTTCATTGGCTGGACAAGAAACTACAAATAATACTTTGTAAAATAATATTTTAAGATTTTATTTAAGCAAATACCAATAATGTTACTGTTTTGTTAAAGAGACAGAATCCTCAGAATTCAGCCGGACCAGACTATCCACCCTGAAGTACTGACCAGTTGTCTCCAATGTTTACAGACATCTTTAAGACCTCTTTGGAGATATGCCTTGTGTCAGCCTGCATCATCGCAATCCCCCCAAAAAACCCAGCCTCACAGGTCTAAATGACAAAAGAGCCGTTGCCCTGACAGCTGTAATGAAGTCCTTGGCAATGAACATGATTCTGACTGCGGTTCATGTTAATGTAGTATTACATAGTAACCTCAAGAGGGCGCACTTACTGCATATAAGTTCAAATATACAGTACGTAAAGTAGATCAAAAACTTCCATCAAAGTTGTCTCTAAAACCTAAAAACAAAATACTTTCTTGTCTTAGAACAATTCTAATTATCTTTTTTTGATCCACTTAAAACACATATAGGTTTCATAAATATTATTTGTGTAGAATCTGAGTTTCCATTTGTTAACTTTATTTTTTTTACATTTCTTAACATTAACAACGGAACAAAAAAAAAAAAAACTTCCAAAAGCATTCTTATTATTCTTAGTTAATGTTAATATATAAGTTTAATGGATCTAAACAACATGAACAATAAATAGTTGTTTTATTTACTCACATTAATGAATAAAAAATTAATAGCCTAGCCTACTATAACAAATGCATTGCTCATTTTAAATGTAACTTAATGCATTAACAAATGAGACATGATTGTAAAGTATTATCTATATTTTATATACTAATTCATACATACATCAAATCATGTTAAGGCTTTAAAACGAATATCATTAATGTTACTGTTTATCTAAATGTAAAATGGCACAGTAACCTCAGGGGGGATTAGAGCATATAATTCTATATCAAGTATTATTGGTTTAATGTACTCTAAATATTATATGTAGCTGTAAAATCTCTCATTATATAATTATTCTTTTATATCTACATTTTTTTCTTAAGAATCATGTGGGACTATCAAAAAAATGAGAGGAAAGGGGTTACAAACATTAAGATCACTTTAAATAGAATGAACAGTGTCAATCTTTCTTTCTTTCTTTCCTTCTTTCTCTCTTTTAAAACCACAACTAATCAGGGCAAAATGCAAATGGAGTTCCTTTGTCCCGTTCACAGTTGTGAGAGGTTTCCTGGCACGTTTGATTTATTTCTGTTGCCTCCTCTTCATTCTTCAAAGAGCATCTTATTTTCTAACATTCCACATGAAGTGGAAGTATTCACTATAATAGGAATAGTATATGATCATCTATGGTGTTCAGGTTGATAACACTTTATAAACAAAACAATCTAAGTTTTCTAGACTAATTCTGTGCTACAATACTATACTGCAATGACAACGGTGATTTAATCTTCTATTTGTTGATTAAAAAATGCATGAAGGGAAATATAGATTTTCATTCCCACTTGAACCCCTGGAGCCATTATTTAAATGAAGGTGAAAATCTTGGTATATATAGTACATCATCTCCATACACATGCTGCTTACATTTGCCAGTTGCTAGGATACCATTGTGCACCATCAGCGTTACATGTGCAGCGAAACGTGAGGCACAATATGCATGGATATAAAATACTCAGCCTGATGCGTCGCAAAACTTGAAAAGTCATTTTTTAATATCACATAATCTGCCATCTCTATGGAAAAAATAAGCATTATACATTTACCAAATATACATTTAGATGCAAGTGAAATAAATGAATTTAATTTGTGTGGAAATGGCAAAAATCCTTTTGCAGCTAGCTCATCCTCTTTAAGGAAATTCCACACTGCAAAGGGTAAAATAAACCATATCCATGCATAGCTGTTGTAAATTATGTTGATTTAACACTTTAATAGACACTGGTGAGTCCTTTCTTGATAAAACAACCCATGGTCCCTGGTTCTTTTATGACATTAGCACACAAGAATACATACTACAGTCTTATACAGTTATAAGAAACTATCATATACAGTATTTCAATTTATAATACATGTTTTTTTACAACCAAGGATTTGACTGGCTGACAAATATAAACAATATTTATAAAGGTCCACAAAGAGATATAAGAATTTGTTTAATGAGATTATTGAATTGTGCAAATGAATTGAAATTGATCTGAAAGATTGTACAATGTGTTGAATATGATGATAAATGCATAGCATCTGGAGTGAGAAAAATACTTATAACATCCCACTTTATACACTGATCTTGCATTGTAAGCCCAAATGAATTCTAGTTATAAAACAGCCATCACCTGAAAATCTATACCATCTTCCACTGTTTTATATTTCTTGAAAACAAGTCAAAATGTCCAGCATCTGCTTCCATACTCATCTTGCTCTTGTGTTCCACTGGAAAAGTTCAAAGTCAGTTTTTGCTTGTGGTGGAGCAAGTCTGAGGTGTCTGAGTAAGTGCTAGTTAAAATCAGATGCTTATCCTTTGTACAAGAAGAGCACCCTGAATCTATGTTTTGGCCTAGACTTGGGTAGGTCTCTTTCTGTTTTCAGGGGTCAATATGGAAGGCTAGGAGTTTCTCGGAGTGCTGGTTGTTGAGGGTACGTAGGTCAGGCAGACGTAGTAGGAGTTTGGGGAAGAGGGAGCTGTCCTCTGGCCTTCGCCGAGTGATGAGAGCACGAAGAGCGCCAATCAAATCCTCCTGGAGCTGCTCTACGGCCCCCACGTCTGAGATACCCGAACGATCTTATAAAGAGTAACAGAAAGACTGTCTCAAACACTATAAAGATGCCTGGCTATTTGTCTGCACAAGCAACTATCTCAACAAATGAATAAAGGCTTCAATCAATCAGTTTTAAAAACAGTGCTTGCACATAATAATTCTCTCAATTAACGGGAATCTAAGCTACCTGCAGAAACCAGCACCACAGCCATGAAGAGGGCCATCTCATCGGCCTCCAGACACATGTTCCCCAGCTTCTCACTGAACTCAAACATGGCGTCCAGAAGGCTGCCCATGCCCAGCACTCGCAGGGAAGCCAGCGGGTAGGTCTGACCATTCAGGAATGTTACAGTACGTTCCTTGGCATCAAACAGTGAGCAGAACCTCACCATAAGAACCTGCAATAAATCAAAGTGAGGGTTAGAAAAATAACATTACATAAACTGTTAAAGATTCAGCCGTGTAACTTACATCATAACTATTGAAGATACTAAATTGTTTCTTGCTCAGGGCCACAATCTTGACTCAAAGACTGACATTTAGTACAGTTTAATGCTAAAACTATTTTATTTTGGCTCTATATGACATTTGAAATGCACCCTTGCTAATAAGACTTAATCAAAACATAACAACCAGTGAAATGAGGAGTATCAAGGGACCACATGATAAGGCAATTGGGTCATGAAGTAAAGAAATCTCCTCACTGTTTTATTTTTTTTAAATGATTACTTTCAAAAAAACTGATTTACAGAACTGATTTGAGGACAGGCATTGGCGTTTCTCACCTGAAAGGTTCCTGCCTTCAGCAACATGACTTGATCATGTTGACTCAGGGCCTGAAACCCTGGAATGCTTTTGGCAAATTCAACTACTTCTTTAACAGCTGGAGTGAAGCACTGGGAGAAACTCTCCCAGACCTGTTGACTGGAGTGACTTGCTGGGGAGATGGGACATGCATTGAGAGGACATGCCTAAAAGATTCAGAAAGAGAAAGAACATTTAAAGTTAAATAAAAATAGTAAACTAAGACTAGCACACAAATCACACACCATCTAAAAAAAAAAAAAAAAAAAAACATACCAAAACTTTAGCACCAGGGCTCAGTCTCCAAGGACAAGATGTTTGAGTGGAGTAATTGTTAAGCTTTGATGGGTAGCTTTGAGAAGGTATAGTTCCCTGACTTGGACTTGAGGACTGTGGGAAGTTATAGTGACCGTTGTCCATAACTTGGGTTGCGGGTTTGCTGTTGTGGTTGGCGACAGGGCATCTGGATTGGGGTAGACAGCTTGTTGTGGAATGGATGGAATGTTCTTGGGGTGAGATGAGTGATTGAGGGTGAGACTGGCTGTAGTCAGACTCTTGAATTGGATTATGATGGTAGGAAGAAGAATCGTTGTTATTAATGTTGTTGTCATCGTTAACCTTTACCAACAGTTTCTCCCCATTCACAAAGACATTGCGATAAGTTTGCGAGATAGCACCGATGGCCTCTTCTGACTGGCCATCTTCAGGGCTGGTAGGAGTCTCTATGGGTATAGTACAGCTGATATCCATGGATGCTGATTCATTAAGGCTGTTCATGTAACTCTGCATTTCGTCCAGTAGGCGTTGTTTCTCACGCTTCGGAATGCGCCCAAACCGCACAGCTGGAAAAAAAAATGGAGGTATAAATGTTACTATAAGAAATGGTGAGACATAAAAGGCGGCCATAATCTCACAGCTTTACAATAATGCATTGTAGTATAAAAGGGTGTGCTGTATTGTGAATAAAAGTAATGGCAAAATAAGATTGTTAGACGTGCAGAGGAGTAGGTTCATTAACAATGGCAAAACCATGATAGCTTTACTGATTTATAAAATAAAAACCTTTTTTTAGACCAAAAGGGGACAGTCTTGGACAATTATGGAATAATGGTTAGATAGTTGGACCTATAACCCTGAGTTAATGAGGGTTTGATCCTCAGTATTGCTCTCTGTGCACCTCAGCAATGACTGGCCATTGCTCCAGGTGTGTGTGTGCTCACTACTCACGGCTGTATGTTAAACAATTTATCAGTATACTATATTTGGCCATGTCAGGGGTGTCAAATCCTGCTCTTGGAGTGCCACTGTCCTACAGAGTTTAGCTCAACCCCAATTAAACACACCTGAACCTGCTAGGAAAACGATGAAAATCTTTTAGGCTAAGCATTGAAAGAAAGTAGCCTCAAGGACAAAGTTTGGACACTCCTGCAATAGAGTCATTGGTTCAATATTTGCAACATAAGGTTAACAGTTGTCTTCTATGGATGCTTTGGCATCCAGTACACAGTAGTAAGTTTTTTATTTACAGATTTGGTAGACAGTTTTACTAATAGGATGCACTTTAGGACACCAGGACCACTGTACTAAAAAATCTGCATTTAGTAGACATAAAACATGACTACATCACAGTGACTACCAGGCTTTCATATTAGATTACGGCTAATGTCCAAAGCTACTGTTCTACATCCCCCACATTTTCTCATCCATGTCTCCCCCTACTCTACCTCTCAGAGCTATTTATAGATCCGACTACAGTGTAATACCTCCCCCCCATCCTTCTCTTTCCCTCTCTTTGTGTCTCTATCCCATTGGAAAGTGGGGCAGTGGGTCACCGAAGCAGAGGTGATGTCACTAAGCGAATAAGTGATGAGTGAATGACAGCAGGTGAAACAGATACTGAGTTAAAGGGATAGCAGGCTAAGGGTGAAAAGGGTTGAAAGGACAAGGCATTAGAAAAGTTAAGCACTGAAACATTGTATGGCAGAGCAACGTGATTTGATCAACTGGACTGATAAAAAGCACTAAGTGTTGAGCAATGAGAAAGGTAAAAGACAAAACTGCTGAGACAAGCACTAATGCAAAACTAGGTCTTTAGGTCTGTAACAGAACAAAGATTTGAAGGCTTTTTGTGTTTAGAGGTGTCATGTGTCACCATCACGTGAAGATGAGGATTAGTGTAAGAACAGATGCCAAGGTATCAGATAACAAGTGCAATGACATAATGTAATGGAGGGAGATAATAGCATACAATCAGAGTCACCAAGTATTAGCTATGGCTGTGCATTCGAGCGCATTACAACAGATCAGTACCCTGAAAAGTTAAAACCACAAAAGTTATTCATAAACTTCCAAATTAATTCGAAATCTAGTGTAATTACAGTGTAAGTGGCTGCCGGGGAGGAAAACAAGGTCAAGTACATCATGTGACGTTGAAATATGATGGTGCATATCACTTTACTTTCCCACTTTTTAGGTCACCTAAATATGTACACTAGCCCCAGAAAATATGATTTATTATCAGCCCAGTTTACAAAGCTCCCTAGAGACAATACTGTCCTGTATGGACAAAGTGTGCTAGAGGACAAATTGAAAAGATATTTTAGTATGTTTATGCATTGCATTCAACTGAAATAAAGGTCTCTTAGCTTCTGGGTTACATCGACAAAGCACTTTATTTAATCCCAGCTAGCACTCGGATCTTAATTAATCCTGCAGTACAGCAAATGAAGAACTGGAAACACATTAAACTGCAGCGTGCTAGGTACTTGGGCCATTTGTGTCCCCAATTCCCCAAATTAACCTGATTTGCTGCAGTTTTTACAGTGAGTGATGACTTGTGGGATTTCAGAGAGCCCACACTAATAAATCAGCGGTGAAAGGAAACTGTCAGAATGGGGTGTAAGCTATAGGTGCAAACAGCACAGAACAGATGGTGGATGTGGGGATGAGAAAATATAAACGTACAGTAGTTTTTTAATATACTATAGTGGTGAGGTCATATTAGCAACCTTTTGCAGGCAAAAAAAAGACTCATTGTCCATTGTCAAGCGTGCACCGATGCATCCTACATCCCAGATTTGCAGATTCTGATTTAAAAGATTACTGAATTTTCAAAGCAAAACCTTTTTCAAGTTACTGATTTGTACTGAGCATTTTTATCATGTTGCTGAGCAGTTGCTAGGGTGTTGCATATGGTTGTTAAGTGGGCTTTTACTGGCTTATGTTCAATCAGTCAATATTCTGGTCTAACTGCTGGGAGGTTAATAGAACAAAATATTTGTAGCAATACTAATATTTTGAATGGTCATTTTGTATGTTGTTCATAACTGCGTGTTTAAAGCTCATACCGTCTCTGGACATGCCGACAGAGAGGCACTTCTTAAATCGACAGTGCTGACAGCGATTGCGGTTCATCCTCATGATCAGACAGTTTTCATTCTTCACACACATCTTATAATGGATGTTTTGCTGGATACTGCGGCGGAAGAAACCCTGAGGATAACACAAGATCAGAGTGAATGTGTGTTTGTGCCTACAGTCACAGACCACATCAGTTATGCATTGTGAGGGTATTTTATGAGCGAGCGGTGTGCATGTGTCTGTTCTTACCTTGCATCCCTCACATGCATGGACGCCATAGTGAAATCCTGATGCAATATCCCCACATACTTTGCAGAGCAACACCATCCCTCCTGTTTCTAGTAAAAAAAAAATTGTCAACAGTAAGTTAGCAGTGGACGACGTTCACTGAATTTAAGACAATATCAAAAAAGACTCTGATAATACTCACTGGTAAAGGTACCAGTGAACATACTTGGTCGCCTGCCGACTACTGGGTGAGAGTATGTGTTTTGGCCTGATGATGTTACAGTCTGTGTAACAGGGTTGACAGTGGTAGCACTGCTTACTTCTGGAAATTGGAAAACCAGTTTGTTGCCCCCTGCAGAACTGCCATTGCTTCCCATTGAATGTTTTTTAAGGGCACCAAGCTCAGTGAAAGAAACCTCCTCCGGGGACGAGGGCTGAGAGGCTGGAGATTGGGTTTGGTACCCACTGGATGGGCTTCCTGGACTGGGGCTGGCGCTTCCAGTTGAGCCTGCATAGAGGATCACTCCTCCACCTGTGTGAAGGAAGAGAAAGTAAAACAACCAAGTTTACATTAAGGGTCATTGGTCTTATCATTTATATTGAGCTCTGTCATGAAACTCTAGACAGTGTATACATCCTTAATTAAATCTGCTAAATTACTACATGCACAACCAGACTGGTTTCCGGTGTATAAGCAGCCAGAGAGATTGCTTGCTCAACACTTAAAACGTCTAGTTAAGTGTCCGCTGTACATTCACTCCTCAGTAACCCTCCACCTCCCCTTGCTTCACCTGTCTAGATCTGCTATTGGTCTAGTGTGCATATGAATTGCCAGTATCAAGTTTTTATAATTGTGTAACTGTTTCTTTGTTGGACTTAAACATGAAAAATATTGTGTATTGAAAAATATTGTGTATTGGTGTCTTTCCACGGAGAAGACGATCTGTTTGCATGCCACTTAAACCGAGACAATACAGCAATATATCACCACAAAATGGAATTTTAAAAAATGAGACTGTGTTTTATACCAGAGTAACCTGCTCTGTCTGTCATGTTATCAGTTTTCCTCTTTGCTGTAATATTTATTGCATGAGAACATGATGTACCTGTAGTGTAAAAAACGCAAATTTTCCCCCACCAGTAGGATGTTTCTTCCAGACCACTAATTTCTACGTAAACTCGGAAATGTCTCACATGTTTGCTGCACTTAGTCTGTCAGCTCATCCTTCTCCATGAATCACATGTTTCAAACCGCGCCAGTGGAAGGTTTAAACGTGAGAAATGAGCCAGGATGTGCCAGACTGACTCACGTGCGCAAGTGCGATGCAGAGGAATCTTTAGATTTAGAAGATTTCTTTCAGTCGGTTCACTTCACCGATCTGTCCAAAACGAAATCCAAGGAAATGCATGCTTAATTTAGCATGTTATATGTTACTTTAATTTCTGATTTTTAATATTATTATTTCTTTCTTCTCCTGGAAAAAAATTAATGTCTTCTTTAATTCCTTAAAATTAATACGTCATAAAACAAAGCCCTTAAACTATGTAATCCTTTGAAGTTTAATGATGATTAAGTCCTTTGTATTGTATTTTTATATTGTATCTTTCTGTATTTCTTTCTTTATTTTCCAGTTATGTTTAATTATTTATGTATTTTTGTCATGCTGCTGCATCTTGGATTATTATTATTTTTTTACTGTTGTTTACTTGGTATTTTGTTCTTTAAAGCAATGGGGGGACCCTTCCCAAGTCAATTAAATCTTTATAAATCTTTATATTCTTTATAAAGAATCTTTATAAAGAACCGACTCCTAAAACAGTTTGTTTGCGAATCGTACACACGGATCTGAGAACTCCCACGCGCGCTGCTTGCTTCTCTGGCGGCGCGCCCGGGAACGCGCTCCAGAGCTGCCAGCCACCTGACCGCCGACTCACATGCGCTCTTGACATAGTGAACGCCCCAAAACACAAGCCTCTTTCCGCAGTCCCGTGTCTAGAACAGCCGCAGTACGGGAGAAAAAAATGCACAATTGCCAGCCTGCTCCTCACGTTTAAAGAGGATTTAAAAACAGTAACCAAGGCCATATTTATGCGCGCATGTTTATAATACTTGAGTCACCGGAAACTGGAGTGCATGCATGAACGTGCACGGTCACGTTTACTTTAGCCTTTTTTTAACCTAACACATCCACTAGTTTAAACAACGCGATTCCTCACAAATGGCTTGAAATATAACTTAGGCTACGTTAAATATCCTTCCCAATTGAATAATGCACCTGAATTAACACCATTGTGGCATTTAAAAGGGACATAATAAACACCATGACACACTAAACCTTTGCTGTAATGTAATGTGTCTCACATGCACATTGGTGTTTGTGAGTGACTCAAAGAATGAATAAATGGATGGGTTATTGAATTTCAGTTGTTTTTGTATGAATTTGCCCTTTTGCAGCTGCCCTGAGGCTAAACAAACGTCCCACTCAAACGCGATAGTCATAACTGACAGATATTGACATAGGAACTATTCATTTGTATATGCAAGTTTATTTTTTAGTATAATCACTTTGTGAATACATTTAAACCACAATCGTGTAAAAGTACACTATTTATGATTAGTGGCCTATTTTGCATTACAAGGCTTCTTAACTCTGTCCTTCAAGGTGCAAGGGTCACTCTTTATTATTGATAAAAGGGTTAACACCTAATATGGGTCATGTGATGCACCTCAGCCAATCATACACTAGCCTTTGGTCTCCTTGTGTACCACCACAGTCACAGAATCACCTATTACACTTTTTGGGTTAAAGATTGCTGGCTTGCCTTCAAGTGGCTTTGCTAGAAAGTTACTGTCAGGTGAGTTTGATCAAGGATGATCAACTCTAAACTCTGCAGGGAAGTGGACAACATGGGCCATAGTTGAGAATGCCCGCTGTATTGTATGGTGTAGTAATATATAGGCTATAGTGCTTTGTATCAATTAGAATAGACAGGCTTACTTGACCTAAAAGCAAATAAGCAAATAACACACTATGCTGCTTCCTTTCAGTGTTAATTGTTTATTTGAGAATTATATCATACAATTAATTATAAAATAGCAAATTATAGAAAAATCATGAACATTAAAATGATTTCCAACATTAGTCAGAACTAAACATAAAAAGGGACATTACAAAACCCCACCCCACTCCCACTATTTTGATAATGATAGGCCTACCTACACAATATCTTCTTTTATGTGAATAAAGAATAGTATACAGCTTAAAATAAAATGGGAGTGAATATGATGATGAATATAATTTTGGGTGAACTATCTAATATTAAGTAAATTCCATTTTCACTGGTTTGGCAGGTGTGCTTTCTCAGTTGGGAGACTTTGATTTGTTGTTTCAAGATTTGTTTATAGAGCTGAATGCCCTCAGACATGTGATGCTGCAGAAAAGTAGGTCAACATTGCTTCATTACATCTTCTAGGAGCCAACACACATGTGCAGTGTAACTTATGCAATTTCCACACATGAACATTTATTATCATATACATTGTGATGTAGTTAATTTATTTTTAAGACCATACCTTAAAGGATAAAAAAAGTGTATATAATAATGAGATTTAGAATCAAGGATCAATATCAGATGTTGTACTGGGACAATATGCAATGTGCATGTGAGGTACCTGTGAGCTTCCTGTTTGTCAAGCAATTTTTATTCAGAAATTGATAATAAATAATCCAAATAATTATAAGTAACGCACTGAATGTAAGTTTAAGTGGATGTAAAATAGCATTTCCTTGAGTACATATGATCTTATAAAAGTGTGCTTCTTATAAACGTGAGTTAAACAGAGATCATGCACTCAGAGAAGAAAGATCTGAGCTCAGATCTGTGCCTCTTTGACTTTGACCCAGTGACCAGTCTCCCTCCCTTCAGAGGCAGGATGAGACACAGCCTGCCGGAACAAAAACATAGGCAAGGAGGGGGTGGGAAATCACGCGTGGCACGTGGAGCCTGGGGTTGATCCACGTGATGGTGAAAGTGAAAGTCTGTCTGTATGAATACTGCTGCGTTTGACATCATCATGCCTGATGAAATGCAAAACGTGCAAGGTGGAAAACAGAGCACATTCTAAGAAATCCCAGTACAAGATTGACAAAAAAAAATATGGCAAATCGCCAACATAGCTAGCTAGGTGTTTCCAGAAATGTAAACATTTTAGATTCAAATGTTGTAACATAAATTAACTTAATTAAATTAATGTATGTATCATTATAAGGATATATTTGTTGCCAAATCTTATAATTTTATAATAAGCTTTAATAAGAAAAATACAAATGTCTAAATGCCTCATAAGGAATGCCATGTGATGACAATAAACAAAACAATGGTTTATTGACTTCTGTGCCATAAATGTTGACCATGTTTTCTTTCATTAACGATCGTTATCTTCTCACATGTTCATGAGCAGTTACTGACATACACTTTAAGCACGTGTTGGAATGAATGTACAAGAGGAGCGCTATTGATAATGACAGTCAGTCATCGGCGCAAAGCGTGACCTGGTGAATGAACAGTAACCTGATCGAAAACAAACACCTTACAGTAGTTTGCATTTTGCCCACCCCCCAGCTACTGTACCAGAGACGGGTGCTAAATCACTAACGAAAGAAAAAGCATTTTCTAAATTTTTTAGCAACAGGTCGCTGGTTTGGAAGTAACGCCGTGAAACAGTTCACGATTAATTTATGAGGATGCGTCATGATGTACAGTATACCGGGAAGAACGCGTGAGCAGAGTGAGCTACACGTGAGTTTGTTTACGTGCAACGCGAAACCGGAAATATTTGCCAGAACACCGGTAGTCCGTTTACGCAGGTTCGCGATATAACAATTTTTTTTTAAATAAAAGATCGGAAGAGCGT
>JAUCNO010000134.1:100413-123045 GCA_032353835.1 Enteromius viviparus
ATGCAGAGACGGTCTCTGTAGTCAAGATGACGGAAATCACTGGAAATCAGGTGTCCCCAACTAAGCAAGCCAGAGGCAACAGCGGCAAGGAACCAAAACCCCATCCAGTGCGATACGTTGATTATTTAGAAACATGACCTTCAGCTCTGACTGTGTTTATGCTGTCTTTGTGTTACCCACATGAGATAAATATTTCCCAATATTGCATCATAGAAGGTTTGTGGGCATTACCTCATTACCTCCTCTCTTTTTTCCCACCCTCCCTCTGTTCACGCTGGTAAATTAGAGCAGACCCAGACCAGGCAAACCCTGCCAAATGACCCATCTTATAAATGCAGCATTGAGGCAGGGCACACACAGGAGCTTTTGTTGACAGTGTAAAGGTGTGCACCCTGCAGAGTGCCACAGGAGAGAGTAGACATGTGTTCATCTAAAGCCAAGGGACATGGGGCATGAAACAAACATACAAACTAGAGGCTAAGCTATTCATTTGGTGAAATAGCTTGCTCAGCAATGGATGAAGTGAATGGGTGCCATCAGTATGAGAGTCCAGTCCATCATTTAAAGGGTTGTGGGGGGAAAAAAGAGCAAAAGATAATGGGATACATGCAGCTTTTCATTACATTAACTGGATTAATTTTGTGGATTTTTGTCAAGTTTTTATTAGATGTTTGAATCCTTGAAGGCAATCATTCACTGAATTAATCAATTAGTGTGAAAGTGATGTAACTCTACATTTCCCCAATTTTTTGTGGTTGAGTAACATTTTTCGTTGAATATAATTACATAAAAACAAATATGTGTGCATAAAATTGGTCATGTCTTCCTCTAATGCTATAATGCCTCTAAGAAAGTATTACTATGTGTTACTACCAATTAATACTGTATGTGGTAGGCTCCATGTGAATGCTGGGTACGCTTTGCTCACAAGTCATTAACCTGTATAGGCAGTTCTCCTAACTGCTTGTTATTTCACCATTTTATTGGGTGAAATAAAACCATTGCTTTTTATATGTAGCAAGGCCTCATTCACCCCTAACACACACTCCCACACACACAAAACAGACTTCTCCTTATACCCAATGTTTGTCTAATAGTAGTTTGAGCAACTACTGCACAATAGAGGAATGTTTCATTCCTGACTTTGCTTTTTGTACTTTTGTTTACTCTTTTCATTTTCATTTTGATCACTTTTTACAGTTAAGTACTTAATAATGATTCTGTTTGATTTGATTCTGTACTCTACAAAGGGCATACATTTCCATACAAACCTATCTTTTCTTTTCTTTATATCCTTTAAAAAAACAAAGGATATAAAGAAGTTTTTTTTTTTCATACTGTTCTGCCTTTCTTACTTTTTTATTGTTCTTCTCATCGCTTTGTTGAAAACATCTTGAAAACTGTCATCTTGAGTGAGATGAAGAAACCGCTGAAGATGAAAACATGTCAAAAAGGGGAATTTTCAAAGGACAGCGAGTCAAAGAGGGAGGGATGAGGAAAACATAAGGAATTCTGTTCTGGGGAATTTGGAGCTTAAATAAAATAAAAAACAATAAAATAAAATAGGTCATATTTATTTGACATGTAAACAGTCAGTAACGGGACAGTAAGGTGTATTTGAATGTAGTTCAGTGTTTGTGTGTGTATGATTAGAGCAGGATTGATTGTTGATGCTTTCTGAAACATGGCCACTCTGCTCAGCCCTCACATGTGGAACAGTTTACTGCAGCGCTGCTCCAAATGAACACAACCTTACAGAGCAACAGACTGCAATTAAAAGAAAGAACCAGGCAAAGAGACAGACAAAGACAGAGACTTTTGTTAGTAAATTAAAAGCAGTGAACTAAACTGTGTCTTTATGCAAATCTAAAATGCAAAAGGTATCAGGTAATGTACCTGTAAAATGAAAACAGATGCCAATGGAACCTGCTTACTATAAAACTCTTAAATCTAAAATGTGCTAGACCTTAAAACTTATAAACCTGCTCCTTAAAAAATGCAATCCATTACAGTCATGTGTGTCAGTTAAGAAAACTTGTATTTGTAATCTGTATGAAGATATGGAAAGTCAGCTTCACCATTTATGGGTCTGTGCTCTGGAACTTTCCATCAAGTCCTGATGGAGGCAGGAGGAGGGGGTTAGCGAGCACTGGGTGCCCTCCACCCTGGGCATGTGGCAGTAGAACAGAGGCAGCTTTATTGAGCTGTGTCTCTGATTTAAATCATATGGCATTGCCTGGAATCACTTCATGGCTTGGAGGCCGTTCAAATGAATGCCCCAACAAGAGACTCACTCTATTTCTCCCCCTCATTTCATCTGTTTGTTGGCTCTCAGTTTCTTTCACAGTGGTTCTCACTAAAGCAACTGGTGACATGTCTCTTTGATTATGATGTTGATGAATTACTTACCTGAAGAAAATAAGCACTCAAAGAACTCAAAGTTTCAATGGTTCCTTGTCACTTAAAAGCATATCATTTATGTGAAATGTGACAGCTGATTTGATCTGGCTAAGTTGTTCACCAATTCAGGATAAACTATTTGTAAATAAGATTTTTGCTCAGACAGGCAGAATTTTTTTATTTTGCCTTATTCGACTCAAAACCATTTAGCTGTTTAGAGACCTGACAGCAGAAAACCACATGAAATCTGGCTTTTACAAACCCAGTCCAAATCACATTCATATGTGGTCTGAAATCAGAACACAATTTCAGGTTCTTGGAAATGTGTGTGTTTCAATCTAAATGGTCAGATCTGATTTTGTTATTTGTGTTTTCCCGAGTCATCATTTACACTGCAAAATCAAACGCACATTTCTAAGTGCATAAAGACTGGAAATAAACAAAAAAAGTAACTTAAGGTGCCATTAATGTTTTTTTTTTTTACTCTGACATAAAAGATGGTGATCTCATAGCTGTCAGATGTAGACAGTTTAAATTCTGCATTATTCTTCTTTAGGTACCCCTTTTGAAAATTCTTTTGACAATAAATAATATCGCACCTACACTGTAAAAAATCTCTGTAAAATTTATGGTAAAAACCAGCTGCTGTGGTTGCTGAAATTTGACCATAAAAAACTAATAATATTTTATGTTTTACAGTTTTAAGTTTATAGCTACTAACATAATTGAATTAACTGATATAATGTTAATATACCAACTTATTAAAGTACTGAAATCTGTTTTGTACCTTTTGAAATACACTGATATGCATCAAAAGTAGATGGTGATGAGAAAATCTTGTGATGAACCAAAGCCAATCACAAGCAGCTTTTAATATGGATATATATATATAGAAGGTGCTCAGTGTCATTCACTCAAACACTAAACACCATCATGGTGAGATTAAAATGAAATATGAAATAAACATTAATTAAAAAAATACATGTAACATACAAACATAATAAACATAACTGACAAGAAAAAATGAAGAAAAAACATAGTTATTTCAAAGAAAAAGCATCAAATTCAAACTGAATTTGAAATGCAATGCAGGGAATTCCAGAAATTTCAGTTTACATTTTTTCCCTTTTAATTTTACAGGAATTTATCATTAACCATTTAACAGGTTTTTACCATAGCGTTTTCACAATTTTTTACTGTTAAAATCACTGTCATGTTTTACAGTGTACATGTCCGCTAACTCTCATTAGAGTATCAAAAGACTCTGCAAACTCTTTATTGTGTTATTGTGTTTATTGTGCCTCCCAACAGATATTCTACTGACTATAAGTAACTTTACAAGTACATGTCAACTTAATCTACCCCTAACCCTACCAGTCTAATAACAATCTAATGAGAGTTAATAGATATTAAGGTGCAATGTTACTTATAGTCAACAGAATGTGTTAAAGGGAACATCAAAATAAAGTGAAACCCTTCATTAAATGTTGTATTTATTTCAACAGTTAGATCCTGACTAATTTTACGAGACAACACTGGTCTAATCTTGTGTGCTAAACAGTTGTTAATAGTTTTTTTTCCTTTTGTGTTTTTCTGCAGGCATCATTGGATTATTGTGCATCAATTCTGGATCACTTGCTAAGATCGTCTTCGATTCAGATCAGTGCAGTACAAATATTTATAATGGATTTACGATTATTGCAGAAAGCTTAGTAAGAAAGTTCCTTTTATAAAAAAGTGTGAAGTGAAAAGAAGTGATCATTTACCATCACAACGAAAGGACCACTCTCAAGTCTTTGGACACTGGAGGCCCGTCATCATTAAAATGGCAACCAATAGGGAGAGGTCTATGGGTCATATTACAGGGTTCTACCCCTTTGCCTTCAGTTCAATGCGAAACCACTCCCCCTTTGATCTTCTGGCCAATGGCAGCCTATTTGGACGATTTGGAGCAGACCTTCCCAAAGAGATGGCAGCTCTGTGTAAGTAGAATAATAATTTCATTGTATGCCTAGAACTGGAGCAAATAGTGTGTTCTTTTATCTTTTATTAACAGTAATAATGTAAAATATAATTACAATTGAAAATAGTGACATTATATTCACATAGAAAACAGTTATTTTTCAATTGTAATAATAATTCACATTTTACTTTATTTATTTTTTATTTTTTCAACTAAACGTGCATAAACAGACTTCTTTCCACAACAGTGAAAATAATGTAAAATATGTGAGTGTCTACAAACTTAAATGATACAAAAATTATTTTGTTAAAAGGAAGAGCAAAATAAATTAAGCTAATAGAAGATTTTGCCAGTAAAGTGCGCTTTGAGTTTGTTGAGTTCTGTGTGCTGATCTGATTCAGGGTTTGTTCTCAATGTCGGCCGTGTTCAGACATGTACAACCACTGTTTCAAACAGACCACATGTCAGTCACCAACTCCTGGAATAACCCTGCCCAAGCACATGCACACACACACACACACACACACACTAAAAAAAAGTCACATAGCGGTCATAAGATGTTTGATATGATACCTGGGATACTGCTTTGTTTTTTGTCTTCCTGACAGATAAAAGTAGTAAAAGTAAAATAGTTGTTTCAACAGTGCTGTAAGGATCCAGTTTGATTATCTCATTATGTGGTGCCTTCATACACGGACGCTCCATTAGCTCTATTCAATAAGAGATAACATCTACCCATCTCTCAATCTATCCGTTCTTTGCTTTGAGTGGGAACATACAGAGGCAGATAAGCTAGACAGGCGGGATTGTCTGTGTCTTTAAAAAGAGTATTTTAAAGCCTTCATCCTGTCCTCACTCCTAAAATTATGTCTCAAAATGTGACATATAATGCATGTGACACATAATGCAACAATGTACAAAATCTAGCTAAAAGCATTTTGGGCTAAACGTTGTCCAGTGGGTCTTTGCAGCTTCTTCAGCGAAATGTTCACAATCTAACCATATTTTATAATGGGTTCTGGAGTCAGATGTGGTGTTTTTTTTGGAGATTCAAGAAGGTAATATATATATATATATATATATATATATATATAATACAAAATAACTTTTTGAATCTATATATGAAACATGATATGAAACTCTGCATTTCAATATATAATAAGATTATTTTGAAAAACAGATGTTTTTTATTTTGAAAAATCTTTTTTTTATTTTTATACAGTGCCTTCCACTAATATTTGCACCCTTGGTAAATCTAAGTAAAGGTGGCCGTCAAAATAAATCTGCATTGTTTATCCTTTTGATCTTTCGTTCAAAAAATTAACAAACTTTTTACCTATCATTGAATTAAAACAATTTAAATTCGTAGAAACTATTTTTCTCCAATACTTGTTGGCCTCAAGTTTTTATAAGTAAATATATTAAATAAGTATATTTCCATTCATATTCACAATTTTGGGAAAAACCCAACATCCCTTAATCATCAAAACAATGAGAAAAAAACTAAGAATATATTTCTTACAAGCTGCAAAAGATAATTGAGCTTTACAAATTTGTGATGTGGCTTTAAGAAAAGAGCAGTGAAAAAGCAAAATAAACACAAGAATTAGTCACTGAGGACAAAATTAAGCTTTTGCCATGGGTGTCCTAGTCCTCTGACCTGAACCCTGAGTGAGGTGAACTAAAGAAGAGAACCAACATGGAGCTGGTAATCTAAACAGTCTGGAGTGATTCTGAATGAAGGAATGGTCTCTTTTCTCTTATCAGGTGTTCTCCAAACTCACTGGGTGCCAATAATTGTGGCCAACATGTATTGAAGAAAAACATTTATTTCATTATGAGTTTTTCTCCCCATTTTCAATTGTTTTACTTCAATGGTAGGTTAGAATTTTGTGAATTTTTTGAATGAAAGATCATAAGGAGAAACAATGCAGATTTATTTTCACAGCCACATTTACTCGGATTTACTAAGTGTGCAGATATTAGTGGAGGGCACTGTATATTATTAGTTTTTAAACTAATTAAAATAACCCAACTGCAGTTTGATTGAGATTAATTTAAATGCACAATAAAAAAAAAAGATTTTTGAAAAATGTATGTATATATATATATAAATTGTGGTGGGAAACAAACTGCTAAAGGGTTTTTTGTTTAAGGACACCTTAAAAACTCAACTGTTGTATGTGTCGGCCAGTTCATGACTTCAGCGCTGAAACATCAGCTTCAGTACTGACAGCAACTCTACTAAACCCTCCATAAAAGACCACTTTACTTTTTTATTTGCTTCAGATTTAATGACTTGAGATGTTAGACAAATTCAGAGTAAAATCTTGTACACTTTGCATGCTTTTACTCTGCACCTACAAACTGTGACATCTGTACAGCTAAAACTTTAAATTTTACATTCACCACTCATTAAGTAGAAGAATTGCCACACCATTTCTGAAAGATGACATTCAAAGAGCAGAAACACACATCAAATCGATACACAAATTCTCCATTTTCATTTTCATAAAACAGTTTTTGCAAAACACAACACACCATTATTTATGTAACACACACATATATAAATGTATATATGTAAAAGAAAAAGAAAGGTAAAATACTGGTCAGTCCTCTACTATATCTCTACTGCCCCTAAATATGGGTTTATTTGTATGGTGTATGGTAAAGCCAAATTTGGTATATTGGTTTGATGATATCTTTACTGTACAGTAGTTCACGTAGTTCATTAAGTGTGACTGGAAAGTCTCTCTCTCTCAATTAATCAATCAAACAATGTGCAATCTCACATTTCCATTCAAATGGTAACGTGTACAACATACATAAAATGGATTGCACACAAACCAACACACACTCTCATCTGCACATGAGTTTGGGAATCTAGTGGAGCTTCTAGTTTCAGAAATGGAGAATGTGTGATGGAAAAAAGGTTAGCATTTGAAACAAATGGCACATTTTTCTTTTAAGAGCAAGGCAGAAGATGGTCAAATGCAGAGGTTACTGCAGGACTGAGGCTGTGAAAGCACAAACTCCACATTGTGCCTCTTTATTTATTTATATAGAATTGGATTGGAATTTCTGGGGTTTGGCCCAATTATTTAAATAACCAGTGGTGTTTGTGTGTGTGTGTGTGTGTGTGTGTGTGAGAGAGAGAAAGAGAGCACAAGAGAGAGAGAATAGTTATTATTATTTTTTTACTTAGTTTGTTTTTGATTAATGTTCGCATAATAGAGGATTCTAATGAAGTATTTGACATGAAGAGGATTGTAAAGTTATATATAAACTGTTAAGGTTTTTAAGATGGACAGACAGAAAGAGTGGGTGGTGATAGAAATCAGCTGGCTTCATGCTGCAGGGAAACTGTCCCATCACAAGTTAGCTGGCATGACTTACTGACATTAAAACAGGAGTGTGTCCTGCACTTCTATGCCAGTAGCATTTGTCAAGCTGTGAATCTTCCTATTTGTTTACTTACAGGAATAGTTAAAAAAATAAAAATTCAATTTTTAGACATGCTTTATGATTGACTTTCCTCTGTGGAACACAAACGATGTTTAGCATAATGTTTATGCTGCTCTTTTCCTGATCATATGAAATAATATAATCTCCATACATAGGTCTGTGTGATTAATCCAAGTTTGATTTAATGAATCAAATTAATCCAGTAATTATAAAACCATAATAATTGTCACAACGGGCAAAGAAGCAGAGGACACGAAAGATGCAAATAACAAAATATTTAATAACAAAACCAGAGCACGAAAACAAAAGCTGACGAGGAAGCAAAAGATACACACGCAGGGAAATACACAGACGGTACAGACATTACATCAAAAAGATCTAAAATCTAAGATTTTCTAAGTTCACACTGAATATATTTACAGTTCTTTAAGAGGCACGTTTCTTGAAGTTATATCCTAAATATTTCCATCATGACAAGATTTTATCATGGCAATGCTTCCTGTACAATGTTAATTTATGTGTTGTATGCTGCTTTTATGCAGGAGAGAAAAAAATCTGCTTGTTTTGCCCCCCATTTTACTATTTTAGTTAACTGGTAAACTCTGAGCCAATAGCTCAAATGCAGTGTTAATCAAGCACCATGTGTGTCATTAACCAACCGTGGGTGGTTAATGAAGTAACCCCCAGCAAACACCTGACTCAATCTCAGGTGTCCTGAGCAAATAGTTTTAAATTTAGTTATTCAGTAAATTTTAATTAATTTTAGCTACATTTAAATAAACAAGTGTTGTTAGTCAACTAAATACATTTATTTTTGTAGCTGAAATAAATTGATTGTAACCACTTACTGTACGTTAATTATTATTTTTTTCAGTGTATAGTATGCCCACAACAAATTTTTGTTTTTCGATAATTTGAACCCATTACAATAAGCAAAGCTGTCTGCAATGTGTGTAGTGCGATATGACCAACTTGAAAATTCAGGGTCACTCATCTAATGGTTAAGCTTCAGAGGAACTCTGAAAGCACACCACAAATTGCTCTAGTGAATGCTCAATGGCCATTTAAATGCAAAACAGGAAGATTATTGGCTGTGTATATGCAACATGAGACAATCAGCTTGTGCCAAATATTTAATGCTGTGAATACTATCAATTTGCATTGACGATCCATCAAGCCTGTGCAATTTACAGTTTCATTACAGAACTTGACATATACAGTATATAATAGCTTTCTTAATTTTCCTCTTTGGATGAACTTATTCTTTAAGTGAACTTTTGCAGATTTATTACCAATGCAAATAAAGTTAATTGGACTTTTGCAAATGTTTGTATGTGAGTACATAGGTGTCCTGTAATGAAGAAAAGCCTGTATTCCCCCTAGAGGGTCAGATTACAATTCATGACCAGCACACAACACACACACACACACACACACACTACCCCCAAGGAACCATACATTCCAATACAAGCAAATCCAGCACACATGCAGTCAAAAATCCAAACCCAATTGCTGTGTAGCTCAAACCACAAAGTATGAGGGCCAGGTTTATGTTCCTCGCTGGGAGAAGAGTGAGCCGTTTGAACAGAGTAGGTTTTGTTCAGTCTGTCTGGGCATCCCATGAAACCAGTGCTCGGCAGTAAAAAAACTTGCGTTTTCTGCAAAAGTCTGCAGATAAGCCACCGACAATAATGGAGAAAGACAGAAGCAATACAATAAAATAAAATAAAAAGATACAAAAAGTGCAGAGGCACAGATGGACAGAAATGATTGGCAGATAGATAAAAAGCAGAAGGGCCCGAGAAAGAGACAGAGAAAAAGAGACAGATTGGGGCGCCTTTTCCTGTCTGCATTCCCCCTTCCTTTCTGCAATCCTCGGGCCTTGGCTTGCGTGTGTGTGTGTGTGTGTGTGTGTGTTTGAAGGGGGGTGTAATTGCCTCAAGGTGTGGAGAGAACAGAACTGGCTGATATTGTGCAGTGCTGCTCCCTGCTGTGTGTCACTGCAGAGTGTGTGCATGTATATGTGTGTGTGTGTGTGTGTGTGTGAGAGACAGAGAGAGAGAGAGAGAACGAGAGAATGAGAAAGAGCAAGAGAGGGAGGGGGATGTGTTGAAAGACAGGTGAAAATGTTGAGGCAGAGAGAGCAAAGGTATGGGGTGAAATAGGGGGTAACGTATGTGCAGATTAACAGATGTCTACAAAGGCGGGCGAAAGAAAAGTCACTTAGTAAATTGTGTTTACTAAAATTTGGATTCAAATTTAGTGAAAATGCATTTTGTGAAAGCTTGATATTTTTCAGAATGTTACCAAATAACATTGATTCACAATCTATTAAACACATTTTTGTTTTTGTTCAAAAGTGTTGTAAGAAAATGTTACAGAGCTAGTTACATGACTAAAACATTGTTGCATAAAACAATTATTAATCTTAGTCACTGTTAATTTCATTATTTACTAAGATTTAATTACAATCAAACGTTGTACTCATTATATCCGTTAACCTGGGCTGACTAAACATCAAATAACAGTGAGCATTGTATTTTTTTGTAACACACATTAAACAAAGAATGGAAACACTTTATTTTACATGTATATCAAAGACATTAAATTATGCATAATTACATGTAACCTTAAACCAGTCCCTAATCCTAACCATAACCTTGTAGTATTACATGTTGTTTATTAATATAGCTTATTACTTAAATGTGTACACTGTAATAATAAACCTTTAATCAAATCAAAGTGTAATCAAAGATTAGTAAATACCATAGCAAACATATTACTCATTGTTATTTAATGTTAGTTAATGCATTAACTAAATGGTTTAAATGGAACTTTATAAAGTGTCCTAGTTTTTTGATAAACTACATTCAGTAGTTTCAGTAAAACGTTTAATTCTTCCTTAGATAGAATAGAGTGTATTATTACTTCTTTGACAACCACAGTCACAAACACATTTATTTTTAATATACAGAAGATCTGGATTAAACAATAAAACAAATATAAAATACAATAAAATATTGTGGATTAAAACATGTGACACAATAAAAAACAGACTGAGCAGAGTGAGAAGGCATAGAGAACCAGGCGCCAGATAGAGAGAGTGAACGACGAACGAGAAAGAGAGAGAGAGGGGGTGGGTGGGCAGGAGTTTTGGGGAAAGTTAGCACCCCACTGGGGCTGGCTTTCAGGGTTCAGTCCTCTCCAATGAGGGGAGGAAAAGGGAAAAGCAGAGAGAGGGAGAGGGAAGGTGGATCATATAGTCTGTGGGTTTGTGTAAATTTAATGACATGCTGTTTCTATCACACTCTTCTGGAGGAAATCTGATTATAATGAGACTCATTAGTCAGCCATAACCAGATGCACTGCTAAAATTCAACAAACAGAGACAAGTGTCAAACACATGCATGCTACAGAATAAAGGCTTTTCATAAAATTGGTTAATTTAAAACTCATAATTGAAATATATTACAGGAAAATGTCAAACTGCAACATCTGGAGCAAAAACATCATAATTTAATCAAAGTTTTCTCACTGAAGCAGTTTTAAAGCAAAAGCGCAGAGACAAATATGTCTGTAGTCTTCCACACTGCCTTCTAAATAATGCACACAACCATGAAAAACATGTCAAAGTAAGAACATTGGATGCAGACTTTGGCTGGGTCAAGACAAGTTTGGAAGATATTGCAAAAGAATAAAGAAATGCAATACAGAGTCAACAGGGACAGTTGACGTAGATTTCGGCATATTTCAGTAGCGATTGTTTGGAAGAGTTACCACAGATCTGGACAGCATTAAGTTGTGGTGTACTTGATGAAATGATTAGAGAAAAATAAAGATGATGTAAGTTGGGAACAGAAAAATAAAAAGTGAAAAGTAAAACTGTCAAGGAGAGGTGAGAGCAAGGGCCGACTGCCAGTGAAAACATTGCGGAAAGAGAAAAGTTGAAGGGGGTTGCCAGGATGTAAGTTGCCTAAAGGTGGCAGCAGGCTTCAGATAATGCAGGATGCAGTTAAACCAAAACACACTTCTTCCCCACATCTACTTTTTTGGTTCATTTTTGACCTTGCAACTTTTACAAATATACTTTTATTTTGAAAGGACAGGGAGAGAGAAAAATAAAAAGCCATATACAAAATTTTTTGAAAAATCTTGATGTTAATGTAGGCTTTGAATCTTGACTTGACAATGCTTTGTATTTAAAGTTTTAAAAATAGGTTTGACATGCTTTAAGATCCTTTAAGTCCAAAGGTCCAAGGTCGCTTGTGAAAATGCTTCAATTTTGTATTTCTTTGTTTAATACAAAATGTTTAATTACAAATTCATACATTTCAGAATGTATTTAATACCATTAAACAGTATAATAAATATTACAAATCTGTTTATATGATGTAAATTTGTTTGGTTAACATTTAGAACTTGAGAATGAGGTAAGTCATTTAAAGTCGCTTGTCTTAAACACCTTAATGGGACATCACCTGGTAAAATAAAGGATAAATAAAAAATAAAATAAAAAAATAATGTTTTATCAAGTTAACATTAAAAAAAGGTTAAATTTAAATTTCTTATAAATATACTTTTAAATTGTACTTATTGTTTAATCCATTTAGAACTGCAATTCTGCATTCAGTTTATCTAAACTCAAATTCAGGAATAGAATTGTAATTTAAAAGACATTTAAAAATTTAAAAGAAATTTCTGCTCACATTTACAAAAGGAGGCTCTGCGATGAAATGGAAGGTGATTTGTTTCTCAGAAACAGCAGAATATAGATATTTACATTAACTAATTAAGCAGATGCTTTTATCCAAATCACTTAAAAGAGAACAATGGAAGCAATCAAAATCAACAAAAGAGCAATGACATGAAGTGCTAACAAGTCTCAGTTAGCTTAACACAGTACACAAACACACACATATAAATATATATAGATACATAGAAAGATACAGTAGACAGACAGAGGGAGTGAGAGGAGGTCATGTTGTTTGTTTTTATTTGCAAAGGTATACAAATATGATGCAGGCTGACAGGCTTGCTCTAGCAGAAAATGGAAGGGAATGTTTTGTCTTTCAGCCAACCACAAACGCACCCGCCTCATTCCCTCCCTCTCTCTTCCCTCCCTCGCTCTGTAATTCCGGCCCCTCTCCCTCTGTTGTGGGCTGAGCTAGTCGTGGCGAGTGAAATAGTGCAGGTTGTCGAGTCACAGTGTGTTAGCTGACACTTAAGGGTCTTGACAGTCAGGCTGAGTTTGACAAAGCTCAAGAACATAACAGACGCTGGAGAAACACAGGCGCTTGGTGATGGTCAGCACAGAGCCGCTTTACCTGACGAGGATCTGCTACAGAAAAGTTTATAATTCAGGTTATAAGAGAGAAGCTGCTGGCTACAGTGACAGCTATCCTTCAGACTTTCTCTTGCCATTGATAGCTTTGGCAGGAGTTACAGATTGACTGGGAAACTCCAGACTCTACATTTTTGTTGTTGTTAGTCAACTGTGACTTGTCTACTGTGTTGCTTAACCATATCTGCAGTTGAAAGACAGCTTGAGACACGATACAGAACATCTGGGACAGAGTTTGAGTTCTTGGCGACGGCTGGACATCATGTTTGACTGTGTGGAGGCTCTCGGGGTAGGGGCAAGACCCCTCTTTGACGTATCCGCTCAGAGTTCATGCATGCTCAGGAAAGCAAGCTCCTTCTTCCCTGGCCTAGAACCTTTCTCATGGAGCAACAACACTAGCTTGCAGTGTAAGTGTGATGTCTCCGTACCTCCTCTATAATCACTACAAATTGTGCTCTAGATACTGTGTGTCCTTTTAACTCTTAGCATTTATTAAAGTATGAGTCTAAATGATTGTATTATAAGACACAACATCTTGTCAACGTCCTTACAGGTGGCTGCCAGAAGTTTTGCCTAAATCACAGAACTAACTGACTTGTGCTGATAAATAATGTACTTTTGCATATTTTATTAGCCTACCACTACACAATTTTACAGCTGTACACATATTGTAAACTGTTATTCTGTCAGCTTTTTTTTTTGCTTGTTTGTGATAGATGCTTACAATTAGTAATGATAATGGCAACAATTACAAACCTCATTTTTTCGGCAAAAGTGACATTTAAGAGTGGAATGCAAAACATTGAAAACAAATTTATATATATAAATATATTTATACTGTAACTACATGTTTTAAGCATAAATTTGGTGTAAACAATTAAATGTGGATATATAAATACAGTGCCAATGTGTTCAAGCAAAATACAGCCTTTACTGGACACTGAAATATGTGTCTATAATAGTATAAATATGTTATACTATTATACATTAGCTATTCAATTATGGTCATAAGAAAATCCAAAACATTTCTATAAATGTAGGAAAAAAACAAAAAACAAATAATGCACACACTAGTTTTCAATAATTTAATAATCTCTCTCATGTGTGCTTAGAGTCCCTTGTGTCACTCCATTTTGACCTTAATGGATGCCTTTAATTATTCAATTAAGAATACAGTGAACTCAATTAAAGGATCAGGGAGCCCATGGGGACAGAAGAGAACTGACGAATAGGGGGTTTCTTATCATCTTTAGCTTTTTTATTGCCACAGAAAAATCCACTGGCAAACTTCAACATGCACTCTCATAAATAAAGATACAAAAGCTGTGACTGGGGTGAAACCTTTTCAAAAGGTACACTTTTGTACCTAATAGGTTCCAATATGTACTGTACACTTAAGGTACTTAATATGTACCTTTAAGGTACCAAAATGTACTTCAGGTACAAACTTGTCCCTTTGTAAAAGGTATCGCCTCAGTGACAGCTTTTGTACCTTTATTTCTGAGAGTGTGGAAATGATTTGCGTATTTATTATGAAGTTCAAATAACACATAACAAGATTTAAGTTCCTGCATTTTATCCCTATTTTTTTACCAAAAGTATGAATATTAATATTAATGAAGTACACTAAAACTGCTACTAGTAAATGACTTCTATTAGTGCTACTAACAATACATAAAAGTAGTGCTGAATATTTTAAACATTGAGTGCCCTACAGCTGTGCCGTACCAGATGCTTTTATCCAGAGCCACTTATAAATTAAGAATGCAACAATTCATCATAAACAGCAGTACTAGTAATACAGTTTTAAACATTGTCTTTCTTGAACAGGGAGGGACATAAAAAAAGTAAAGTGCTTATGGAAGAGATTACTTTTCATCTTTTCAAACATAACTTTACATCACAAAATAAAACGATTAAGTTTGATTTAATCTGACGATTATCAATGTTTAATTTGTTAAACTGAAAATTAATTTACAGCAATATTAATTATCATAGTCACAAGAACTGCATCTCTCAAACATCTCTCAAGTTTTTTGTTATGATTTCTGTTGTATTTGGAAAGAGATGTCTAAATGATGTCTTAATGTCTAAAGGAACCCTGTAGAATATGGAAAACATTTTGTTTCATACTTGAACTACAGGTGTATTAATAAATATTTTTAGTGCACTTTTAGAGGTCCAGTGGAGGTTTGTACATGCCATGAGTGATCCGAGTACACCACTGGTTAGTTTACCATGAGCGTTGTTTAATATGAACAGTTATGTAAAAGTACAACAAGCAAATCAAACAAGGTTTTAATGCCTCGATTCATCAGGCCAAATTTTCAGAAACATTGCCATTTACAGCATGAAGCAAACATCTAAAGCCTAATTTTAGGTTCTGGAGGCAACCCTTTATTGACCCAACTTGTTAAATTTCTCAGAAACACTTCAAGTTGAATGTTGGTGAGATTCTTACAACATGCAGAAAGTAAAACTGTAAAACTGATTGCGTTATTCAAACAGCTCCACACAACTGACTCTTGCATGATCTTTAACGTTTTCTTGTTTGCTTCGGCATGTATAAAACTTTTTGTATTCACTTAAAATCAGTTTTATTACTTTTAGTGACTAATTTGCTTTTAACCTGAATTTGTTGTTAAAAGGGCATTAAAAACTTCATGAACTTCTTGAAAGCAATAGTGTAACTTTTGAGTTGACTCAATCACGCAGTTCAGTCCATCCACACACACACAACCACGCAGAAGAAATAAAAGCAGCATTCATCTCTCTCAGTCTGCAAACTATTGTGTTTGTGTATACTGTATATAGTGGACAAACATAATACACATATAAGTGATTTTGACAGTTATCTCAGTGTGGGTTCCATTTTCACATATTTGTTTATATTCAATAACTGATTCATTTACAGTATTCCATTTTCCTGTATGCCTTAACAACAGGGACATAGTTTCCACTTTTACAGTCCTAGTTCAGTAAATGAGTAGTAACAACTAACCCTGAATCTAATCTTAATCCATGTACTGTTTTTACATTGTATTTATTGAAAATATAAACCACAAATAAACCGTTTTGCTCATGTACAATGATAAAGACCAGTTGCTAGTCTTGCTAGTCACATGCTAGTCTTGAGCAGGCAGCATGTTGCATAGAATGATGCTTGTCTATAAAGTCAGAACTTGCTTCTTTTTGATGATGTCAGAGATATTGTTTTTTGCCTGAGGTTGCTGAAAGACAGGTATTAAATCAGTGCTTCCGTCAGCAAGTCCCTGCCCTCCTAGCACAATCAATCAATCAGTTTAATTTATACAGTATAGCTCTTTTAACAATACAGATTGTCAAGTCAAGTCACTTTTATTTATATAGCACTTTTAACAATACAGATTGTAGCAAAGCACTCAACATTATCAAATAGCAGAAATAGCAGAGTGATGGTAATGTATAATAAATAAAAAAAATTATTTATCAAATGCAGAGACGGTCTCTGTAATCAAGACGACAATAGTCACTAGAAATGTGTCCCCAACTAAGCAAGCCAAAAGGCGACAGCGGCAAGGAACCAAAACCCCATCCATGAGAGAATGGGGAAAAAAACCTTGGGAGAAACCAGGCTTAGTTGGGGCCAGTTCTCTTCTGGCCGGACGCCCAGCACCAAATTTCCAGTTCAATTTTAAGCGCATGTCAGATTGTACAAAGGACTTATAGTGTGTGTGTGTGTGTGTGTTTGTGTGCATTTGTTTTCAGTGATCTGTCCATGGAACTGAACTAGGTCTGGTCTCCGATAAAGATAATTTCTTTGTGCTGATACACCATCTGATCTGGAAACGGACAGAGAAACAGAATAAGAAAGAAACAGACTAATATTAGCGTAGATGTCATTATTTTTATGATGTAATGAGTGCATCGTGTGTTAAGGTAAGTGTTCCCGGTTCCAGATGATCTAATTAATGCAGCCTAACAATCCTTTAATGGATTTGATTAATAAATGTGTATTAGTATATAAACCAGAGTAAACAGATGTGTCTTTAATCTAGATTTAAAGATTCTGACTGGGTGTGTCTGCCTCAAACAGAACAGTATTAGGGAAATTGTTCCAGAGTTTGGGTGCTACCAAGGGGAAAAGATCTGCCACCCGCAGTAGATTTTGATATTTTAGGTATTATCAAATGGCCAGTTTTGAGAACGCAGCCGATGTGAAGGACTATAATGTGATAGGAGCTTGCTTAATTACTGAGAAGCTAAGCCATTTAGGGCTTTATAAGTAATTCATAAGATTTTAAATTTATACAATGTTTGACAGGGAACCAGTGCAATATTGACAGAACCGGGCTTATATGCTCATACTTCCTGGTTCTAGTAAGGACTCTAGCTGCTGCATTTTGAACTAGCTGTCTATTTATCAAGCCTGCAGAACAACCACCCAATAAAGCATTACAATAATCTAACCTTGAGGTCATAAACACATTAATTAACATTTCTGCATTTAAGGTTGAGAGCATAGGTCACAATTTAGATATGTTGCTGAGATGGAAAAACACCGTTTTACAAACATGGCTTTCAAATTAAATATTGCTATCAAACAGCACAACCTATGTGTAACTGAAGAATTGACAGAGCAGCCATAAAGTGTTGGATAGTGTTCTAGATTATTACATGTGGGGTTTTTAGGTCCGATAATTAACACTTTAACAGATTTAGCAAGTTACTTGTCTTCCAATTTTTAATATCAGCTACACTATGCATTCCTTTAGTTTCTCAATTTGGTACAGTATATCACCTGGCTGAGAAGAAATATAGAGCTGAGTATCATCAGCCTAACAGTGAAAGCTAACGCCATGTCTCCTGATAATATCTCCCAAGAGTATCTTAGAGTATTTTAATAATTTTCAGGGAATAGGGTCTAACAAACATGTTGTTAGTTTAGATCATTTAACAAGTTTATACAATTCTTCTTCTCTTATGTTAGAGAATGAGTGGAATTTTTCCTCAGGGGAGGGATAGTGCACTGATCTGATGCGATACTGTAGCTGACAGCTGCACAGTTTCTATTTGATCTCTAATAGTATTAAACTTGGAAGTAAAATATTGCATAAAGTCATTACTGCTGTGAACTTGTGGAAAGTCAGTACCTGTTGATGCTTTATTTTTCGTTAATTTAGTCACTGTATTGAATAGATACCAAGGGTTATGTTTGTTTTCTTCTAATAGAGACAAAAAGTAATCAGATCTAGCCCTTTTTAATGCTTTTCTGTAAGTTAGCATATTTTCCCACCAAGCTTAACAAAACACTTCTAGCTTTGTTTTCCTCTGAGCCAGCAGAGACTACCTGATGTGACAGTGAAGTCCTCAGCTCCTTTACTGATAAATCATTTCAATGTGTTTGTACAGTACAAAACCTTTGAAATTTGCAGAAATGTGGGCTGAGAACATACAAATAAATCATTTTCTTATTGTGTAAATTATTGCTTCAATGGAATAAGTCTAAATGTGACAAATATAATTCAATCCCATTTATAAAACAATGACTGAGCAGGAATTTTACATTTTTTCGCTTGTTCTGAAATCTCTCTAATCTATCAAGTGATAATTATAGAAAATTATTTATTTCATTTAACTGTTTCTTTTAAATGCTCCACCTGCTTTATTTCAAAATGCCCATATCCTCCACAAGTCAAAACTAGCAAGTCAAATCTGACAAAGGAAGAAAATGAAATGGAAACAGAATAGCATTCCATCTTTCTTCTCCTTTTGTCTGTCAGTCATTTCTCTGGTGGCGCCAGGTTTCCACTGAAGGAGCTGGATGTTTTCAGAACCGCTCTGTGTCACTCAAGCATTGCTGCCACATAAACACATAAAGCCAATTCAGCCTAAGTTACTACATAAACACAGTGATCAGGTTGCGTTCTCTCTTGCGTACTCGCCTATCAACTCAGCCTTGTGTTTCACAGAACATTAAGTGTATGTCTATCAGCATACCAGAGACACAATACTAGTGCTTGACCCCAACCTAATGTTACAGGGAGTGCAACTTTGTGTGTGTGTGTGTGTGTGTGTGTGAATCTATATACATATGCACCAGACAGATGTATTTTTCAGCACTATGTGTGCAATGATGATTGCTTTTTTAAGATGCTGTGTCAAGTTGTAAAAAAAAAACTTGTAAAAGATCTTGTGATCCTGTATTCTGTTCTATTCTGTCTGTCTGTGAACAACCGCTTAAGCATAAAAAATATGTTCTGGAAGGCAAGTTACACAACAGACTACAACAGTCAAATAACACAGTAATATTATGATACCTTTATTTGCAAAAACAGACAACTCAGTTTTAACAGTTCTCAGAAATTATTTTTTTATTGTGCATTCCATCATTGTCATACAATCCTTCAGAAGCATTCCAATATGCTGATTTGCATTTAGCATTTGCATGCTGATTTGTATTTAGTAATTATTTAGTCATTTTAAATTAGTGTTTGTATATTTACTGAGACATATTAACTGAATGCATATTTTTGCAAATATAGCTTTAGGAACAATTGACATAGAAATAAGTTTTGCTTTTGTTTCATGAATCAGGTTGAAAATACTGTATTGTAATTGTTCATCTTGTTCCTCCTGTAATAATATAAACATTTTGCTATCTACCCAGACTAAGTTATTTATATTTTGAAGTTTGAATATCTGCTATTGGCAAAAAAAAATTGGGTTGTGACTTTGGAACTACCACAGATTTCTCTGGTGTTTGGAAATGGAACGTCCTTTCATAGTTTGCCAGACGTAACATCATCAATATTGCATATTTTATCTCAGCTGAGGTTGTGATTAGATCACTGGCAGTATTTATGTGACTCTCAGTTCACGTTCATGTCTCGAGAAGCCAAAGCTGCTGTCAAAGCCAAGGTCAAAGTGAAATTCACCTTTTCTCTCACACATTCTTCATTTGTCTCTCCCAGCCTCCCCCAGCCCCAGCTGTCTTTATGAGATTTCCCATTTATACCCTTTTTCGTTTTGCTCTTGTTAAATGGTGCCCGTGGAGGGAGAGCTAAGGACAGAGGGAGGAGAAGAAAGAGAGAATGAGAGGCACATTTGGGGGATCCGCTCCATTCAGTAGGAGGAGGGGGCCAAGGCCTCTGTGGGCTGTAAAATCTGGAGTTCTGAAGACCCAGTTTTAGCAGTTTTTCTCCCATTTTTTACAAGTGCAGAGTGAAGGGACAGCTGCTGGTGGTGTGAATGGTTGGCCAAGGTGACTCACTGCTAATAAAGTGCCGGTCATGCAGGCCTCAGGCCTCGGTCAGACCACAGACGGGCTTTACGGGCGATCTTGAGACTGGACCTCTAGTAAAAAGCCAGGCATCCAGGCCTGAGGAATTTAGGGTCCAGGAAACAAGAGCATGAGGGGGGAGAGGATGTCTAGAGGTGAAAGTTGAACCAAGTGACAGTGTGGACTTACGCAAATATATTACACTGGATTCACACGGTGGTGTTTAAACTGGGCAAACCGTGTTAGATTATGTGTCTGCGTCTGTATGACGGGTGTTTGGGATGTTTATGAATCTGACCGTGGTACCATTTGGGTGCATGACGAGCAAGTCGAACACATGCTGAGGTGTCAGTTAAAGCATATTATCAGTTAATGCATCTGTCCTCTAGTTCCGATTCAGTCATGATTATAATCACAAATATATTGTGAACTCACAAATTGTAAAAGAGAGTAAAAGTGGCTGTCTTGTTTAATGTGTAAATATATTTTTAACATATCAATGGTTTAATAGATTTTTACATTTTTGAAGAGTGGCAATGTTTTCCAGTTCATAACTTGCTTGTGTGGGTAGAGGGTTTGTAAACAACAATCAAATTCTTACCTTTGTAATCAACATAAATTATCTACTCTTTTTTTCTCCTGATTTCTGCAGCGGTGGAGACCCAGAGCACAAGCTCAGAAGAGATGGTTCCCAGTTCTCCTTCTCCACCCCCTCCACCTCGTGTCTATAAACCCTGCTTTGTGTGCCAGGACAAATCTTCTGGCTACCATTATGGAGTCAGCTCTTGTGAGGGCTGCAAGGTATGCAAACCTGTTCTGTATAAACAATTTTGACTATATAGTTCATTTACATTAGGATTTCTCAAATTATATTTATGATTCGTAAAAATTTTAAAAACTACACTTTGATTTAAAATTGATCAAACTAAATAAATAAAAAGAGAGGCATAAGCAAACAATTTTTTTAATAAATAAATATATATATATACAGTATATATATATATATGTATATACACAGTGCCCTCCACTAATATTGGCACCCTTGGTAAATCTGAGCAAAGGTGGCTGTGAAAATAACTCTGCATTGTTTATCCTTCTGATCTTTTGTTCATAAAATGTACCAAGAAATTCTAACCTACTTTGAATTAAAACTATTGAAAACATAGTAGAATTTTAAGATAGCATTGTAGATAAAACTACATAAAACAAAAAAACATTTTGCTATTATGATTATAAATGATACACCAAAAATACATTACATGAGTATCATAGTATAAATATATCATAGTATAAATATATGACATACACAAAACAAAACGTGAGAATGCATGTTCATTGTTAATATGTTTTTGACCAGTGCAGTAGGAAAGAGATTTTTGGATAATAAAGACTAATGTGAAGACACCACTATTATGTATAATTAAATTTTAACACATGACATGCATAAAATAAGCATATGTGATGATTTGAGTGCTGCCACCTAGTGATACTGCCTAAATCAAGACTTTTGTTTTCATTTAAACACACTCTTTAGTGCCCTCTGCTGATTTCTCTGTTGAAGTTAATAAAATCTGTCTATTATACAAAATGTTGAGTAATTTTAATGATCCAAGCTTCAAAACATTTTCAAACATGAATTATACATTTTTAACTTACATTTTTGTTTGTTTTTACATTATTCTGTTTCTCTTATCTTTCATAACAGGGCTTTTTCCGTCGCAGTATCCAGAAAAACATGGTGTACACCTGCCACAGAGACAAAAACTGCCAGATCAATAAGGTGACAAGGAACCGCTGTCAGTACTGCCGGCTGCAGAAGTGCTTTGAAGTTGGGATGTCTAAGGAAGGTAAAAATCAGAGCAGTACGTTATCATCTATACTGTTTTACACAACCAATAAAGACATGAAAGCTGTATCTTGGGGGGAATTCTGGCTTGCTTAGTCAGGAACACTTAATTTCCAGCAATTACCGTCAATTTGATTGCACAGATACTACTTAAACTAAACTGGGGTGCGTTTCCCAAAGGCATAGTTAGCCTACTATGGTCGCAAGTTCCGTCGTTACCAGCAGAGTTCAACGATTCGTTGTTTCCCGAAAGCATAGTTCAAACGAACATTCGCAGTGAACGTCACAAACGTACGTGGTTTGAACTACAGCACTGGACCTGTGGTTGGAAGCATAGTTTCTTGTTAGTAAGATAT
>JAUCNO010000134.1:190125-213891 GCA_032353835.1 Enteromius viviparus
CATAATGTTAAGAGAGAGGTTAAGGTACAACTTAAGAACTACGTAGCGATAAGAAGCTTTCGAGAAACCGGGCCCAGAATCTTTGTTGTACAACAATATTTTACAAATTTCGAAACATTACCATTTGCATATTTCTTGTACCACTTACTGTTTTGTGTTTCATATTTGATTTTCTGTTTGGCAGAGATGGATGCTGGGCCATTTAGCAGGAAACAGTGGGCAACACAGTCTTTACGGATTACAGCCAAAGAGCTCTCATTGGTTGGGAGCCGTGGCAAGAACAATGCCATCACTGAGCGCTTTTCCAAGTAAGTAATATTCACTTTTTCTCTGGTCAGTGCTTATCACATGGATATGGGGAAAAAGTAGTCTTTACTTGTAAAGACTATCTGGTTGATCATGTAGGATGCCACTGGTAAATCATTTTGACTTTTTGTTGAATCAGGCTGATGCTAATTAAAATGAGACACAAGAGACAATAGAAAGACAATCTGGGTTGCTAGTATTGTTATTAATTAGCTATATAATGAAAATGATTCAATCGGTTTAAAAATGATCATAACATTAAAATATCAGCACTACCACTGAAACTGTATTTTATATTAAATGTATTTTAGGGAATGAATTGAATTGTCATATATGGCTCAAAGGACTGAGCCCAAACATGCTAATATGTTTCTAATAATCCTGAAGACCTTGACTAGCTGTATCAGGTGTGTTTGATTGGGGTTGGTGCTAAAATGTGCAGAGCTGTGGCCCTCCAGGAACTGAGTTTAAGATTAATGCTTTAATACAATAAGAAGCCTATAAATTGTGTATAAAATAGCAGAAAGGATATTTTATTTATACTGTAAATATTTATTGAATATTTATTGATATTTATTGATTTATTGATTTTAATACTGTAGACTGACTTAATCGCTTTAACAATGGCTATTATTTTTCTAAAAGAAAAGAAAATGTTCCTGGGGCATCAGCGGCAGAACCAGATGTAAAACCAGCATCTGCAACATTAGTTTTGTAGATGCTTTTCATAATTATGTCCACTAGATGACCTCAAAGTAAACTGTCCTGAACTGTTGTAACTATACAGTTTAGAGGAAAGTTTTGTTTCTTTACAAAGTTTTTACTTGCAATCGCTAGAGAAAACAGCTTTTAAATTAAATAAATAAATAAATATAAATGAATACAAATTCCGTTTACAGCAAAAAACTGTTAATCTACAACACTTTTCTGCAACGTTTGCTGACATGATCCTTATGGTCTTCAAGTGAAACCTGAAAGAAAGGGAAGATGAAAATGCTTGCTGCTAGTGCCAGTTGGGGGCAGCAATTTACCATTTGGATCAACTTTTTTCTTTCTTTGTTTTCACCTCAGATACAGAACAAATAAGCATGTTAATAATCTGTTCCAATAAATGTATTGTTTTTTTACCTAACTTATTAGGCATTATTAGTTAATTTAGATCCACCTGTGTCTCCCCAGCTGTCATCTCTTTAGTTCATTAACCCTGTGTATAAATCCCCTGTCTTTTTAGTTCTAGTTTGTCAGTCAATGTATGTGTTACCCTGCGTGTGTTCGGTTCTAGGATTATTGTGGATACCTCCTTGCTTTTGATTTGTTATTAAAAGATATTTATGTTTATTGGACTTTGTGACTCTGCGATCTCCTTCTCCTTACACCAGAGTTACAGGAATATTATTTCAGAGAGGCTTTTAGGTTTTTTACATCTAATATTGATCAGACATATACTGTATAGACCCACACAAAACACAAGCTGTATCGGACGGGTCAGTATACTACAACAAACAGAGAATTGTTTTGATTGAGCAATAGTGTTTATACTTTTTAGAGAAATACTTTAGTCATTTGTGCATATTAAACCAAAATAAAAAATGTATTCTAATGATGTTTAGATTTTTTTTAATATGATTTACTTATGATGACATTTACTTATACGTTTCTTCTTTTTTTGTTTTGTTTCTATTTTTGTCCTTTTTTCAGATATCAAAAAGCTGCTGAGGAGGCAAGTGCAGAAAAAAAGAAATCTGTAAGTTTTACTGGTTTACTGTAATGGAAACTTTTTCGTTTAACTAGGTCTTTGCACATTTAGATTTAAAACATCAGAATCAGTGCACAGTGTTATTTGTTTCAGTTCAGTTTCAGTCAAGGTTAGTCAGTGTATTTAAAGGTGGTTTGCTGTTAACTCCCAGTAGTAAGTCATCAAAACACATCAGTTTATTTTTCTTTCTTTCCCCCCCCTACGTGTTTATGCCTTTGTTCTTGTTTTCTATAATTATACAACCTCATGAAACAGACAGGAAAGAGTTAAATTTCATCACATGCATCATTTCCTGTATGCAGGTTTCACTGCAGGCGCCTTTTAATCATCTCCCACTCCTCCATCTCATAGCCCCATACCCCCCCACCCCTTTCAATTCTCTCTTTCCCTCCTTTATGTGGGCTGTTCAGTTGGGCTGGACTAGTTCTTGCAAGTTTCTTGCCTGCTGCACATCTGGCAAAGCTTTATCACTGGTGTCCAGCGCCCAAGAAGTTCGGAGAAAGCAGAACTGAGAAAAGACATAAAGAGCGCCCTGTCCATCCAGGTCTTTCCTCTCATCTCCTACAATTCTCTTTCTGGTTTCTTGTTTCAGCATGGTTTCACAATGACTGTTGCATGAATGCAGCCCTCTATCTTTTAAGCCTGTATTGACTTAAAGTAGTAAGAGACTGTATTATGCAAAAGAAAACATACATTCTATTGCTTGAATTGTCTATTAAACAGTTGTATCTCTTTTTAAAAATATCATCATTAGTACTCTGCTCGTCAAGATGTCATAATGTGTAATACACTTTGAAATAAACAAAAGCAAAAACAACAACTACTGTATCAAAAAGATGGTTCATGGATTCGTGTACTAAACCAGTGATGCAACATGGCTTGTTCATTTGTTAAATTATAGTGTTTTAGGGCATTGTGTCACTGTTGGGAGATGTTTTAAACAGCTGTTCTGGCTTTTCCTAGATTGTTGAAGGAGCCTTGTGTCGATCTGTTGTCCTATGTCTCGTCATGTTCAAACATTTGCCTGTCTCTTTTTTTTGCCTGTCTCTTCTGTCCAAAACAAAATATACTAAAATATTTGCATTCAGTAATTTTAGTGCTGTAAGAACTAATTTTAGTAATTACATTTTTTTTATTTTAATTTGTTGATGTTATATTTATATTTATTTTAGCTATATTTTCACTAAACACCTATTTATTTATTTATTTATTTATTTAGATTAGTTTGATTTTACAACATAAGACTTGAATGATATATGCAGTGCAGGAAAGGAGTATGTAGTTGATAACCCTGTAACCCTAATAACCACATTGTGACAAGCCCCACTTATTCATGTACAAGTTGTTGGAATTCACCATGTGTGGGTTTTTTTTTTTTTTGTTACAATTGAACTCTACATGACATAATAATTTGCACTCTTTCTCAGTCTGTTGACAGTGTGCCTCTGTCCCTGCGGTCAGGAAACCTGAGTATACTGAAGAAACGCTGGGAACACACAAAACAGGAAAAATCTGCTCCTCAATTGAGTGTGGCACCTGTGAGCCGGGCAGCTCGGTCTGCTTTCTGCAAACCCAGCAATCCTTCAGAACCACCTGCTTCCTCAAGCAAGCTCACGCAAAAGACCAGCCTGACTCAAGAGTCAACCTCCCATGAGAAACCTGCAAAAATAGAGGAATACATGGAGACTAAACAAAAAAAGTGTGTAAAAGAGGAGGCAGAAAGTATGACTACATCCGATCCATGTTCCCCTGCGGAGAAACCAGCCTTGCCCCTCAAAAACCTCAAAATGATGTATGAAAAGGGCAAAAGCCAGGTAAGATAGTCACAATGGAATGTTATTAGACTATCACTCTCTGTACTCTATTTTACTTTCTTCCGTTTTTTGTGAAACGGGGGAAAAAAACAATTATACATAATACAAATCCAGAATTCAGTATTATAACTCCATAAGTTGCATTTTTCACTCTTATAACACCAGGTATAACCAAAGGAAAGTAATCTAATATGGTTTTGCATAAAGATAATTAAGTCTATTAGGTACAATTTTACTTATTACTTATTATAGTTTATGACAAACACAATTTTCATGCAAAAAACATTAAAATTCTCAAATGAGTTTAATATGGAAAAACGAATCTTATTCCCAGTAGAACAAAAATTAACAAACACACATAAGCACAGTACATCAAATGTTCAAGGCATTAAAAGTTTACTGGTGTGATAGATACTCTGCTAGATACTTTGCATTTCAAATCTCGTTTTCACTAAATGCTAACAGTGATTGATGCTACTCCCACTACTTTAAAAAAATAGTAGGTCTTTAAAACTTTAAATACAATTGAATGAAATTAATACAATTGAATGAATGTTCTCATTTTGCTGAGTTTGACGTTTTAATAAAAAAAAAGTGTGTTGACCATATCTCTGCACCTAAACCTAGTTAAATGACCAATGCCTAAAAGTAGAGGTAATTGTAATACCTGTCCTGTGTCTCATGCCTGTGTTTCTGTTTTCTGGTCAGTGAGCTCTTTGTTTGTTTTTACCTGTCAGCTCCCTCATGTCTCATCTGTAACCCCACCTTCCTCATTAGTGTTCATCCTCTGCCAGCCGTGTTTGTCCAGGTGTGTGTAACACAACAATTGTCTGCCCAACAATTTAGTCCTGTTGAACTTCCAGATCGGCAGTATTCTCATGTTTAATGGCCGTGCGAATTCACTCGCTGGGACTTCAGCCACCCAATAATCTCATTCCCGGGAATGCAGACATCTTCCCGGACCCCGGTGCATCTTCACAGTCAGCCGAGCCGTGTAATAAGGCTTCGTTTTCATGGCTGGGAGAGCCGTGTGAAACCCCCGTGGACGCTTATTCGGCAGTGCGGATGTCAGCACCGTGCAAATTACCCTCACACAAGGAATATGGAAAGCCAAAAGTGCCAAACCGGTTGAAACTAAGAGAACTGTTTAACCCCCAAACCCGCATGTAACGGGTCTCAATCCCGTAGCACGGTACGAGGAGCCGTGTATTGTCCAGTCAGTTCTGGTTCCTCAACCAGTCGAGTTATCCGAGGCCTGTGATCAAGAACCAGGGTGCCCGAATCTGCCAGACCCAGTCTGTGATCCGGAACCAGTGTATGGCACGGAGACTCCATCGGGTCCACCAGAGGCTGCATCACCTCTGGAGATGTCGGTTTCGGCCATAGAATCCCCAGAGGCCTCAATGGTGGCTGTTCAGCCCATGGAGGTCCCAGAATCCGGTTTCAGTCAGTCATGCCCTGTCTGGTCTCGTAGGGCGTATTCATTCTCGGTTCCGGTCTCAAAGGACGTATTCACTTCCTGTCCAGTCACGAAGGGCGTATTCACAGTCTGGTCAGTATAGAAGGGCATTGCCTTTGACTGTAAGGTCTCAGAAGGCGCATTCTTAGTCCAGTTGGTCTAAGAGTGCAAATACATCGGAGGGCGCACTCCCTGTCAGTCAGGTTTCAAAGTGCGTTGACTAAGGCTGGTTGGTTCTCGAGGGCGCAAAGCCAGTCTGGTGGCCCCAAGAGGGTCCTGTTACTTCCTGGCCGAACCAAAAGGGTTCTGCTGCCATCCGCTCCGCCCTGGAAGATGGCCTTGCTGTCTGTTTCGCCCTGGTGGGCGTTCCCGCCACCTGATCCACCCTGAAAGGCATTCCCACCATCAGTGCCGCCCAGAAGGACGTCTCCTCCGCCTGCGCCGCCCCGGTGGGCCTCTCCGCCACCTGCTCTGCACAGAGGGATGTCTCCACCAACTGCTCCGCTCCATTGGGCTTCTCCGCCGCCTGCTCTGCCCTAGAGGGCATGGTCATCCCTGCCTGGAGAGCGTAGCCTCCGTTGATCCCGCCCAGGTGGGCTGCTCCGCCTTGGAAGGCGATTGAACTGTTTGGTCGGCTTAGGAGAGCACCTACATTGTGGGCTGTTCCGCCGTCTGCTCCGCCCTTAGGTCTTTTGTTGTTCCATGGTCTACAAAGGTGTTGATCCAGGAACATGTCGAACTTGGTAAAATCAGGTTCTTCCTGTTGTGCATTTTAACTTTTAACTTAAACGTGCTGTTGACAGGCAGACTATATTCAGACATTTATCGATGAGTGTTATTGACATTGACTATGTCAGTGACTTGACATAGAACAGCTATCAAATGATAATTGTAATATATAATATCAGATGGAATTTATTCATTATTAATCTGATACAGTAGATGCTGAGGTTGATCGAGTTTCTCTTGCTTTTCTCACACACTGCAGGATTTGAAGGGTGTCAATGTTACATAAGCACTGGCACTGGCAGTATTGTTTAAACCTTTGTGACTTGTGGTTCAATCTTTATATTTATATATTGAATGTTCAAGATAATGTGCACAGCAATGATATTAATTTCTTCTGGTATCAGAAGAATATTAGAAAAATAAATAAATCTAACCTCAAATTAGCTGCATTTAAACAGAACTGATTGATTAAAAAATATGTTGCTTTTTGTAGAACAGGTGCTAAATAAATTGGTATTACTTCCAAATAAGAGGATCTTGATAAAACCATCTGAATAATGTAAACATGTTAAGTAAACATGTTAAACCTGTCGATTGATTTAAACAGACAATTTATATGTGTTTTTAGCTCTTTAGTTTTATTTTGAAATGGTTAATAAGCCAACTTAAGAATAATTTAATCACCTTAACAACTTGCTATGGACATGTGCTCAATGCATATAGGTTTCTGGGCTTTACCTTCTGAGTGTCTATCCTGAGTGCCTTCACTGAGTGCCCATCCCCCTTTGTCATGACCAGAGGCCAGACATGTGCTCACATTCCTACTTGATTCCTTGAACTCTTTTGGAATGTCTCATTCCATGGTAATGTCAAGATAGCTATCTGCACTCAGAAACAGTCACTGAATCTAACATCAGTTGGGTTAGATGCTGGAAAAACAGCATCCCCCCCTCCTACAAATACATTTTACTTTTGAGTATTTTTGATTTTCAATATTTTGATATTGCTTTACTGATTTATTTTTAGTATTGAAAGGCAGTTGTGAGATGCAGTTTCCTTGTGAACACTTGGCAGAGGATGAAAAGGATGTTTTTTGTCAGTGTCTTATTTTTTCTGACCTAAAATTAAATAATATTCTACCAAGCATTGGGAGACTTTATTTAACTGTAGGATTTTGGAATTATGCCTCAGGTTAAGGATGCATTTTCCTTCCTGAAACACTTGGAAAAAGCATAGTAAAAAATGGTCAACTTAATGACAACGATAACTTATTTCCATACGTACAGTATGTTTAATGCTAATGAAAACAAACACAAACTTCATATGTTTCATTCACCCAGGAAGATTCAGGTCTAATTGTCTTAGTTAGCTATAGTTGGAGTTTGTTACTATGGCTCTGAGTCGTGCTCTTTAAAATTCCCCAAACCAAAGGGGTGTGATGCAGACACAAGTATGTCTATTGTTCCATCACAGTGAGGCAGTTGTTTGAGCTGTATCTTGCCTCCCAAAATACTGGCAAAAGAGACAAAAGGAAAAGAGTCCTGGGGATGAGGGGACAGAAATTACACCCCACTTTAGCAAAAAAAAAAAAAAAAAAGTTAGCTACATGTTTCTGCTTTCAAACACATTTTACACAAATACAAAAAATATAGATGCAAGCTCCCTTTAATGGACATTTCAGCAACTTAAAATGCCAGATGTTACATCATGCATTTTTTAAATATATTTAGACAGACCTAAAGTTGGTAAGGCATTAGCAGTTCTTGTGTCTGCGTTTACATACTTGTATGTTTTTTAGAGTATTGGTCCCTTTATATTAAGTGGCCCTAATACCTGTGTACTTACATAGTAACTAGATGTGTATGTAGTATGTAACCACAGTGTATGTGGTACATAGTACAGCCTATTTCTGTAACTACATGCATGTAACAATCAGATGGTATATGTACAGTAAGTGCAAATGTGTAACAGAACTCTGGTCACAAATTTTTTTTTACTCATGTAATAGAATTCATATAACTACTAAGGATGTGACGAGACACTTATCCCACGAACGTAACGCAGAAAGTGAAGCACACCCTTAAGTCTGCCTACACTGGATGCTATAAAGCGACTAAAGACCATTTGGAATTTGTGTCAGCACATCATAAATAGAACGCAGCAAGAGTTTTCTGTCTGAGATTTGTTTTTTTTTGGTAGGTTTTAGGAACACATTTAACTTTTAATTGTTTTATGCGCTTTGTATTTTTGTGGTGTTTTATAAAGTGAGGAATCAGTCTGATTTTGATTACAAAGTGTAGTGACCTAGCAATGGCAATATTTTTTTTTAGATATAGGGCTACTGACAGAAACTTTACTATTATTATTATTTTTAATTCTATGCATGCTGTCATGTTCACCTTGGTACATGCAAAACATATTATGCCACATTCAGTCCTCATCTGTTTGCTTCATGCTTGTGTTGTATGCTGTTGATGATGTCATGCCACTGGTATGCACATACTCTTTAAACCCCACCAGATCTCTGGAACACTACAAAACCTTACACAGACTACACACCGTTTGTTTGTCCATCTGTCTCCTTGGCTTTATTTAAGCAATTTTAAGTGTGTATTGTTCTTCAGAGGCATTTGCAAAACCATTGTTGCATTTTATTAAATGTTGACACTTTTTAAGATTTTCGGTAACACTTTAAAATACTGTATCTTACTGCATAACTAATCAGAAGTTACTGTGGAATTAATAAGTTGTTCTTTATTAACCCTCAAGTCACTACTATTAGCTACTAAGGAATATGTGTTAACTACCCAGACACCATGTCAGGTTGTGGCCCTTTCTTCTTCTTTGCTACTAATGTTATCAGCTAAACGTATTACTGTTAGTGTGACGAATCGCCAGACTCGGAGGGATCCATTTGCATGCTTTTATTATAAGACGTAGTCATACAGGCGTAGGTCAAAAACACAGGCAGACAATAGCAATAAGGGCAATCCAAACTCACAATGGTAGAACAGGCAGTAGATCGGGGTAGGCAGCGAGAATCAGAAGTCCAGGAAATCAGTCCAAATAACAAACACAGATAATCCAACAGGGAAAGAACGCTCAGAGATGTATGCCAGGCAAAACAAAACTTCGCACTGAGCTTTGGTCCAAGTGGGACTTAAATAGGCCGCCGATGGCGGAAACAGGACACGGAAGACGCCACGGTACGTGGGGAATAAGGGTCCGGGTAGAAACTAATATCCGGGCGATGGTTCCCGCTGCTGACTTCCGGAGGGAGCCAAAGAGGCGCGGCATGTGACAGTTAGATATGCAATGTAAATATTTATTAAAGCACTTTTCTTAAATATATATATACATATATATATATATACACAGAGATGCCACAAATGCATCCACAGACTCAAGACCGGTAGATGAATAAGAAAGTTCAAGCACAATCTTTAATAATATTCAACAGGATAAAAGTAACAATGTAGCAGCAAATACAGTCTATACACAAACATGACTAGATGCTGAACTGATATGTATTAATTTATAAATGTTTTCCTTTTTTTAAAGCAGTGGCATTTAAACACAGGTTCAATGCATCAATACATGAAACCTGGCTCTTTTTATTGCATTGATAGAGTATAGGTATGTATTGTGGTGGTTCAGAATTGGTAGCAAAGGTTGGGCAATCAGCAAACAATACATATTTAGAGAAAAGCTGATGTCGGCTTTGTGCTGTTTCCTTATTATGCTTGCATGCGAATGTCATTGTATGTGTACTACACATTTCTGTGTCAGATTTTATAGGCAGATGATTTCAGTCTTTGGCTGGTTTACATAGTGTACTCATTTAATCAGGTGCAGACAGAAGTGAACAGCAGCTCAGAGGATGTGGACACACAAATGACAAACAAAGGTAAATAAAAATCTCTCTGTATGATGTCTAGTTCTTAAAGAAAAATTATTTGGCAGCACTTGATTATACAGTACCATTTCTGTATACTTTCTATCTACCATCTACCATTAATTGCTCAATAAGTACCTTGGTCAATGTTTATAACCCCAACCTGAGTACTGTAATATTGTGTCTTTTTAGTTACCATGTACGGTATATATGTATGTACCAGGCAAGCTCATGTACTGTACAATAAAGTCTATGATAAATAGACAGATAGATAGATATTAATTAATAATCAATTCTTATAAAGGTACACCCAGTCTGAAGCGCAGCAACTCTATCAAGGACAGGATGGCAAAATATGAATTAGCGGTCACCAGACAGGCTTCTTTTACTGCGCCACAATCTGTGAGTATGTTTGCTATGTGTATGCTTCACAGACTGTACAGATACAAATAACATTTCATTTAAATATTTGCTGAAATTATTATTTAATGATTTAATTTTCATTTTATTTTTTAAGAAACTTTTATTTTTGTGCATGCAGAATACATTTATGGATAGTCTGTAATTACTTTTTTCATTCAACCTGAATGTGTATCTGCAGGTGACCTTAAGTCTTAAAGTGCCTTTGGGGTTATGACCCAGTGTAACCAGGTTCCCTTAGATGGGTACGAGGCACTGCATCATGATGATGCTACAAGAACGCCAATGCAAACAGCTTCCAATCTAGAAGGGGCAGATCCCTATACTGGCATCTAAGCTGACACCAGGCCTCTTCCAATCAAAAAGCTCTTAAAAGCAACCCAGCTGAGGAGAGCATAACATTTAAGATCTAATTAAAAAAAAAAAAACAGGAAGAGTCTGCAGAAAAAAGGGTGTTATCCTCTGCTCTCCACTTTACATTCAACCATCATTCCTCTTAAGGTCTTAACAAGCCCTGTTGTAAAAAAACAAAACAAAAAACAAAACATATCTTTAATGGATTAAGCTTGGCAGCTGGTTCAAGCTGGATTTATCTTTTCCTTAGTTGGTCATAAACTGGTTTAAGCTGGTCATGAGCAGGTCCTGAGCAAGAGCTAGTTGCCAGGACCTGGAACAGCTGCGGAACAGCACTTGACCAGCTTTAAACCAGCTCCCAAACATACCTAATCAACCTATGCTGGTGTTTCAACAGAGGTGGCAAAAGTCAATAGCCAATCAATCTTGGAAAGTGTATAAAAGTGCATTAGACACTGGCTCATGTGAAACATTTACATAGTATCAGTACCCTGATATCTTGTTCCCTTCAAAATCTAACCATTTGCATGTAATGCTGATACTGCACATGCTATTTATGCTTTTGATAATCAATCAATAACTTCCTAATGATTCCCTACATGTTTGTGTGGGTGTGTGTGTGAGTGTCTGCTTGGGATAATTTTAATGTTCATGCTTATATGCCCACAGCAGTGTTTATGTATTTGGCAATAGCAAGTCTTTGTACTTGTTTTTTTTTAGCAGCAGCAATATTCAGCAGAAGCCTAACATATCTGTTTCTCTAAGACCAAATAGATAAACATTGTCACGTACATTACTATGCTAAGTATTTTCATGAGGTTTCAAATACCATGAAAAAGTTTAATGAAAAATGAACTGCATGATAGGAATGATGTAACTGCAGAGTTGCACAGATGCATCTTCTGTCAGGAATCAGAAAGGAGGACCTATTCGCAGGTTGAGTAAAGAGAGGGTTTATTAACAAAACAGATTGATAAAAGAGGGTAGTGAATTGCACAGGTGATATAACATGAGTAAACAAACATGACAAGGGAGGGCCATGATTGAGCTAGACCCATATACTTGTAGGCCACCAACACTGAAATGGACCAATTAACAGGCAAGGAGAACCAGTGGCAGGGAACAGGCCCAGACAGGAACTCTAATACAAAAGACAGGACAGGACACACAGGAACAGAGATACACAAAAAGCAGGCAGGGGAATAAGTTAGTAAAAGAAGAGTAAAATAATATTAGTCATGAATTAAATCAACGTAATCAACTAAATACGTAAAATGCTAAACAAGAGATCAAGACTAGGAGCACTAAAAATAAAAAGACTACAGACTTAAAAGCAAGACAAGAACATGAAACTTCAAAGGACAAAACAGGACAAGGACACAAAAAAACACACTCAGCCATATCCACAGACAAAGAGAAAAGGACAATGAAATGATAACGACAAGAACACAGACAGAGTGATCATGACAGACATGTGAATGACAGAACTGACCAGCAAAGACAATAGGGCAAAGGGCACTATAAATAGGGAGGAAGGCACACGAGGAACAGATGAAGACAATACACAATAAAGTAAATAAACTTATCAAGGTTAACGAGAGGGTGTTGTAACGAGGAAACAAAAAGTAGGGACTAGAGAAGACACAACACAAGACACAAAAAACAGTGATAGGCAGACTTTTGACATCACCCTTTCTAGAACAACAAATGCCACAGCAGATGATAATAATAATAATAATAATAATAACAATAATAAACTTCAAAAATCAAGGACATATAAATTTTTTTAAAAGTGTGTCCGTACTGTAAATCCCTTTGGGTGAGAAAATGTGTGATAAGACACATGTAACACATGCATTATATTGTTTTCTTTATACATTATTGGATTCTTTTTAAAGTATGATCTGATCTGAAGTGATTGTAATTTTCAGGCAAACCAATCGCAAACAGAGAAAAGTGTTCCTTCCAAGGATCATAAGGAGATTTCGCCACCTGCTGGTGATGGACAGATAGTGGTACATTTTTATTTCCTATCAAGTATAAATAAACTAAACAGACAGAAATCTATTTGTTTTAAGACAAGTTTAAGAATATTAAGAATTTAATATTATTTACACTCTTTAGACAAAATGTACAGGTGAATATTTCATGTATAATATATGTTTATTAAAATATTAAATTGTTAACTTAACTAATTAACTAACTTAACTAATTACCCGACTCCATTTGCACAGTTTACTTTATTGTTTGTTCCTTCTTTGTCTATTATTTGATACAGAACACATTCACTGAGTCAAACTGCACAAAGATAAATGGTGAGTCCATTGTTTTATTATTACAATTCTATACTGAAACTATGAGCTGATTTTATAAAAAATGTTTAAAAAATAAATCATTGACTCTTGATATTGCTGTCTAGTCCTGATATGTCAGCCCTCCCTCTAGAATTGCCATAGTCGTGCCATATATGAAGCTTACTTTTGTGAATCAAGAGGTTTTGTTATTGATTGTGTGATAGATTTTGTCATTAAGGAAAATTACTAGGAAAAAACTATAAAGAAAATGGTAGGCCAAAGATACAGAATACAATAGTATGTAGAGTATGAATTGATCTGTAATTTATTTGTGTTTCCTTTAGGAGAGCATGTACACACATCGAGTTTAAGTGAGGCGACTCCTGTATCTAAGAACAAGGAGCCTCCTAAAGTGGCCAGGGTCTGTGGCCTACAAACTCATTTCTATATCTCTCAAACACAAAAGGTTACTTCTGCCTGTATTTGGTCACTGACTGAGTTTTTGTGCTTTTGCTTTTATACACCACTACAATGGATTTCAAACAAAATAATCAAGATTTAAGTGCTTTTAGCTTTATTTGAGGTAATTTGCTTAAAACAGCTGTAACTTTAGTATTTACACAGAGTGATATAATTGTAAATATAAGCATAATGTTAAAACTTGGAAGAAAATCCTTTGAAATTAATGAGCTGCTTGCATTCTGTGATCATGAAGATCACTGAATTTCCTCCACTGGAGGTGCTTTGTCACATCTTTACTGCAGTCACATTGAAATGCTGCTTGTTTATAGGTCTTTCTGCCTCCATTTCTGTCTTCAGTGACTGGAAACCATGCTTTTTGATTGAGGACATTAAGTAAATATCATGTTCCATGAAGATTTTTTGTAAAATTCACACTGTAAATATGTTTGATTAGTAATATACATTGTAATATGATATAAATAGACATTTAAGCCCCGTTCACACCAAGCACGTTTGTGATAATGATAGAGACAAAAATCGTTCTCACTGTTAGGGAATAGCATCGTCCACACCACAGCTATAACCATAAAGGCAAAGAGAGACAATATCATTGGAATTTAAATATTTTTTTTTTCTCCAGCTGATCAACGATAGAAACAACAACAACCAATCCAAATCAATTCTGCTATTACACACTTGAGAATAAACAGACGATATTGTTCGTTGGTGTGGGTGCAAATATAGTTATTGTTATCTTTATAGATATCATGCTTAGTGTGAATGAGTTTTTATGACTAGTTTTGTGGTCCAGGGACACTCAAATGGTAAAGGTCATATTTTTTCTGGAACCAAAAATCTGAAAGACTGCACTTCAAACACATCTGGATTGTTTTATTTCAAATCAATTTATGGTGTATAAATAAAGGCAAAAGCATAAACACTTTAGTGTCTCAATACTTCCAGACCTAAGTATAAAAGTCAAATACAAATTAAAAAACAATACAGTTAGACAACAGAATATAAACAATAAACAACTGCTAGTATGGAATCAGAGATTTATACCATAAAAGTCTAAAATCCATACTAAATATTAAATTTCATTGCCGAAAGATTGTTATAATTCTTGTGTTTTACTGAACAGAAATTTCATCTGCCTGTCCCTGAAAGCTGTGAGTCCTGCCAAAAGACTGTTTACCCATTGGAGAAACTTGTTGCCAATCAGCAGATTTACCACAAGATTTGCTTCCGCTGTACCGTTTGTAGTACCAAACTCAGGTCTGTTTTTTGTTTTTACTATGATCTTTTTGTGGTGTCAGTACAACTTAAGGAAGTGTTCACCCAAAAAATATTCTGTCATTGTTTACTCACTCTCATGTTGTCCCAAACCCATAGGAGTTTTGTTGGTAACACTTTATTTCTAGTCCACTTAGAGATACTAACATTAAGTAACTTTTCAACTACATGTCATCTCGCAGTCAATCGTATGGAAGCCTGTTTCTGCCACTGAATAGAAAATTAAAAAAGGTCAGAATTGTGAGATATAAACTTGCACTTCTGATAACATATTAGTCTTTTTTTTGGCTCAAAATTGGTCCTCATACAGTAACTCACAATTGTAGGTTTATATCTCACAATTAAAAAAATAAAAAGGTCACAATAACCATTTTTTTATTGTTTTATTCAGTGGTGGAAACAGACTTCCATACATTAGTATTAGTAGACTGTCTTCTTAATATCTTCTAGCACTTTTTTTGATGAGTCCACAACATACTGACTGTCAGAAACTTGTAAGTATTTGTCATAGACAGTGCTTCTGTGGCTCTCTCTGACCAGTAGCGGTGGGAACGTTCGCCGGAGTTTTAGTTCCTACCCTGACCCTATTATCTCATGTACCTCAGCTGATTTGCGCCAAATGTTCAGCATTTTCTCCGCTATTTAAGGGCCGGACTTCTAGCGGTTCAGTGCGAAGTCTTAACCGTCCCCAATGGTGTTAATTCTGAGCGTTTCCTTACGTGTTGGATTGTCTGTGTATGATCCTGGACTGTGTACCCGTTTGTGATTACTGCTGCCTACCTTATTGAAATAAGCCTGTTTTCTGACGAATCTGCTGGACTGTGTCTGATAACTCTGTTTGCTATGGAATATACCCTGTGCCTGTTTACATTGTGGAATAAAGCCTTGCTCATGGATTCAGCTGACTCCGAGAGTATGTCACAGAAGACTTCCAATGCGTCTGACGACAGCAAAGTCTCCTTGATTTGTTCTCTACTGATGGGAAGGCTCTGAACTGGGCTACTGCTCTCTGGGAGGGGCAACAAATGGTTTTCCCGTAATATCAACCCTTCTTGAGGCAGTTCAAGGAGGTGTTCGATCATCCTGTGAATGGAAAAGGCAGAGGATGAGCTGTTAAACCTCCGCCAGGGATCTTCTACTGCAGCGGATTATGCTGTTACATTCCGCACACTGCCAGCACAAACTGGGTGGGAAAGCAAGCCCTTAAAAACCTTGTTCCGTCGAAGCCTACGGAGGATCTCCAGGCCTGCCGCCTGCTGCCTCCTCAGTCATAGTAGTAAAATCCCATGTCCTACTAGGTCTCCTCGACCAGCTCCTACCCAGGTGAGTCGTCCCTACTTTTCCTATCTCACCAAAGATTTGACACTCATCATCACCTCCCATGATCCACAACACACAGAGACTCTGCGGTTCCACGTTATTCACTCTCCTGGCCATCTGTTGATTCTCGATTTCCTGGAGGGAGCTCACCATCACACAATGGTCACCAGCCCGCACGCATCACTGAGACATACATCCACCGTCAGCAACTCCTCCTCCAAGAACTCACCGGAGCTCCAGTCATTAGAGGAGTTACCCCAAGACTATCACAATCTGCATATCGCCTTCAGCAAGATCAAGGCCACTCGGTTACCACTACACCGAGACACGGACTGCACCATCGACTTACTGCCTGGCACCATCCCTCCAAGAGGTTGGGTCTATCCTCTATCACAGCCTCTATGAGACTCTATGCATGCAGCAATACATCGAGGAGGAGCTCGCCAAGGGGTTTATCCATTACTCCATGTCACCCGTTTCAGCAGGCTTTTTTGTTAAAAAGAAACATGGATGTTTATGCCCCAGCATAGACTATCAAGCTCTAAACAAAATCCTCATCAAGTACTGTTACCTGCTGCCACTCGTCCCCTCTGCTTTGAAACAACTTTGCTCTGCCTGCCTCTTTACCAAGCTGGATCTACTTTGTGCCTACAACCTGGTGCGCATTAAAGCTGGTGACGAGTGGAAGACTGTTTTCTCCACCACGTCAGGGCACTACAAATATCTTATGATGCCCTTCGGATTTTGCAACAGTCCCTCTGTCTTCCAGGCCCTGGTGAACAACATCTTTAGAGACATACTAAACCGATTCCTAATTCTTTACATTGATGACATCCTTATCTATTCTGAGTGCCATTCAGGACCCCATCCCGGTTCACCTCTGCGCCCATTCTACAGCATCCCGACCCCAACCACCAATTCATCGTGGAGGTAGACTTTTCAAACATCGGGATTGCATCATGGAGACCCACCTAAGCACCATCCCTGCGCGTTCTTTTCACGCAAACTAAACCCAGGTAAGTGTAATTACGAGGTCGGGGATAAGGAACTGTTAGCCATGAAGGCCGCATTGGAGGAGTGGAGACACTGGGTGGAGGGGGCAGACACTACTTTCCTCGTTGTTACGGATCCCAGGAATCTGGAATATCTGAGAACTGCTAAACATCTCAACTCACGCCAGGCAAGATGGTCTTTTTTCTTTGCGTGATTCGACTTTAAGATCACGTACAGGACTGGCTCCAAGAATACCAAAGCTGACGCTTTGTCACGCCAATTTGACATCTCCCTTCCAGATGCGCTACCCTCTCCCATCATCCCTCCCGGCCGCATTGTGGCTTCGGTTCTGTGGGACATCATGACCGGGATCAATGTTCACATTGTGCCTCATTGATGCAATGAGATTTCCCATGCAATGTTTCCAAGTTATTCCATCTACGCCCAGCAGGTCTGCTTCAACCCCTACCCATTCCACAAAGACCATGGTCCCACATCGTTATTGACTTTGTTACCGACCAACCTCTATCCCACCAGAACACCACCATCCTGTCTATAATAGATAGATTTTCCAAGGCTTGCTGTCTTATTTCCCTCCCCAAGCTTTGCCGGAGTTTTAGTTCCTACCCTGACCCTATTATCCTACATACCTCGGCTGATACATGCCAAATGTTCGACGTTTTCTCCACTATTTAAGGGCCGCACTTGCCCAATGGTTTTATTTCTGAGCATTTCCTTTTGTGTTGGATTATCTGTGTATGACCCTGGACTGTGTACTCTGTTTGTGATTACTGATGCCTGTTTTTTCGAAGTAAGCCTGTTTTCTAACAAATCTGCTGGACTGTCTCTGATAACTCTGTTTGCTGTGGAATATACCCTGTGCCTGTTTACGTTGCGGAATAAATCCTTGTTCATGGATCTAACTGACTTGTCTGTGTATTTGTCAACTTATTCAACTAACCATAATTGGTTAATCACAATGATGTTCCAGGATAAGGAACTGTTAGCCATGAAGGCCGCGCTGGCAGTACTGTACGTGATCTTAAAGAGAATGAAATCAATACTGACAGTTCCTTTTTTTATGGATTATTACTATTTAATATATTATTCTAAATGCTGCTCGATATATCATACAGTGCTTTTCATACTGTTTTTGCCAGAGTTCAGCGAGTTTGTCCTCTTTATTGACAGTCCAAATTCTCGGTGGCGCTGCCATGTTCATCTTTCTTCTTCGGTTTTCTTTTTCATTTCTAGTTTGCTCAACAAATTGGCTCGTTCAACAGCACACACGTCATGCTTTCAGTCTGCCTGTCGCCTGAAGTTTTTTGACATGTTTAAACATGATTGTGAGATCGGGAAGTGCTCGTAAGACACTCTGCTCATCTCGCAATTTCTCACACACCATACAAGCCCCAACCATACGAAAAGAGACAATTTCCTCCAATAACCAAAAAAATCGCTTGCGAGCTCTGACATAGTTGACACAGTAACATAGTTACTAATAGTTAGTGGAATGTCTATCTAATATATGTAACCATTTTGTTTATCTTAACACAAAGGAAGATATTTCTGTCTCTCTATTGCCAGTCTATACCACTTTTATTCACATATTTACGTTGATCAGTTTCACTTTCACCAGTAAACATAAACAGATGAAATAAGACATTTGACAAACAGATGCACCATATTTGCCAGCTTTTGCTTTGTGGTTTGAATCCACTCTTCCAACAAGGCATTTGCAAACTCCTAGACTTTTCTGGGAGGTCACATGCACGCAAAAGAATAGCTTGTTGATCTAACTTAATAAAATGATGACAAAAATTCATAACAATACAATGAGATCAAACCTATTTCATTTTACATGTTCTGTAAATGTTCCCTGAACATAATTCACTCATGTTGATCCAACCATTGCTGTTGCTGTACAGACTGGTTCCTTTGTGCAGAGTTTTGTTGAGTTTTCTGCATTTTTATGAACATGGAAAGGCCTGGTAGGGTTTAAGCTTTTAATGTTTAGTTATTTTGGACATTTAAAAGAGTTTATACAATATGAAATTATGTTTTTCTGATTTATTTGGTTACCATGATGGTGGAGAGTGGAGCTTGTGCTTAGATTGTCAGAAGCTGTCACACACACACAAAAAAACAATTGTTTTTTATCATATGAGAACATAACAGACATCTTTATACTTCAAGAAAATCAAGAAAAAAATCTTCTAATCACTGACATTAGCAAATTAGCACACAACTCATGTAGCCATAGCGTAACAACAAGGTCTACACTTCACCATGATTGTAACATCAAAAATCAACATTAACATATCAGTGCAACGTAAATGATTTGTGCAGGCCCAACAAAAATGGTTTAAGTTAACTTAATATTTTACAAATGTGATTTCATTTAACATAATAAAATGCAATGTGCCAATGACAACTCAGCAAACAAAAAAAATATTTTTTTGAGTGTGGTTTGTCACTTGAAGGACAATCAGCTGTCCTTCAGTCTCCCTATAGCAGGACAGTTTACAGAGGTTATCGGGAACCTGGACATTCTTTTTTTTCCTGCAGAGTCAATATATAAATGTCTATTTACGGCTCTAAGTTATTGTAACTATAATTTCAATTGCTTGCTGCTCGTAAACAATAAGTGTCTTCAGGGTTGTTCTGCATTTGCATGTGTTGTAATTGTTTATGATTCATTGAACAAGCATGAAAAACATTGTTCAAACCCTTTGCAATAAAGATCTGTAAAGGTTATTTGTATTTTACAAAATTTTCTTTAAAATACAGCATCCTGATTTTTTTTCTGTTTATTACTCATAACAGAATTATAAGTATTATATCAAAATTAAAGTAATTTTTTGTCAGTTTTCAGTTTAGCACAAACAGTAATTTTGTATCTGTATATTAAAAAATACTGGGGTCTATGGGAGGTGCAAAGGTTTGTATAAAGGTGATTTTAAAACTTTTGTTGTTGCTACTGTTATGTTTATGTTCTGTGATGTTGGATTTACTTTTATACAATATTATGAATACAACATTTGAATGTTAAATAATAGAAACTAATGCAAACTCAATTAATGTGTAAACAATGTTAATAGACTAGTTTTATCATTTATCATAACAACAGCCTCAGTCTATTTATTCAAATAATTAGTCAATATTAGCACATTTTAACAGCAGGTCAGATTTTAGATATGCTTCATATGAAAATAATATTTCTTTTTCATGTCCCGTTTATTTCAGTTTGGTGACTTTTGCTTCCCTACATGGTGAAATCTACTGTAAACCTCACTTTAGCCAGCTATTCAAGTCTAAGGGCAACTATGATGAGGGCTTTGGCCATCGACAACACAAGGAAAGGTGGACACCACAAACAAACGAGGAGGAAACTGAGAAAAAGCCATTTGTGGTAGACTCTGTGTTAATGAAGCCTACAGATCAGAACCCTAAAGTGGAGGAGTCACAACTGGTCAAATTCACAGACCTCACTGCAGCTCTACAGACAAAAAGTCAAACCAGCTCCATGGAAACCCCACAAACCTCTTCTGTGGACACAAGAAAACTGAGAGTTGCATGGCCACCTCCTGCAGACAGTGACGGAAGCATCAAAGTCTCCAGTTTAGGCACTGAAGTTGGAAAGGGTTCATCCAAGCGTTTCAGAGCAAAGTGGCCTCCAGAGGAGGATGCTACACCTGGTCAGCAGAGCCATGAAAGAGCAGAACTGAAAAATCTTAGACGTAGTTCTTCACTAAAAGAGCGAAGTCGTCCCTTTTCTGTGGCACCAAGCTTGGCATCATCTAATGCCACAAAACAAGAGTCTCACAAGATTGCTTTAGTTAGACGAGGCTCACTTGAGGAGCTTCGTTCACAGTCAAAAGTGAAAACAGACAAAACTGAAGTGGAAGAAGAGGCAAGAATATTGGACGATAAGACAAAGGACAGTGAAAGCCAATCCAAAGAGAATGTTGAGAGTCCTGCCAAACTTGACAGAACAGAAAAGATGCCCTCCTCTATTCTCAAACAGAAACAACAAACAAAAAAGGAGTCTGAGCCAAAGCAAACAAAAAAGGAAGCTGAGCTACAGCAAACAAATAAAACGTCTCAGACTCAACTAACAAAAAAGAAGACTGAACTAGAACATGAGGAAAAAACAATGAGTACTTCTCCTGAATTCCAGCCTTCCCAAGACACATCCTCCTTTCCAACCGCGGAAGAAAAAGCCCATAGGAAATCCCAGGATGTGGGCTTCTGGGATGGTGAGGAGGCTGAGGAGTCCCTGACTGTAGAGGAGATGATCAAGAGAAATCGCTACTATGAAGATGATGATGATGAGGAAGAGGAGGTGGCAATAGTTTGACAATATATGGCATTAATCCCTTCCATTCCTTTACTCTGAAAATACAACTGGTATAAATTCAACATAATAAAAAACATATACTTTATTATATTTTAACTTAGTACTATGGTACTGTACATCTTTTTCTTTAAATGTCTTTCTGGGCTTTTTTTGTATTTTGTCATCCATGTTTTCTTTTGGTTTCTGGAAAAAAATATATATATACTTGTTTTCAAAAAATGTTTAAATCACTATTGTTTATTAATCTATGAATTTTGTGTGCTGACCCCAATTAACAAATGTCCGCTCTAACTCTCAGCCTTTTAACAACCAAACATATTTTTGGCTACTCTACTAGGCCATATTTTAGAACATTTTCCACTGTTTTAATGATTATTGGGCGTATTCAGATTATTGAGCAAGTACAAAATAAACGTAATTTTACTAAAACAGGATATATGGTGCATAATTTCAGTTGACTGATAAATGTTAAAGCATTTGAGCATTTTATGTGAAATTATAAATAGAACATAACTAAAGATGTCACCTTTGATCACCAATACAGTTATATGAAGCTTATAAAATCCTCAAATTACCCTTTATAATATTGCCATCTAGTGCTGTGATTGAGTTCACTTTAATGAATTCAATAGCAAGACCTGAAGTCTAAGACAAGACTGTAACCAAAACAAAGCGAATTGAACTCTCAACTGAGACCACAACCTCCTCAAGATTGGAATTTGGCCATAAATTAAAATTCAAATTGCTCTTTATAATAAATTACAACTTATTTACAGCCCAGCACAACTAGTTCATAATAAGCCCAATAGAGCACATATCACACATCAGTCTCTGAATGGCTACCAGCTATGAGTTGCATAATGTTCAAGACATTGATGATTACATACAGAATATCCAGGCTCTGCACCCTCCTAACACAGCTCGCTCTTCAACCTTCCACCAATGCTGTCTCTGATCACGTTGCTGGATAGCCTCTGTTCTGCCTGTGTATGTTCATGTCTTTTAGAGGAGGCGCAGTTGAGTTAGACAGCAAAAACATGCTCTACCTGTCTTCACAGGATACCTGAAACTCTAAATGATAATGGTAATGTTTTATATTAAGGTTTCATTTGTAAAAACTTGTAGTTGTTTATTAAAGAATAATAAATTTAATCATTTAGCCTGGTTCTTTCAACAATGCACTGGTTCCCTATTAAACACTGAATATAATTTATCCCAATCTTGCTAATTATTGAATGGTTTAGCTCAAAATCAACTGCAGGCTATAGATCCTTTTCTTATTTACTGCTCAGACCCTGGAACAATCTACCTAACACTTTCGGGAGGTAGACACACTCTTTAATGTTAAATCTAGATTAAAGACCCATTTCTTTAACCTGTCTATATCCAAGCCAGATGTTGGATTAGCACCTAGAGACGACCTCTATAGCTCTTCGTGTCAATGGAGACCATGTCAAGTAGATGAGCCCCAGATACCTTGTTGATTTTTATTTCAAGATGCTCTAAACCTCTTTGTTTCTGAGAAAAGGAAGCCTTTAGCATTTTCATTCATCTCAGTGGCTAGTGTAGAGTACCTCTAAAATATGTGCCAATTTTGGCACCAGCTGTCCTATGACATGCTATTAATCCACAAAACATTATTTTGTTGTGTCCTCACACAACAAAAGAATGTGCACAGTCCTTGCTCAAACACAAGTCCAAGCCTGTAAATAGTGACTATTCTGTAGAGAAAGCAGAATGTGGCATGACAAATACAGTATCTCCCCCTAAACTATTATTTTTGGCCCAAAGACAATACAAAGAAAATACTGTATATACTTTGAAAATATGTATGTATGCGTGCATGTATTTTTGCTGAATTGCGAAATATAAAATACTGTAGAATTATGTAACGCAGACAAGCTGCAAGAATTTTTTTAAATCACAAAATGAAAAATAACTCAACTACTTTTATTTGCATTGTCATTTAGTAGACTCTTTTATCCAAGTATTCCACCAGGAGGGAACCTTTCAGTTTAACAAGTCAGTAAAAGTGATTTTGTGCCACTTCAGGAACTTTATCTGCTGAGGTGGTATTGCTGCGCTACCTGTTAAACACATAGAGTTATAGAACTTGACATTCTTGTGTGACGATTCAGAGGGATGACGAGGACAGGCGGATCCAAATGCAAACTCTTTATTTACAAAAATTCAGGGTAGAGACAAACAGGTCTATAACAAGGCAAACATGTATAACTGGGGTGTATTCCAGAAAGCTTGGTTAACTTACCATTTGGTAAAACATAACCTCTGGGTTGATTGACCCCAAACC
>JAUCNO010000134.1:262686-275202 GCA_032353835.1 Enteromius viviparus
AACCTTGTGAGAACCAGGCTTAGTTGGGTCCAGTTCTCCTCTGGCCGGACGCCCAGCACCTAATTTCCTGTTCAATTTTAAACATGTTTGATTGTGTAAGAACTTATAGTGTGTGTGTGTGTGTGTGCATCTCCGTTTTCAGGTCATTTAAGAGTTGTTTTGAGACCCCCATGTTGCCCCCTTACAGTATATACTCTTTCTCATAATTGGATTCACCTATGTTTGGAGGTCAGGGGTCACTGAGCTTACCAAGCCAATTTGAGTTCCAATAATTAGTTCTAAAGGTTTTGGATTCAATAAAATGGCAACAGTGCCCAAATATATGCACTTGCCTAATTTTGTTTAAACAATTATTGCACACTTTCTGTAAATCCTATAAACTTCATTTCACTTCTGAAATATGACTGTGTGTGTCTCCTATAAGATATATTTAACTGAAATGTTTTATTGTTACAAACAACTACTTATACAGAAAAAACATGAAGATTAACAAGGCTGCCCAAACTGACACATCCCACTGTATATATATACTGTATATACAAAACCAGTCATAAGGGTCCATTTTTTGAAATTGAGATTTATACATCCCCTGAAAGCTGAATAAATATGCTTTGACAATATTTGGCTCCGATTTGAAAATCTCTATTTAAAAATCTGGAATCTGAGGGTGTAAAAAAACACTAAATATTGAAAAAATTACCTTTAAACTTCAAATTAAGTACTTGGCAATCTAAAATATCATACTTAATATCCTACTGATTTTTGGCATTAAAATGATTTTTATTTTTTTTTTATTAATGCCTATTGCTACAAATATACTTGTGCGACTTATGACTGATTTTGTGGGCCAGGATCACACACACACACACACAAATATATTTGTTTAACTCTATGGGTTGTCCAGTCTTGTAAAGTCACAGATTTTTTTTGAGGTATTGCTTCCTGTTTTTTTATATGGTTTTGATCCCCAGAGGTTTTGATCTTAGAATACTGCATGACTCTAGGTTACTCATTTTATCACAGACTGACAAATGTTAATAAAAAGTTAGATAGGCATCCTGTGATGAGTTTTGAAAACAACCACAGCTAAACATTTTCCAAATTAGAAATGCAAAAATGTATGATCAGTGATTTGCAGTTTGATTGCAAAGAGAGCTTCTTGGATTCTTAAAAAACCTGTTTCACATGAGACCCACTAGAATTTCAGTTGTAAGAACATTTATTCCTAAAAAACTAAAATCATGCAACCATTAAAAGGTTTTTATTTGCAGATTTTCAGCTATATTTTGCCAGAAAATTCTGATATAAATAAAAAGGAATAAAAAAATAAACTCTTCTTTTTTTAACTTTGTGTTTTATGCTTTGCTGATTAGACATTGATAAACATTACAAAAGAAAAAGCATTGATTGTTCAAAAGTAACTGTCCCAACAGTGACACCATGATAAAGGTTAGGAGGCCATTTTCAGACCATTTATGAGTTTCAAATGCATTGCATTACGATAAAAAAAAAAAAGATGAAACTGGAAATTAATGTGAAAAGCATTGCCTTCTGTTACACTAGGACTGGCTGATTATCTTAGTGTGATAATGCTCATCTATCCTATTTATTATAGGTCAGAAAACTGGCCACAAGGGGTCAAAGTGGAAGAATGTAGGGACAAATTGTGGAGCCAACCAATAAATGTAACTCAGCAACTGTAATATCAACAATTCCGTATAGTGTGTATTGGTTTGAACCACAAAACTTTGATCACTAGCCATTGAATCATGTTTGTGCACCTGCAAAGCTTATGACTTTGGAGTGACCAGAATCGACACAGGTGCAAGCACAGTAGCTCGGCCAGCTAAGCAATGCTCAAAAGTAATGCACTGTACATATTGTGCAACTCTACTGTAATTAACATTACAAAATAATCATTCAAGTCTATTAAATCTGTTCATAACAAGCAATTAGGATTGATATAAATACAGTAAATGCTTTAACTTGGTGTTACAGCAAACACATAAAATTCAAAAGTGATGCTGCGTACATTTGTGTAATTTAGTTTGTTTGGGTAAGTGCTAAAAGTGTTATGAATTTCAGTATTTATACCAATAAAATAAGATTCCAAATGTATACAAACCTAAAAGCTTACAATCCATGAGTCTAAAACATTTATTATGAAGGAATCATGCTTGTAATTTGCACATTTTATAATTTTGCATATTTTATGCTTTAATTTTTCACAATTTTCCTCCTCAAAAATGCTGAAAAAGTGTCCAAAAAACTTAGTATAAGTAATAAGCAGAGATAAAAGTGAAATGAGTACCTAAACATTGAAGCACAAATTAATACATTTCTGTCCATTTACACTAAATTATGCTAAAACAGTAGAAGATATTTTATTGTAATAGAAGTTACTTTCTAAGACTACATTGAAAGGAGGAATTCAGCACATAATGGAATGGTGCAGATAAAGATGTACTGTATTACAAATGAATATGTCACAGTATATACTGCATGGCGCTAAAAGAGTAGCATTGTATAATATTGTACAATAAAAATGACATTCTAATACCTTCTGAATAGATAAGAGGAGTCCAAAGTCAATATATAGTTTGATGTTTGATATCCACTCAGCTCTATGGTTCCTCTGTAATCAGTTGTATAGCCACGGCTTTGGACAAGGGCTGATGGGATGCAGCAATGCCACAGTGATTCATCAGACTGATGCCGCAGCTGGTGCCAGCAGAAAATGGCATCATTGTGGAAATTATAAGAGCCAAGCAGTCTGCCACATCTTTGTTTGGTGCGCACGCCAAAGCCGGAATATGTCCTAAAATGTAAAATCAGTAAAAAGTGACAGCAGCAAAGTAGTATTTTTCCACAATACATCGATACTCATCGGCTCTTATTACTAGAAATAACTGAGTTACTGTTACACTGATGACAAAATGTCATTAAGTTTGTATCTGTCAATATCATTATTCTTCTAGTTTAAGTAATATCCCAAGAAAGGCATAAGTGACAAGTTTACATTAATCTTATTTGTAAACATTTTTCTGTCCAAACAAAAGCAAAAATGCTGCTGGATGTGATCAATTGGATGGGACTCCACTGTTGGAAGTGCTACCTAAGTTAACATGGCAATTCAGAAATACAAAGTGACTGATAGAATGTAGCATTCGACACAAAAAACTACATCAGGGTTAAACAAACTCAGTCCTGGAGGGTTGTTATCCTGCAGAGTTAAACTCCAACCTCTTTTAGACACACCTAGAAGCTAATCAAGCTCTTACTAAGCATACTAGAAACTTCCCAGCTAATTGGAGAAAAAAATGCTGCAGGACACCTGCCCTCCAGGACTAAGTTTGGGCACACCTGACCTACATTAACATGCAAGATAATTTAGTACTTGTCCCTTTAAAATGGAACACCATGTCAGAACATGATGAATCAGAAAATGCTTAAATATATTGGTAAACTAGCAGTTGCATTCTGTGTCTCTTCACAGACTAATTACAGTATGTACTAGTCAATACTTTTAAAGTTAATAGTTGTCTCTCTTGGTCATGGAGAAACTCACCATCTTGATCAATGGCCAGAACCGTTGCACCGCGAGTAAGTAGCACCTCAACCACAGTGGCAAGGCCATTTCTTGCTGCAATATGCAGAGGTCTAATGGTATGAAGACAGGAAAAACTTGTGAAAGTAACCAAATAATCAATGCATGTACACCTACACAAGGTGCGAATGCTCACGTTTGAAGTGCGCTGTTTGTGGCATTGATGAGAGTTGGGTCGTCAATTTCCGCCAGAATGAGAAGAGCACACATTTCATGACTCTGTTGAGTTAAATGTGATGATCATTTATAACAGAAACTCATTGTACCCAGCATGCTGTATAAAAGGACACTTGAGTGATGGGGTTAATTACTCTTCTACAGGCTATATGAAGTGCTGAATTTCTATCGATGTCTAGCAGTGAGAGGTCTGCCCCGGCCTGATGAAGCAAGATATCTGCAACCAAAAAAGATGGAGCTGATCACTATGACTACTCGATATAGATTACACGTTCTACCTCTTTTAAATCCTATGTTCAACAATTCTACATGATACAAAGCTCTTTTGATGTTACAAGTTTAACAATACAAACCCACAGCAGAAGTATGCCCATTCCCAGCAGCAAACATTAATGCAGAGCGCCCTGTGTAATCAACTGAGTTTACATCTGAGTCGCAAGTCAGCGTCAAATGCAGCGCTGCCACGTTTCCTGCATACGCAGATGCATGTAAGGGAGTCCTGCAGATAAAAATACACAACAATAATTCTGAAATATTGGTGGCTTTTTGGAATCAGCTTTTAAGAATCAACAGACATACATACCTTCCTTTGCCATCTATGAGGTTCATGATTTTTGTTCCCACGGTTTCAGCAAGCAGTCGAGCAGCACCATCATGACCAGCAATTCTGTAGCAAAAGAAGGAGAAAATGGATCCTATCGTGGAAAGTGTACAGAAACGTTTTGAAGATGAGCTGAGATTCACTCACAGTGCACAGTGCAGTGGTGTGAAGGTGTTCCCTTCCTGAAAGCTTGATGGCCTATATTCAAGTAACACTTCTAGACAGTCATTGTGCCCTTAAAAAAACAGAATGTTTCCTTACTTTTATGTTGCAGAGAGATTTGTAATTTATTAGTAAAATTCTCAGCTGATGTTTCTGTACTGGAATGGAAAGGCATCTTACCATGGTAAGCAGCCCAGTGAGTAGGTGTGTAGGCACTGTAGTCTAGCAGAGAGTCGAGGGGGTCTGAGAGAGATACTGCATCAAGTAAAGGACGCAACAGCCAAGCGTGACCACAAGAGGCAGCCACGTGCAAAGGGCTTCTGCCATAAACGTCCCTGCACAGAACAAAGGCTCCATGCACCAGCAAAGCTGAGACACATTCTTCACTACCAACTACTGCCTGAAACACACAGAGACTAAAATTCAGTTTGCGGAATAATGCATTACAAGTACTTTTGGTTGTCCCACATTTTAATTTGATCATATCACTAAAGGAAACTAGAAACTGTGAAACTAAAAACTATAAAAAGCAAGTCACTACTCTGGAAAAAGTAGAAATACAATTCTGAAAGAATGTCTTGTTCGAGTAGCTATCTAAATTGAGACTTTTGGTCAACATAATGCTGATATAACTTAATCTCTAAAAATTATTTGGCAACTAAGTCTTTCATTTTAGGATCTACTGTATTGATTCCCACATCATTTACCAGTCTTTTTATTTTTTACTGAGATTCAAACATCATCTGAAAGCTGAATGAATAAACTTTCCACTGATGTTTAGGTTTAGTTCATTTATATAGCATGTTTACAACTGCCACAAGACTGACTTAAGTGCTGTACATTTAGAAACATCATCATAAAATCAAAAATACATAATTTCAGGAAAGAAAACAAAACAAAAACAGTACACATAATTTATATATATATGTGTGTGTGTGTGTTTTTGTTTTGTTTTCTTCCCTGAAATTGTGTATTTTTGATTTTATGATGATGTTTCTAAATGTACAGCACTTTGGTCAGTCTTGTGGCAGTTGTAAACATGTAAACAGGCCTAATTACAGAAAAAGCGGAGTCACATGATCCCATTTTTTCTTTTTTAAGCGAAATTTAGCAGCTGCATTTTGGACCAATTGAAGATGGGCAATTTGGGATTTGGAGATGCCACAATAAAGAGAGTTGCAATAATCGAGACGGGATTTAATAAATGCATGAACAGCCATCTCCAGGGTCTTGTCAGTAAGAAAAGGTTTACCAAGTTTGACCATGGTAGTAACTTGTTTATCAAGTTTTAATGATTCATCTAATAGGACACCCAAATAACAAATCTGTGAGGACCTGAAAGCTAATAAAGGTCCCAGGTCAAATTTAGGGGCCTTCATATGTTCTGAAGGGCCAAAGACTATCACCTCTTCATCAACTTCATCTAAGCAAGATAACAATGCATTCATGGCCATTGGATAATTTTTCTTAAAAGGTAAATAGATTTGTGTTTCATCAGCGTAAAAGTGAAATGATACTCCATGTTTTCTAAAAATAGAGCCTAGAGGTAGCATGTACAATGAAAATAGAGTGGGAGACAACACAGGGCCTTGTGGAAGCCCACAGGGGAGAGGAGTTGACGAGGAGAAATCTCCTAGCCTTACCACATATTTCCTATCAATTAAAAATGACTGAAAATGACTTGGTAATATCGTATGATTGATATTGTAAAAAGCAGCTGATATGTCTAAGAGAAAAGGGCCACAAAATCCCCCATATCAGTTGCTAAAAAGATGTCGTTTAACACTCTCAAGAGGGCTGATTCGGTTTGTTTTGGTATGGTTTGTTTGGATAGGATGGATTGAAGTTGTCCAAATTAGGTTCTTAGCTTTCTTTACTTAATATCTTTAACTTTTGGCTTAAACAAAAACAGATAATTTTGCCCCATACAATGTATTATTTGCTATTGCAATCAAATATACCTATGCTACTTATGTTTTTGTGGTTCAGGGTCACAATTGTTTATTTTTTTCTTCTCCTTTTTCTGTTTTCTTTTTTGAACCGTTCAGAGAAATTCCTGTGACCACCTGATATGTAAGCACTCGTGTACAGTAGTACAGAAAAAAGCACAATGTGCATAGCCAAGAAAGCCAATGTGACAACTTTAACAACAAAATATGACATTCATTCAGTAATTGTTGACTGTTACCTCATTTTATTTTAAAGCTGCTTCTAACTTTGGCTGGTTACTTAACCGCAATGACAGTCAGCAAAGTAACTCTTTATCATGAATATAACTAAATGTATAATGTTCAGCTGTCGTCACAGAATGGGAAGTGGCTTGTAAATGCAGTCTATTTACAGAGGTCAGAAGACCTATTTTTGTCTTCAGTTCAGTCAGAAGTTGCAAAGCACTCCTATAATAGGTTGTGGAGTCAGCAAGACTAGTTTAGCCATGGTTCTACTTTGGCATGTGTCAAATGTCACTGATTGTGAAAAAATATGCCCTGTTTATCATGTAGTTAAAATTAATCTAATAAAATTAATGAACAGTATACTGTAGGTTACACAGAATTCACAAGCTACCTGTTCTTGATTTGTCATGTAAATTGCTGTATAAAATGTTTTTTTTTTCACCAAACCAATGAAAATAAAATAATAGAATAAGTAACAAGTCAAAACACATTTAAATGGAGCAAAGATTTTGTGATTTTTTTTTTTCATATATTATTTAGGAATTCAAAGTTGCTCCCTGCGGGAAGTGAAATAAGGGAAACAAAATATATAAATAACGTGATATTTTAATAATAATGTGGCCAGATGAGATTCAATCATGATTTGGTCACAGAAACACTGGCCAGTGTTTTTTACAAAGCACCCGCTTCAAATCCTTTGCACAGCCCATGACTCCTATAATTAGGCTGCATGTGTTGACCTGTCCTCACTAGAGAGCTAAGATCTGCTGACATCTTTCCCACATTTAAGCCCAAGTGTCCTAAGTTAAGTTTGGAGATGATTCCAATGTTTTGCCAAATGTGAAACATAGAAGGGCTGTTAAAATGAAATGGATATGTTGTAGGATTAGTGAGTTGCATTGACTGAACTCTGAGGTTGTGCAGTTTAAAGATCACAGTATATGATTCACTTTTGCAGACCAAGATGTTTTCAGTGCTGTCACACACCTTAAATTTCCTTACAATATTGTCAAATTACAGCACAATACTGTGCAAATATTCAAATACATAAACCAAACACAAACTTACTGCGCAATGCAATGCAGTGTTGCTTCTTTTGTCTCCAGTGTCTGGATTACTTCCTCTCTCAAGTAGCATGTGGACACAGTCAATGTGACTGCCTAGTGTAGCCAGCATCAGTGGAGTCCTACAGATACCAACAAACTATGCTTACAATAGCAATACTTCAAACACCAAAAAGCAACAAAGAGAGAAAAATGGGGGACACAATCTATTAAGCATAAGCATATATATTCTGACCAAGCATATTACTGAACGTAGAGCTTTGCCATCAAACAGGTCAATTAGATTAGAATTTGCAGTGTTGAATGCTTGGCATTTGTGAGGTTGGCATGCAGCTGCTCGACCATGGAAACCCATTCCATTAAGCTCCCGATGGACAGCTTTTGCCAGCAGAAGTCTGGAAGCTTTGAAATCTGCAGAGCATTGGGGACTTTACGCCAGCTAAAAATGGTTTTAACTGAGTTATTGCTATATTTTGCAGTACTGTGTCAGCAGGAAATGTCAATTTACATTTCCAAACATTAATCTTATCAGTCGTTGTAATAATCCAGTGAGATTTTTATTTGTACAAGGAGTCTTACAACAGCCAGTGCTCAACAAAGAGATCTGATCTCACCATCATCTAGTCTGTCTGGAATGACATGGAATGAATGACATGAAGAAAAAGAACAAACTGAGACCTGGGACAATTATTTAATTTTTCTAATCGCAATTACAATTATGGATGCCATAACTATATCGTTCCAAGTGGCAATTAATCTTTTAAAGTCCACTTTTGTTATTCTGCATGATCAAGATGTCAAGATTGTTTTAATTTAAGTTTTTGTATAACATAATACAGAATACACATAATACCTAGTAAATGTTATTATAATAACTACCACAGTTTTGCTATTCGTTTATTTAAAGAATAACAAAATCAAATTTATTATTGAAATTTTAGGTTAGGTTAAGGCCATCAATAAAAGGCTTTCAGTTTAAATGTTTTCACCTTCTTTATTTTCGTGTAGTTGCTTTAAACTATGAAATAAACATCATTCAGTGTAAATTGTGATTATTGTAATTGAAAATTACAATTTCCAGGAAATAATCAACAATTATGATTTTTGTCATAATAGTGACTAGACTAGCCCTAGACTAATTCCAAAAAAAAATTGGATAACAACATCTCCAAGATACTTCAAGAAACCTACTTGCATTCTTATTTTGTGCTATACCATTTTTGAGAGGCACTTGAGGAGCAACTGGGATACAATTCTGTTACCTTTGGGTTACAAGTCCGACACACCATTTGGCCTCCACTAGAACCTCAAGATTTGACCTAAGTTCTACTAGCATGTTACTGTCCCCATAATTTGACAATCATGTCAAGACTGAAGTACAGGATGCTCAAAAATGCTGGACAAAAGCCTACTCTAGTTGTCACACACCTAGAGGGTCCAGGAACACTTGGGAGTCCGTCAGTGTGTGTGGAAAGGATTAAAAGGAACAGACAGCAGTGCTTCTTTTACTGCACAATACAAATATTTTGAGAACTCTAAACATATTCAGTATTTGTTTCTCCACATCGCTTTGCATTAACTCGTACTTTGTTGCAATTGTTTTTTAAGGAATTTAATTCTCAGAACCTTTAAATTTTCTACGTGAGTGATTGTACAGGTGCAAATATTTTTGTACTAGTTCAGCTATTCAACACTCCAGTATATTCAAATTTCTAGTAACTTGTCTGTTCTAGATATTGTTCACCTAATCGCTACGGACCAATGAAAGTTTAAACAAACTCACAAAAAGTTTGCTATGGTCAGCTGTTTCGAACATCAATTTTGTTGGAGGTACTGTATATTGGGGCCTTTAAAGCAATACTTGGGTTATGCTCACTGACTCAAAAGTAAACTTCCCTCTTCACTTTCTGTGATGTTCTGCTTAATTTAGTAATTTTGTAAATGCAGGGTATAATCATTCTATATTGTCATAATATATCAGTGAAATTAATGTTGAAACGGCACTTACTGTCCATGTATGTCCATGAGGTCAATTATGTTGTTTTTTTCCTCTCTTTTCAACATCATAAGCAGGCAGTCAGTTTGACCATTGGCAGCTATGAGAATAAATGAGTGGGTTAAAAGTTAAAATGTGATCTACAGTCTCTTGTACCAATTCATAGATTGGCCCTCCCACAACTCATAAAGTAGCCATTGTACTTACATAAAACAAAATGTACTTAACATGTTTGTTTGAGGTTACCTTGAGGTTAGCCAAGCGGCTAACACTAGCAGCCTGGTGACAGAGAATGATGATGTCATCAGTGAGGAACGTGTCATCGCAGAGCACGACATTCGCACGGCACTGAGAATGGGTAAACACCAGGAAAGCAGCGGGTCCAGAGGGCATCTCTGGGCACTTGCTGCACTGACCAGCTGTCAGGTGTGCCTCTTTAATGAGTGCCTGGCAAAGTCTATGGTCCTGGCGTGCTTGAAGAGATCCACCATCATCCCAGTGCCCAAGACCAACAAACCCCCATGCCTGAATGACTACCGGCCTGTTGCACTGACATTGGTGGTCATGAAGGTATTTGAGGGCCTGCTAAAAAACATCATCTCCTCCTCCATCCCCAGCTCCATAGATCCGCTTCAGTTTGCCTACCGCCCCAACAGATCCACAGAGGATGCCATTTCCCACGTCCTGCACACCACTCTTAGCCATGTGGACATGAAGCAGGGTAACTATGTGAGATTGCTGTTCATTGACTACAGCTCAGCTTTCAACACAATAGTGCCTGACAGACTGTTAACAAAGCTGAGAGGTCTAGGACTCAACCAACGCTTGTGTGCCTGGGTGTTGGACTTCCTCACAGACAGATCTCAAGCGGTGAAGGTGGGCAGGTGCATCTCCAGCAGCATAACCATCAACACAGGTGCTCCACAGGGATGTGTTCTCTCTCCACTGTTGTACTCTCTTTATATTTCAGACTGTGCCATGCATGACTCCAACACCATCGTTATGTTTGCTGACGAAACGGTGGTGCTGAGCTTCATCTCCAACAACGATGAGTCTGCCTACATGGATGAAGTGGAGAACGTGGCACTATGGTGTCAGGAAAACATCTGTGCTCAGACAAAAAGGGCGAAGCAGCGTCTGTAACCCCTAGACAGTTAAGGAAGTTTGGGGTTTCCCCTGCTGCCCTTAAGGCTTTCTACTTGGGCGCTGTTGAGAGCATCCTTACACAGAACATTTCATCCTGGTTTGGGAATAGCTGTGTACAGGACAGGAAAGCCATCCAGACAGTGAATCAGTCAGCTGAACACTGCTGCAGGTCAGCTCTCCCCTCCATGCAGGACATCTACACCAGGAGATGTAAAACCAGGGCAGCTCGGATTATTAAGGACTTGTCGCACCCCAATAACGGACTGTTCAAACTTCTGCATTCAGACGGAAGGTTTCCGGGTCATTATGGCCAAAATGGAGAGACTCAGGAGGAGTTTTTATCCCCGACTCCTCAACCAAGATGTGCCACTCTCCCGTTCATAGGACTGGTATCAGTTGACTCATACACTGCTGAGCTGACACTGCACTTTAGTCTGGACTATAAGCATTACTTGCACAACATTTTTATCCTGTTGCATATACACTCTTGCAAATCAGAGTTTATTTTTATTATTATATTATTATTATTATTCTGTTTACATTTTGTACTATTTTGCACTTTTTTAAAGAAATATTTGGACTATTTCTTTTGTTTCCTTTGTTATTTGAAGAAAGTAGGAGCGGTTCAGGATACATTTCACTGCGTGTTGTACCTGTATAACTATACATGTGACAAATAAAAGAATCTTGAATCTTGAATGTAACTACGTTATGGAACAGTTTGTACTTAAAGTTTGTAATTTTGTAGATGTAATAGGCTGCTACTGTTACGTATTTGTAGCAGTCTGTCTGTTACACAGCTACTTATGTAACCAAATAATTGTTGCATATGTCTTGCAGACTTTATACAACGTAATTTTTAATTCAAGGACACATTCATAAGCTACTTAAAATAACTACATTTTAGCTACTTAAAGCCACTTAAAATAAAGTACCAAGACTGTAAGTAGCTGTGTAACAGACACCGTCTGTTATGCATGTGTAACTGTAGCTGCCTGTCACATCTACATAATTACAAATGACTTACATAATAAGTACGTTTTATTTTCAAGTACAATGGCTACTACTAAGTACACCTTAATATAAAGTGTTATCCTAGTTTCCATATAAAAGTATATAATTCCCAAGAATACACAAGAGTAAGACTATAGCACAATTTTATAGTTATAGCTCTTTGGAAAAGAGCCTTTACTGATTGAACCTTTGAACTAGCTTTTCAGTCATTAAACCTTAAAGATTCTTTGTTTTATCTTTACATGTTAATAACTTTACACACCTGAAGCATGCAGTGGTGTCCATCTGTTGATGTGCTCCCTGATGGCATACGAGGCACCTTGAAGCAGCAGCAGCTCCACACAGGGGCCATGACCTTTCAGAGCAGCCATATACAGAGCAGTATGACCCATGGGATCCTGCATATCCACATTAACCAGTGTTTCAGACAGCACCTGAAGAGCTTCTCTGTGACCATTATATGCCTGAGAGAAACAATTTATCAGGGTTTGGAAAATTCATACACTTAACAAAAATATAAACGCAACACCTTTGTTTCTGCTCCGATTTTTCATGAGATGGACTTAAAGATCTAA
>JAUCNO010000134.1:281865-313484 GCA_032353835.1 Enteromius viviparus
GAACCGGTCCGTGATCCGGTCCCAGAGCCAGAACCGGTCCGTGATCCGGTCCCAGAGCCAGAACCGGTCCGTGATCCGGTCCCAGAGCCAGAACCGGTCCGTGATCCGGTCCCAGAGCCAGAACCGGTCCGTGATCCAGTCCCACAGCCAGAACCGGTCAGTGATCCAGTCCCAGTGCCAGATCCGGTCCATGAATCGGTTCCAGAGCCCGTAGTGGAGGACCTGCTGCGGTGGCCCGATCCTCCAGAACCCGTAGCGGATGACCTGCTGCAATGGCCCGATCCTCCAGACCTCGTAGTGGAGGACCTGCTACGATGGCCCGATCCCCTTGAGTCTGCCGCGCTGTGAGAGCGCCCCCCTTGAGTCTGCCGCGCACCCCGTGCGGCCCCCAGAGTCTGCCGAGCACCAGGGGTGTAATGTGACATTCTGTTCCTGTCCTTGTCTTGTGCTCCCCCATGTCTTTGTATATTTTGGTTTAGTCCTGTCTGTTTGGTTTTGCCCTAATCAGTTTGATTGTCTCACCTGTTGTTTTTACACCTGCCTTCACTTTCAGCCTTAATTGGTAACCCTTAAATACCGATGTCTTTCGTTTGTATTCAGGTCCTGTTAACGTTATGTGCTGTTTGTTCAAGCCCGTGTAATCCTTTTGCTGCCCTTTTTGTTTTTGCTCTGGTGTTTCTTTGATTATTAAATTCTTGCATTTGAATGGATCGTGTCTCTCCTCATCTGTCACACACACGGGCCTGCCAAGCTTCGTGACACATACATTTAGTCGTTTTTATCTGAATGAGTTTCTTTTTTCTGTTGAACAGCCAGAGCCAGCTACTGTTTGGTTACTCAAAATATCTTATTTTGTGTTTAGCACAAGAAAGAAAGTAATCCAGGTTTGGGACAACATGTAATTAAGGTAATAATGACAGAATTATAATTTTTAAGTGAACTAACCCTTTAATGACAATTGGATGCATGTTTAGTTCTGTCTCTTTAAGAGCTGCACGCATCTAATATACTGGCACATTTTTTTCTTGATTGTTTACTTTCACTTCAGACACAAGCAACTTTGTTTAACGCTGGGTGTTTTCGACAGTATTACCACAATCACATGTGATAAATATTGTAGTTCAGTAACTAGGTGCTATTTGACAGGCTTTTAATGTGCCCACGCTTCAGGCCTTCAGAACCACGCCTCTCAGTGCTTCTACCCATTTAAGGTAAGATCACAGGATACCGTTTCCACATGAAGGTTATAGGATCTAGCAAACGTGTTTGGGGTCACCCAGCCCGCAGCTCTACAGATATCCATCAGCGAGACGCCACCTGCCAACCCCCAGGTTGATGCTACACCTCTTGTTAAGTGGGCCCGCAGCCTGAGGGGGCTACTCAAGGCATGATTCATAGATCAAAAATGCCTGAAGGGTGGGCCAATAGGGAGCTACCAGCAGGACCTGCTCCTCGTTCTCTCTCACCTTGCACAGAAGCTGTGGCATCCAGGGTATTCGTGCCAAGAGTTCCCTTGGTCAGAGAGTAAAATTATTTCACTTATTCTTTGTCTGAAGAAAAAGGCAGAGTTGAACACGTGTGTTCGGCTCAGAAGAAAAAAGCTAAAGATGCACTACATCAGCTGCCTGTTTATACTCACGCAGTGATGAGCTGCAGCTGGATGCAAACATTGCATGCATATGTTCATTGCCGTTTTTTTATACACGCAAAGTAGGTCCCTGGAAGTAAGATCCCACATCATCGGTCATATGCGATGTGACTCGGAGTGACTGGCTAAAAGGGAATCCTATTTTCCTCTTCAATAGTACAGAATGTTGTTACTCGCTTTGTATTGATAAAACAGTTCAAATTCTTAAATACTCATGTAGGTTAGGAACAATAATGATACATTACTAACTGTCCCTTTGAGAATTTGTTTCTTATGACGTGGTCCTTTTAAATATAATTTTCCCCCCAATGTAATAACTTTATCTGACTCAACAACAACTTTCTTTTCCAGTGATGTAACTAAGACTATGTGGGCAGGCCAGGTAATGATACTAACCAATAATATTATGGTAATATTATTGTTATTAAATTAATATATGAAATTAATAATATTATAATAATATTATGTTCCACCCCAACTCTGAATAAACCAATCTGAAAGACTACACAGTTTGGAAGTTAAAAGCATTGAAAATATAAATATAATTTTAAAAGGAAAAATATAATTATAAATGCATCTAATTTTAGTGATAAAGCAGTCATTGTAAATATTTAAGCAAACTAGTACTGGTGGAAATATTTCAGAATGCTTTGGGACATTTTATAACATTTCCAACAAGCAAGCAGACAAGGATGATGCTGTAGAAAAAACAAGTGCAGTTAATTATAATTGTGCTAATCAAGAAACAATAATCTAAAGTACTAACTTGACCTTGATATAAAAAAATAGCACTGTCAAATGAATAATCCCTAGATCAACTGCTAGCAAAACAGATAACCGCATAACAAGACAAGACAAGATTTACAACCTATAAAGGCTGTCATGAATAAAGTGAAAATGAAATTAAAAGTGACACTGCAGCATTAAGTTTCGATCAGCTCTTTTACAGCATCAAGCATTATAACCAATCACACACAATTCTGTTGAACTTATGAATGGTCAATGAGCAATGGCCAATCAGAGGCAGCTAGATTAGTTATCATAATTTTCTCGTTGTTTGAATATCTGTGGAAATTAAAGCATTATTTTAGTCATGTACAATGCTTTTAATAAATTTGTCATATTATGTCATGATCATGTCATATTAAAATGATTTTATGACACCCATATCTGCTACTTGCCTAAAAAGACAGGTTTATGTTGCAAAAGGTTAAACAGATATTAGGCTACCCTCCGCTTCTGATTTAAGTTATTTGTGTCTGGCGAATAGAAAAATACATTACAAACTGTCAAGTTGTCAGACGTTAGGCAGTTGTGACTTTACATATAAGGAAAATGTGTAATGGACACCTTGCATAAAATAAAGTGTTTTTTGAGTGTTTTACCACTGGCTAGTCACATATCGAGTTGTTTACTGCTTATCAAATTAAAGCATGATTCATAAACAAGCAGGAAACAGAGATCTAGCTCTTATATATGATATCTCACCTCTGCCCCATGTTTCAGCAGGTATTTGACCACTTCAGTGTGTCCACCAAGAGCAGCCGCATGTAGAGGAGTGAACCCCTGCTTGTCTTTGCAGGACACATCTGCACTGGACACTACTAAGAGTTTGATGATCTCCAGATGTCCTGCACAACAGACACAACCAGATTAACACATAAGTGAAATAAAATGTATTCTGATCATCTGTGACTTGGACCACAAAACCTGTCATAAGTGTTGAGCATTCACACTTGAGTGTGCAGAAAAATGGAATAAGTTGAAAAACTCCTTCGCAATGCATATTACTAATCAAACATAATTTATTTTTTAAATATCTTAATAGAAAATTATCTCTATTTAATATCCTAAGGAAATTTTGCCCCATACAATGTATTGGTTGCTATTGCTACAAATATCTCTGCATGATTTAAGAAAAAACATTATTTTTGAAAAATAAAACTAATTAGTGGGCAGTGCAGTGTATATACTAGTTAGTAACATACTAAACTGGTAAATTCTTTTTTAATAAAAAACATAAATCACAGTTTAGATCCAAGTGTTTACAAGAACACATTTTTTATACAATAAACTTCAAATTTCAGCTTTTAAACCATTTTTACGAGTCAAATGCATTAATAAGTATATTAATTAAAACTGTTATTATAAATAAATTATTATATTAATTTTAAAAAATCATTTTACTGTTCGGTTTTTACTATTTATTATCTTCTTATCAATCCACCAGTTCACACTTTACAACAGCAAAGTGTGTTTGCAGGGTAAAAACGAATGGATTTTCACCTTGGTCTCAACAAAAACAGCAGACAGGCTTATTATAAATGCATATTAATTCTCTTCCAGCAAGTGGCGTTTTTGGAATGGCAATACACAAAGCAGTGCACAACTAAGATTTTCTTGTAAAATTTACAGTAAGACTATGGTATTTAATTTGATACAAATAAACTTTTTAAGGACCTGTGGGAACCTTGAAACTTGTTTTGTGGTCCAAGGTCAAATATAATAAACACATTGAGGCAAGAATTTATAGTCAGAAGACCAGATACCTAGATGAGCAGCCAAATGGATAGCCTGCCTCTCCTTTATGTCTCTGGCATTCACGTTGGCCCCTTTACTTAGGAGCAGAGTCACGGTCTAAGAACATTATTAATTAGTTTTAAAAAAAAATTCTTCTTTCTTAACATGCACACCTCAGCTATAATGTTTAAGGAATAAAATCATTCTGTGAACGTTGCGTCAGCTTTTGAAAACCTCTGCATGTCCGCAGTGGGCTGCGTGATGTAAAGCGGTTCTCCCAAAGCGATCTGCTGCATTCAGACTGCTCATGTAAGGTATCAGAATATCAACACACTTTATCGCTCCGTTGGCTGCAGCTACATGCAGTGCCGTCTGACAGAACCTGTCCTGCGCATTCACCTCAGCTCCCTTTCTCAGCAGCAGGTCAACAGACCCCTGTATTTAAAGTGAAACAAAATAAGAGACAAAACACAATAAACAGCAACATGATTTTTAAAAATCCTCTCTTACTTCATTCTGTGAGGCAGCTGCCCGATGCAGAGGAGTCAGCCACTCCTGGTCTTTAGCATTAACATCAGCACCTGAAACCACACCATTACAGGCAATCAAAGAATACAGTGCTAAAGACTTAATATTGTAATGTCTCAGTTACTTGTGTAACCCTCGTTCCCTGAAGGAGGAAACAGAGACGTTACGACATTGACTGACGTCATGGGAGACCAATAGACGCTGATCTTTGGAGAAAAAGCCCATGGGAATTGGCCAGTGGTATTTGCATGCCTAGCCACTTCCCAGTACATACGGTTATATAAAATGTCAGCGTGCAACCACTATTTAAGGTTTCTGCTGAGGAGCCGATCGTAACCGACTCCCAGCGCAGACACAGCCGAAAAATCCCATAGACAATGCATTGCGTCCAACTTTGACGGGTCGTAGCGCCAAGCGAGAATTTCGTAGAAACAAATAATTCACCACATTTAATGCGATTATAATGAAATTTTGAAAGTATTGCGGATAAACTTTAACCCATTTAAACGCAATACTTTGATTTATAAATAATGAGATTATGCTCATAATCGCAGCAAGCATAATCGTATTAACATAGCTGGCCTACGCCGATTTTAATCGAAAAAAAGCTCTGACCAGTCTTTACTACTGTCTTAGCTATTAAAATAGTTTAGTTGTGTGTGTAACGGAAAAATGATTGTTTAGTTTTTTTGTTTTTTAGAAAATATTTTTTAAAAATTGGTGTCACGCCCCGGACTGTTTTGTTTACGTTTTCACTTCCCCATGTGCTCTGCCTCCGTGTGACCTAGTTCTGTCTATTGTTGATTACTTTCTGGTGTGTCTTGTTAATTAGCGCCATCTTGTCCACCTTGACACTTGGATTATTAAAAGTATTGGAAATACTGGAACTTCGCATGTGCTTTCTTACTTCGCCACACGCAGGAGTGACAATTGGATAAGTTTTGTTTGTTAAACAGCCTATAAGTTTTTGGCTGATGCCTTTTCAAATCAATTTGCCTAAAATAAAATCAATGTAGAAAATAATTACTAAAAATAAAGAAAAACATACTAAAATAGTTCAAGCATATAAAAATGTTTTAGCATTAAACCTCACTATAATAATAAATGTGCGCTAGCCTAGCATATCCACATTAGTTCGGAGACTGGAAGCCTACTCCAGGACACGAAGGCACCAGAGCAATCACTTTTCTTCTTTCTGTGGATAGTAGGTAATGCACCTGCATATATGAGTCCATAATTTGTCATATATGCAGTGGGGTATGTGATTATGGCAATAGAAAATTAACCACAATTCTTAGCAAATAATAAGAATATGGAAATAACATGTAAACAGGAGTGAAAAGTTTGCTCTTGACATGTAAACATCATAATGTGATTAAGTCCTTACTCCGATTATTGGATATAATCACATTATTCATGTGCATGTAAACATCTTTGGTCCGCATGGAAAACGCCACAACCTGGACTTCGTCAAGTAAGAGGTCTAAATGCTGACAGGCTGCTACAGAAACTAGCATGTCAAACAAATGGGAACATTAACATAACCATCCCAACACCCTGAGGGCCAGAGTGCGAGCCCCACAAGGGTACCTGGACTTCCAGAAGCAAGGGTTCGGAGCACAATGTAGGAAGATTGTATGATCTAGTAAAGGTATTGGGTTTCACCCAACCCACAGCTCTGCAGATGTCTGCTAGAGTGGCACTGCGCACCATCGCCCAAACCTAAATTATGGTATCCACCACGGCATGGGGAAGGCCAAAGAGGTCCTATACAGAAGCCAGATATGCAGGCTCTATAGATCGGGACGTGGGTGCCAAATTGTGCCCATCCCCTGAGAAAGAAGGTTCAGGGGAATCTTCCAGGGAGGGGCTGTTGACAGGAGCATGAGGTCCGAAAACCAGGTTCAGGAGGGCCAGTGTGGCACAACCAACAGAACCTGCTCCTTGTCCTAACTGATCTTGCACACCGCCATCTTATATACCGTATGTACGGGGGAGTGGCTAGGCATCCAAATACCACTGGCCAATTTCCATTGGCTTTTTCTCCAAAGATTGGTCCCAGGCACGTCATAGTGACTGACTGCAAGGGAACACTTTAGTACAGTGACCAATTTTTGCTATTAACTTTTTGCTTAGTAGTGTGCCTATTATTAACATATTGGCTGTTTATTAGCATGACTAAAAGCACATATTCTACATGACCATAAACTTAATCTACATCCCTAATCTTATTTATATACAAAACTTAAAGGGTTAGTTCACCCCAAAATGAAAATTCTGTCATTATTTACTCATTCATTTTAAGCATTACTCCAGTCTTCAGAAATCTTGCTAAAACAAACTTTAAAAACAAACTACAAAAATAATTCTGACTTCAATTAACTGAATACAGTTATCAAATTATTTACTTATTTTAATTTATATAAATAATTTAATTGTATTTGTGACTAGATAAATGCAGTCCTGGTGAAATTTTTCAGAACATTGACCTGTAGTGTAACTTGTGAAATAAAGCACAGTTGGATAATTATCTTTTAATACAGGTGCAAGGACACACACTCCACTGAACTCATGCTGGTCATTCACGGAGTGATTTGCCATTCGTGTCTGTAACTGTTGGTCCATATTCAAACCTCAGTATGTAAAATTTAGCAGCCTAAATTCCTGATCTCACCTGAGCTGATGAGGAGGTCCATGATATAAACACCACCAACATAAGATGCAGCATGCAATGCAGTGCGGTGCTCTTGGTCCTGCAACAACAAATGACTGTACCTCACATTGTAATATGCAAGGAAAATGACTGTATTGACTCGCATTTTATCATTTTAGTAATCCGGTATGTGGATTAATGGTTTTCTTAAAAAGAAATAAAAAGAGTAAAGAAATTTTTAAAAACCAAAAGATTTCTTCAAATAAGACTTTTTCTTCAAGACGAAAACCCACATACCAATTCATTGACTTCCTCATTTTGCTCCAACAAAAAATCCACCATTTCAGCATTCTGGCTAAATACTGCCTGGACAAGGAGTGACTAAAAGAAAGAAAGACATACAGATTCCGGATCAGTGTAGTAACACTTTAGTGTTAAAGGAGGGAATTTTGGTTCAAAAACACTGACTAAATATTGGAGTATCCATTGAGTGGGGGCTTTAAGTCAAAAGTGGACACTTTATGGTCCACCTAAACTTTTTTATTTTATTTTATTTTCTGTCAAGTGTTTGATTTCAAAATACCATAAGAAAGAATTTAATAGGAACAACTTGAGGGTGAGTTTTCATTTATGGGTGAAATATAACCTTAACGTTTTATAAATATCCCTTTAAGGTCAGTTTCATTTATGTTTGTTTGATTTGTTTATTCATTAAAACGTACTTACGTACGTAAACTATAAATAAGCTTGCAGACAAGTTACATTTTAGTTAATTGTACAATTTACATCAGTGATAAGTTAACATACAACAAATAAACATACTTATAACAATGTTAACTTCTGCAATGTTAAATTTCTCCCGAATGCAGGGATACAAAAATTATGTCAATGCACTTCTAAAGTTACTACTACGAGACAAAACCAGATCTGGGTGTAACTAGTTTTACAATGACAGTTGTCCTCTGGCTGTGTATAAGGGAAATATATAAAAAATCTTACTGAAAAATACAAAAGAGCAAGTCGTGCACTTCCATGCTGCTAAGAAAACTAAAGCGAAAAGTTGTTTTGAAGCTTACCTGCTCGCTTATCTTTAATACTCCCATCTCCACAGATTACTAAGTTCGGAGTTTACTCATTAGGATATGAAAATAAAGTAATGTCACGTCCTGTCCTGCCGTAATGACTCTTGTGTTTTAGGCCGTTAATAATGAACGGTAACTAGCGAGCAGATTCACCAGAGCAACTGCGCTGTAATATGAAGCTGCTGGTTTACAGCGCCATCTACTGTTAAACAGAAATTATACTGCAGGTGCTCGTGTAGTTTTCTGTTTACAGATTTTGTTGACTTTGAAATTGAAAAAGTTTTAAGACAAAAGATATCAAAATACTGTTCACTTGCACTACATACAAACCATTTGGATGACCAGTACATGTTAAAAAATGAAAATACGCCCAAAAGAAAATTGAATTTTGTAATGGTTTTATAGTGGTATTTTAATGGAAACCATTTAAATTTCTGTGATGGTTTCAAGCACTTTGGTCCTGGAGGAACGTTGTTTCGTTTCACTGTGTACTGAACTGCATATGGTTGGAATGACAAAAAGCCTACTTCACTTGACTTGACCTGACTACTGGGCTTCTATTGTGTTATTGTTTTTTATTAAAACAAAATTAAAATACTCTACAACTTTAGTGATTACATATTATTTATATGGCTAGCAATAATTATGTGTAATTTATTTATTCTCCTTGATTTCTCTTTTCCATCTTTTGAATATCCCTTTCTAAAATAGCCTACCACTTTTATACATTCAGAAAATCAGTTTTCGGAAATTCATGCAGCATTTAGCCACTTCAAGTTTAAGATGCGTTTCAACATTGCACCAACAACTGATGGACACATTGATTTTTATTTTAATTATCTGTTTGTTTGTTTTTTAATCTGACTCTAGGTTCTATAAACATGTATTGTGTCTTTGATAGGCTTTTGTCTCAAATAACACATGACATGCAGGATTAAAAAGAAAAAAACTTTGAATTTTTAGTTCATTTTTTATTTTGATTGGTGTTAGGCTGTTTTTTAAATGTTACATTTTTATGACATATTAAATTATAAGCTCTTTATTAAACTCCTGAACCCCCTTTTACATTGACGTAATATTTAATGCACTTAATATTAATTACAATGAATAGATTACATTTTCTTACTCTTTGTATTTTATATCAAAATGGTACAAGATTACCTAATTTAAATCAATATGATAAATGGTTAAAAAAATGAGTTATTCTGAAAATAATAAAAAGTAGTCTGATTCTGTTAGTTGTCATGTAGTTTGTAATCAGTAACTGACTACAGTGTAAGTAATCTACCCAGCTTTACACCTTTTTCAACTAGTCAAACTCCAGATATCTTCCTGAAATTGGACTATTATCATCAAAGATATGCAGAATGTATGTTTAATATCTAAAACTAATATTATTTGTCATCATTTTAATATTGTAGATGTTTTGCATGTCAAATGTAGTTATATAGCACTTTTCACATGGATTTTATGATATATGCTGATGATATCATTTTTTTTTTACAATAAATAACTTTTCAACTATGTCAATAAACTGCCATGAGTTTTAGAAGACTGATTTTTTTTATACAAAACCAGCAACACCAAGTTTTGTCTGTCATCAAAACCAATAAGTGCTACATTTTGTCTGCTTTCCGAAACTACTCATGTCAACTTCTCTATCACTGTTGTACGGCAGTGAAGAGAAGAAAGCAGTTTATTGGATCTTGATTGCATCTTTCCTTATGTTCAATATGACTTTTTGCTACAAATATGAAACAGACAAATAACATAAAATAAAGAAGTAAAAAAAATTGAGAAAAAAAAGATGATTCGAGACATTTTTATCTCTCATTTTTAATCAAAGTAGAAATTACATTTTTTTGTACGTTACTTTTTGGAAAGACACGTTTTGCATTGTACATCTTCATGCTTGAAGTTTTGTCCCTAAACGTTTAGCAAAATTGAGCTCAAGTTCTAGGTTTGCACTATACATAATGCTTAAAACCCAAGGCTCTAAAAATGTAAGAAAATATAAAATATGTAGATTTTACCCATTGACAGTGTAATTGTAAATTGGGATAAAAAATAAAAACATTGTCCTTAGCACACAAAATCACACAGTACTAAAAGACGGGACACTTATATATTACAATAATAAAGCAAATACAGATACAACATGGTCCTCAATATAAACAAATAAATGTTGACAAATCTGAAAGCAATAACCAATTCAATAATGTGTGGAAAGAAAACAAGTGAATGCATTAAAGTGGGTTAACAAATCTTCACTCCCATACCATAAATGGTGTTAACCTAATTGGTTAAGATTTAAGGACTAGTACCTGATCAATTCATGAAAAAATACATCAAGACACAACTTTACCACTAGAACCAGGAACTCAAGAGGCGCTCTATCTGTGCTTCTAATAAATATACTGCAAGTAATGTTCTTAACGAAAAACTAAGTGCATCCAAGGACATTTAAATATAAAAATATGCCATTGGAGAGACTCATAGAGATCTCATTTTTAGCTGTAGAAAGTCAGCTTTAATTAATGACAACAAACAGTTTTGATGGTAACGCCATAAATACAGTTGAACATGTCAACAGTTAACCCATAGGGTCAAGTACATATGTAATGCTTTGCCTAACATCACTGAAGTAGATCTCTGCATGTTCAGCGTCCTCAACAGGTAAGAGAATCAGTCAGTTTATTAAAGTTGAACAGATAAACGCATTGTTTTCCAATGGTAAAGCTGCCATGATGTGCTTGTCTTATGTTATAACTCGTCATGAGGTATCTTCAGGGCATGGTCACAGAGATCTGTGGAAGAAGGTAAAATAAACTATGACATATGCCAGTGTAGTAATAAAGTATTGGTGATACAAAACGTATGTAGTTTGCAACTATGGTGAAATAAAGCAACTTTCATGTGAAATATATCATGTAAAGTTAAAATGAAAGAATTCTGGATTAAATAGTTACAGCATTACCGGTCCTCTTACTGCAGAGCTTGTCTTTAACGTTGTCCGTCTCATGAGAAAAGAATTCAATTAGCTCATCCTCATTCTGCTCAACGATTGTTTCACACTGAATAAAGAAATTATTGAGTCAGCAAAGAACTGCATTATAAATTAAAATTTAAAAATAAATACATGAAGACATGAAAAAGAAAATCTTACAGCAAATTTTAAACTAGAGCTGACTCTGGAGTCAAAGGCCACATCAGAAAGGTCCATGGCAGTGCCATCACGGGATGTATATCTCACGTATGTCTTTCGATTGGTGGCAGGGTCAACCCGTTCACCGTAATCTTTCATCTTTTCACAAACCTCTTCCATTAGTTCCAGCAGATGACTCTCAGAGCGGGAAAAGGGAACCTGAGCACATTAAAACAAATGCATAAAGATCCGTAATTTAGTGTCAAAAACACAAAATGATGTATTTATGAAACTAAAATAATTCACCTCTCTTATTGACTGACTGCCATCAGGATTAATCCTAAATGATCCTGTTTGGATCATTTTCTTGGGATCTATTTGTGAGATGGCCCATTCCATTTCATCAACTAAAGCCCTGCATGCTAGGGAGAAAAAAAAACATTTGCATGATGCAATTCAGAAGTGCTCCTTAATCAAGCACAACCATTTATTGTAACAGTTTAAAGACGCATTTATGAAGGTGTGTAACATTCCAGATGTTTCCTTGTCCTGCAAAACAACTAACCTGTCTAGGTATGACAATATATACATGTATATAAGCGCGGTAATATATAAAAGGGTTAGGGAAAAAATTAAATACCTCCACATTTTATGTCTTGACCCTGTCTGGCTCCTTGGACTAACAGTAGTAGGTGCAAAGACATCGATGCACAAACTAAAACAATGTAAAAATGTTTTTCCATCCCCACCTACAAAAAATAAATAAAACGTAAAGTTACTAAACGTTAAAAAAAATGTTATATAAAACGTTATCTTATTGCAGCCTTCGATAGCTGGAATAAGTCACAAAACGGCCGGTTAACAGGACCTACCTTTCACAAAATACAAACAAGCAATAATACCGCGCAATGTATCCATAAAATCATTAATTATACTGCATTGCATACATATTTTAAGGCAGCCCGTGAACTTACAAACCTTTTGCTTTAAATACACAGCACACACGCGTTCTAGAACTGATGACGTGCACACAGGGATAACTGTAGCTTGGGAGCTGACCTGAGATCTGCAGCTATCCTTGCTTTTCTTCTTGACTTGTGTATGCCGACTTTGGTGCGTTACCGCCACCAGGCGAATTGGAGTGAGCAGTGACGCGATATACACGTGCGCGCCCCTATGGTGCGCCCTCTACAAATAGAGGGACTCTTAATAAATATGAACAAAACATGGGCCTGATGTGAAAAAATTCTAACCTTAATCAAAGTAATTTTTTTCTTCTTCCCGTTTGTGTTCCACAGTTATTAACATCCCTTTGTCAAGATAAGAGCTAAGGTTTAATATTTAACTAATGTTACTGAGGTCCATACACTGTCTCTGTCTGCTAACCAGTGTCCCAGACTCTGATGGGGATCAAAAATAATTGCCATATATATTGCCCTAATAGAGAAAGGGGAAATTTGAGACAATCAAGTGCAAAATGCTGACAGACATGTTTTTTTTTCTTACAAAATTCAACCCAGAGTTTTGCCCTCTCGAAGTGGACAAGATATGCTAACGAGATCAAAGGCAGATATCGCGTTATTCTCACTCGTGCTGCGCTGTTGATACACGTAATTTAATTTAAATTATGTTGCTTTTATATGAATAAAAATAAAATGAACAAAATACTCAAAGTGCTTGCAATTCGTTTTTTTCGTTCATTTTTTTTTACTTTAATACAAACATGTATTTGTTTTTTTTATATATATATAGAGAGAGAGAGAGAGAGAGAGAGAGAGAGAGAGAGAGAGAGATATTACAACAATATCTCACACAGAGATTGGACTGTCATAGTGTTTGGAAATGTGCATGCATACATAATCGCATCAAATCAGACGGAAAAATAAAACATTTTAGAGAACGCAGCATCACGGTTGTCTAAACGAATGAGCACGAAGCTGTGTGCTTTTGGTCAGCGCAGTCGGAGAGCATCCAAAAATTATAGAAGACCAAGAGGCGAAACTCTGGAGTAATAAAGGCAACAGTCTATAGATGGCGCTGCCGCCATTTTGGACTGACAACTGCTGAGCGTTAGTTAACTTAATTACTTACTGTAAGACACCATTTGTGTTTCGCTATAAAACTGCTGAGAATTTGTTAGAAAATTACTAAAGGAACTAATCTTACTGCTATTGGGTGGCGCACTATAACGAAACCAATGGAAGACATGAAATATTATTTCCAAGCATATTGTCCCGCGAATATTACACATGAAATAATTTCTGCTAATAATCCCACATAAATGTCTTTATAGTTTATTAAAAAGGGTTAAATAAGAGAGCTACAGCTACAGCTGATGTTAAGATCAAAAGTTCAGCGCTTTAAATATCATATTCTTGACATTAAGTGGTGCGGTATTTATTGAATTATTTACATAAAAAACTAAATTAATTAATCAAAAAATGTGTCAGAAATGTTTATTAAACAGTTAACATGAACACTGAACATATCAATGGCACACACACATTAGCCATCTATCTGTAAACTTTGAAACAGGAACTTTTTTTCAATTTTAATAACAAAAAAGTATTAAACCTTCCACACATCCAATTTAAAACCCGTTTTAGATAGATGACGTCATATGTCAATTTGCATATTCATTACGTCAGTGTGTCATATTATCTTGCTTCTCTGTGGTCACATAATGGTATTCAATGCACCCTAATTCTTAATATAACTGTTTTCACTGATATTTTTAATGGTTTCTGTTGTCAGAGAAACGGAATGAATATGAAATAGTGACTGAAATGCACGCCATTCTAAGGCAGATTGAACTAGCTCTACCTTACAATATGTTAATCTAGATTAAAATCCTTATTTATAATCGTTTATAATTATATATATATAACTCATAATAATGAAACCAAGTGCACATAAGACATAGATTATGGCTATGCTGTGATTTTGGCTATATTTGCATGTAAAATAGAGTTAGAAACAACATAATATCTATTTTAATGGAAAGCCCTGCTCCTCACAGCCGCTCTTGGTCATCTATACTTTGGAGCAAGTGCACATGACGACCCAACCCGACATAGTTGCTCTCGCTAGAGTTTTTTGGCAAACGTTAGCATGATATCAGAGCAGGGCGGACGTAACCGACTGGTTCTGTGAAGGTTTTGCTCATCTCAAACAAGCCTAGTGATTCAGGTGTTTTTGATTAGGGTTGGAGTTAAACTCTGATAAAACTTTATTTGAAAATTAACTCTGCATCCCTATGTACATACTATCCGTATCTGCCCTAAATAGTATTGAAAATTATTAATACCAGATATTTAGGGTGGATAGTATGCACAGAGATGCAGGCTATGGGTGTGTGCACTTTAAAACTAAACCTGCATGGCTGTTGGACACCCCTGTCCTAAGGAATGTATAACAACTTTTGGAATAGGGTTCTAGTTGTTTGACTCTTCCAGGAGAGTCAGCAAAAAATTAAAAATTCTGTCACTTGTCATCATGTTGTTCTGGACCTTAACAAGACTTTGGTTAACCTTTGAAACAGAAATTAAGAGCAGCCCGAGGATTTGGGAGGGAAAGCATATTAGTGCATAAATATTGGGTGAATAGCACATGTAAAATAGCACACTATAATTTTCTGTGGGTTATGTTGATTATATAACAAAGTTTATACACTTGGTATTTCAGGAGGAAGTTTTCAGAAATGATAATTGTGTGATCAAATAAAAGGAAGGTAGCATAAAATCACGTCATTTGTGAAAATGGAGAAGAGACACGAAAACATACAGTAGGCTATGCGGAATAATTAGATAGGCCAGCTGGAATGTTAACTTGATAACATTACCAGTGATATTTTTTTTTGTATTGATAAAATCATATTAAGTTAAAGGATATAAAACGTATCCTGCTGAAAAACAAAACAAGAGAAACCTTTTTTTAAAGGATTTTTTAAATCTTTTTATTTATTTATTTATTTGTGCGTGTGTGAGTTTTTCACTACAAATACCATCAACATAACACTTTTAACCATTAAAACCATTAAAAAAAATTCTGTGTGACATTCCATTAGGAAGTAGTGCTTTTAAAAAGCCACCAATAGAAGGCGACTAATTACCGGAGGTGTAGAACCTCACTAGGGTCCATTAAAACTTTTCGATAGCTACTTTCTATAGCTACTTTAAACAATAAAAACTACAACTACAACAACATTTACGCAAGCGGTAACGCGTGGACACTTTGCAGACGTGATAAAAGCTGTTTCTGCTGGGTCACTTTAAAAAAAGACCCAGGAAGGAGGTTCCTGTTTAAGTTCCTGTTTTGATTTCCTGACCGATTTGCTTGTTTTAGTCAAGCATATACAGAGAACATATACGACATCATCAGAGTCAGTAGAAGTAAAATATATCTTCAGTTGTTTCGGATTGATCACGGATGTCTGGATATAGTAAGCATGTATATTATATAGACTTCTATAAGTTCTTTCTCTGTGCTTTTATTCTGTGGTCGCCGCAATGCACCGTTGAAACCATTTGCGATGATAGAAGCTGAATGGTTCTAGAAAAAATTACGTTTGTTCATTGTTAATATTATAGTGATATTAAACTGCTAGGTCTATACGTTTTTCTTGAATATCTAACTGTTAGTGGTACAAACAAAGGTTAAAAAAGCTACTGTGTAACTTGTGGTTTCGGTCGACACATGTGGTTTAAATATTGTTGCTGAGGAAAACACTACGCGACAGATTTTAGTTTGTATTGTGTCAATGCTACCTAGATTTCTGTCGAGCCACTGAAATCCAGCAAGGAAAATCGCCACCTCTGATAAAATAAAAGAGAAATAATGAAAGATTGCAAAGTTGTATCCACCTAACAAGTTGTATTTACAAATGTGAAATCAAGCCAGAGGTTATTTTACAGTGCAGTTACGACCAACCTCTATATTTCTTGATGGTAAAATAAACAGAAACATTTTTGTGACACCCAGAAACCTGCAATCTGTTTGTTTAGGATATATATTGTGCTTTTCTATTAACGTCCTCTTTCTAAAGAAGGGACTTTTTTTTGGTTTGTTTGTTTGTTTTGTTTTATGGCTAATTTCATATTTAAAAAAATTAGCTGAATGGAAGATTTCATTGAATCAGCTTACCACATAAATTAATTAAATGTCATTTTGTACTTTTTCTTGCTAATAATTATGAATAATTATTTATTTAATTTTCCTAATTTATATATAGTTGTCCATAAGTCTTCAAGACTGCAAGCTCAAAGACTTTGAAGTAAGTTTTATTTTTTTTTTCTCTGATAACCTCTCTTCCTGTAGATGGAGGAGGCGTATGCAGCACTGTACCAGGAGTTTGTCCATCTCCAGTCACTCTGCTTAAAACAAGCAGCAATAATACAACATCTCTCTGACACAATACAACGACAACAAGGTTAGAAGACTATTGCAAATGAACCACTAACTAAACTACTTTATTATTAATATCACAATATATTAAATGATTGTATACACTATGATAAAGTGATATATTAATGTTTACTTTTAGGTTTGGTCATGGCTCCAACTAAGAACGTAGAAATGCCATGTCAGTGCCCAGAGGAAAAGTCAGGACACCAAACCCATCCTGCAGAACGCCATGAGCAAGAACCACTAAGAGATCCTAATGGACCACACATACTGGGCTCTCAAAGTATAGTATTCTTCCTACAGCTCATTTACACAGACGATCATAATTATAACCATCCACCTTGTTCTACACTTGGGCCAAAATGGGCCGGTCTCATTTGCTCCCAGTTATAAATCCACTGGTTTTGCTGCTGGATACTGCAAATTGGTGTTTTTTGAAAATATTATTTTAGTGTATTAACTTTGTTATTCTTGTTATTTCCCTATAGCAGCTAATGAACCGGAAATCTTGCCCATAGGCTTGCTTCCGTGTTTAAGAATAAGGTGGATATAGTTTTAAAAATCATTCTAAATCATAAGATTTTAATTGTACAAGTATAATAATAACAGCACATAAGAGGGATATCATTAGAATAACTTGCAAAATGATTTTGTATCCAGTTTATAAGCAATAATAAGGTGCGGATGCTAATATAGCTGTCATTAGACTATAATTTTAAAGCACAGCGACCACAAAATCAGACTTTATTACCTCTTTTCACTGAAAAATTAATCTGAAGTTAATTACAGATTAAAAATCATAACAAGACATAGTTGAATAGCTATGATAGTGTGTTTGAAAACAAAGCTATGACAGGAAACACTGGCATCTAATATTGGTTTTATTTAACAAAAACAAAAATTAAAAAAAATATGCATATACATAAATTCAAATTGGAAATAAAATAATTATCAAATAAGCGTGTGTCCTATTCTTTGCCCTAAACACCAGAAATTTTTTTATTTTAGAGCAATCAATGCAATTTATTACTCAATCAAATTTGTGTGTGAAATTATTCGGGTGTAACCCTCTTTGTAATCATTAACTTAAGTAAGTGTAATTTAATTACACTATTTTTTTCAGTAACCGTAACAGGTAACAGTTTCACTTATTTTGTAATAATATTATATTTACCTAGTTACCTCCAACACTGGCGGCAAGCAGTCCAGTTATCTTTATAGTTATTGTTCTTGGTATGAACAGACCTTTAAAGTAATATAATTTTTCCATGTTTGTATGTAATTCTGAAACATTCGACCTCAAGCAACAAAAACTTCTGCTATGCATATGTTTGTTTTTCAGCTGGTAATGATCTCAGTCACATTGATAGAGGACTAGACAAACTGCATCTTAACTTGGACATGCCAGATCAGAAGCAGGATAGCCACGATAAAGCTGTGTTTCACTATCCCGCTGAAAACAGTGCCTGGGATGACCTGAGGAGAGTCGAGCAACATTATTGTGCTAACCAGACTTCACAAAGACTGCGGGTTGGTATCACACACACCTGTGTTTGGTTAGCATTAATTACATTCCATTTCTTTTCATTAAGCTCCCAACATTTTTAAATATTTTTTTCTCCTTCTGTTTGTGATCACGCCTCCTGCACATTTACACAAAATAAGTAACTCGTTGTGTGAGAAGGCTGTTTTTCTGTCCTACAGAGGCCCTGGTCATCCTCGTTTCTTGACAGTGAGCTGGTCAGTCAAGCTGGAGGGCTTTTCATGTCTGGAGTCACGCTGCAGTCGCAGGTGTGTGAGTTCTGTCACGCTGTGTTTCCTGGACACACAAGCACCCGTGGAGAGTTTCTGCGTCACCTCACTACACACATGACCTAAAGGAAAGCAATGCTGCAAATCAAATTTAAATCAAAGATGAGATGATCAGCGAACACAGCGATAATGCCCATTATAGACTATCATTTTTTTATCTAGAAATTACTGGACATTTGGTCAGTGATGTTCTAGATTTTTTTATTAAATTGTAAGGCACACAAAGTAGTAGTGCAAGTACTTAATATGATAAAGTGAGAAGAACAAGAAAAAATGTTATCCATGGACAAGTATTTGTTGTTTCATTTTATCAGGTTATGATTCATCGCCTAGTTTGATATTGTAATTATTTGGTTCCATCAGAAAAAGTATCTGTTTTGTACCAGTTGAAATGGTATATATTATTATTATTTTTAAATGATTTACAGTTTTTACCCAAATGCAGAATTTTCCTATACTAAAGGCATTAGTATAGGATAGTATGGTAAATACATTATAAATGTTACAATATAGAGAATCAACATGATGGTCAAATCTCTTTAGTCTTGTTTATATCCTACTTAATGTTACTTTTTAGTGTTCACAAAAAAAAAACTGTGGTTTGCTGCCTTAAAACAGGCAACCTTCCAGGCCCTAGTACACAAGGACATGCTCTTGCATAACACTTACGGTGTATCTGTTTCTTGAACAATCTACCCTAAAGGGATACTTCACTCAAATCAGTCGCTCAAACCTGTGACATCCCCTTTTTTGTTGCAAAACACAATTTCTTTGACTTTCATATTGTATGGACCAAAATGCTGCAAAGTAAATTTGAAATAACCTCTTTTGTGTTTCACAGAATAAAGAAATATGTACTGTAGACATGACCTTTGGTTCATTTTTGGTCCACAAACATATTACTCAAATGAAATCACTTTTTTGGTTAGAAATGTATTTGCCACCAGTGGCACCATACAGGCAATTGAAACAATAAAAAAGTCTTTTTTTTTCAAACACTTCCCCATCTGTGAGACTGATGATAATGATGGCTAGTAGGGCAAGTGAATCACAGACATCATCTGTCTTGGTTTGTTGAGATGTGACTAGGTTGAGTGTGGGTGGTGGAACTGTGTGTCAGAAATGAGAAGGAAACATCAAAATTGTCCATACATTTTCATGTATAATACTGTAAGTACCTCAACAAAAAAGCAATGGATGCATTAAAATATTTTTTTTGTTGGAGTAACAATCTAAAGAAATAATCATGAGAAACATTACAATATAATTTATTGAGAAATTGAAAAATAAATAATCTGTCATTAAAGAGGCCACAGATCTATTTTTAACATGAGCGCTGTAATGCACAATTCTTTCTTGATGGTCTCATTAGCCATTCAACCTTTAAGCAGTAAGAATATTATTTCCCCCCTATGATTCATTTAAATAATTTACATTTTGTAACCTAAGAAAACTCATATGTTCATTTACTGCATCAGTATGTTAATAGTATAAGGGTTCTTAATATAGTCAACTTCAGGATTTCACATATTAATATAATCCAAAACTTGTAAACATGTTTTGCTCACTGTACGTAAAGTGTTTGAGCAGTTTGCTTATTTTAGCATTGTGATTGGTTGGATTAACTGAACATGTTCCTTCCAGAACGCCATCAAAACAAGAAACTGAGAAAATGGAATGGAAGCTAAATCCCAATGTCTCACAGCTCCGCTTAAAACGAGAAGCATGTCATCTGTCCTAATAAATTAAAATTTAGGTAATGCAGTTTCATCCTAGAATTAGCTTGACACAATATTAGCACCATTGAAGCTTTTCAATGACATTTTAACCTGACAAAGAACATGGAATGTATTTGTAACACTTGTTGCTAGCTGTACTGTATATGCTTCAAATTACATTTGCAAAGACACAACAATAACCATGAAATGTCTTTAAATGTTCTAAAAGAACATAATAAGGTGCATACAAGTTTTAAAGAACAGGACAATTGAACTTAGCAAACCAAACACCACGGCTGCATTCAGACATCCAACCTGAGTTCAACATGGAGACTTCCAGAATGCCAGTTATGGATCGTCTTTGGTGTTTACTGGACTACTGCTTCTGTTACTTGATCCTCTCCTTTCTGACACTTTTTCCTCCAGCTCTATGAGAATGTAAACAAAGTTTATGGATTTTAAATTTGAGAATTTTTTTAAGTTTTTTTTTTTTTTAAATAATAAAGAGTATCAGGAACATGATACGGCACTTTACAGTATTAAATGTCTATTGTTTAATTTCCTGACTCTTCCAGCTTAAAAATATTTTTCTTTTGAACAAATTTGGAGAAATGTAGAATTTCTGTTCTTGCTCATCAATGGATGCTGAGCCAAATAGCCGATAAAAACATCCTGATAATCCACATTCCTCCAGTCCATCAGTTAATGTCTTGTAAACTGAAAAGCTGAATGTTTGTAAGAAACTATTGATCCATTGATTCCAGCTAAAAAATGAGAACTCTATGTGTAATTGTTTTTTCTGCAGTAAAAAAAAAAAGAATCTGAATCAGGAGAGACAAATAGACAAATCAAGCACAATTTACAAGTGTAAACTGTCCAAAATAACCCTAAACAAATAAATTGGTGAATTTTATTGTGAAAGAAAGCATAGAGAAGTTCTAGCCTGATATTTATGGATTATGGACTCAAATTTTAACCACAAAAAACTAACAAAGGATTTGCTCTAATTTTTAACTTCATAACCCATTAATGATGGACTGGACTGGAGTGGTGTATTATTTTTTTGTGGATTATTGTGATGTTTTTATTAGCTGTCTGGATTCTGATGGCACCCATCCACTGCAGAGGATCTATTTCTAAGCATTAGTTCTCAAAAATGTGATCTTATGAAGAAACAAACTCATCTACATCTTCGATGGCTTAAAGGTGCTCTAAATATATTCTGCTCATTAAAACATCATTGGGTTTCCCACTGCATTTTTTACTTGTTGTGAACGTCACAATTCCCACACTTTGGCAGACATAAATAATGGAGAACAGAAATGCAATAAAACATTATGTTAAAACTTGTATTATTATGTGAAGGCAGAACAATGCTGAGGAATGACTGTGTAACTGCAGAATGACTGACAGCGCAATGAAATGAGGAACTTGTATTTTCACTTGAAAGAGACGACACAAAAAGAAAATATACAAAGATTGATTAAAGCTCATTTTTGGCCATTCCATTGAGCTGAAGCACTAGTGTTTGCTCATTAAGATAGAGAGAGAGAGAGCGGCTGCATCCTTTTACTGCCCACATGGTTTATTTTTACTCTGTCTCTCTGAGTCAAAGCGACGCCCTTCTCACTCCCTCCTACTCATTCACCCCCTCTTTCTCTCCATCCATCTATTCGCCCTCCTCTCACACATTTTCATGAGCTTTGACGTCAGACAGGGAAGGGGGGCTTCAATTTATCACCCACACAGCACTTCCTGTGGCCCCCACCACCCATACACATTTTCTCTCATTTCTCTTTTATTCTGCGGTCCCCATTGACGACGTCTGACTGAGATGTTTTCATCTGAAAGAGCTTCTCCAATCTGACGATCTCTGATTCATTCCATCCTTAAAGACTAGCTAGATTAGCTAACCAGATAAGTGAATTTATCACTGTTCTTATATATTCCTCAGAGCCACTTCAACGTGTGCTAGTCTCACATCACTATCAATCTATAGCCTTTTTTGAGGACATTTCTAAAAACAAAAATTCTGTCATGATTTATTCAACCCCTCAAGTTGTTTCAAATGTTTGTTTTTAGTGCAGTGCATATCAATGGGATCTATTGTTTTTGGAACTCAAATATATTATTTTGTTACAAAGAAGAAAGACATAAAGGAACAATGTTAGGATAAATTATGACAGAATTGAACTGCCCCATTCTTAAGAGAATAAAGGCACACATACTTTGTTTCTTAGAGAGGTTGAACTATTTAACATGAAAAATACAAAGAGGTTTTGAACTTTACTGTAACCAAACAATTAAATCATACAATGCCATAATTCTGACAATTGTGAAACCCAAGAAGTCTTTCTAGAGTACAATAATCTCTATTACATTTGAAATAAATGGTCTGTCTTAAAAATAAATCAAGCTCAACCAATCAACCCTGTTTTAACCCTGCCAAATAATGACTTATATAAACATATATAGCCAAGCTTGTAACCAGTTCTGACAAAGCATTTTGTACTGTATGTAACTAAGCAGCAAAAATACACACTTGTACAAAAAAGGTTACACTTTATTTAAAGGTGAATTTGTTACAGCGTAATTATAAATTGAAAAGAATAGTTTACCCCAAAATTACCTAATTTTCTACTCACCCCGAAGCCATCCTAGGTGTATATGACTTTCTTTTTTCAGATGAACATTGTCTTTGTGAGTTAAAAAAAAAGTACCCTGTCTCTTCCGAGCTTGGTAATGCAGGTGGATAGTTCCCATTATTTTAAAACTCTGTAAATCGAATATATCCGCAAGTACTGCATAATAAAACTACGTTACCAAGCTTGAAAGAGCCAGGATAAATTTATAAAAAAAACTCTGTGTTCATCTGAAAGAAGAAAGTCATATACACCTATGATGGCTTTAGGGTGAGTAAAATATGGGGTAATTTTCATGTTTGAGTGAAGTACTGAGTAATGTTAATTTACTACGTGTACTTAATATATGATTAGTGTTTGGTTTAGACTTACTTGGATGCAATTATACATAATTTATTGTTGTTGTTATAATAGTACGTACATGTAACAAAGACACCTTAAAATAAAGTTTTTCCGAAAAAAGGTGCCGTAGGTATAGTGTAATTACACAAATACATGCAGAGTAATATTACTAAATGATTATGGTTAGAGGATAGTTTATTGTTAGTTACATGTAAGTATGCATCCATTCCTGCAATAACCATAGTAAGTGCATGTAACGTGTGACTAAGTCACCTTAAAATAAAGTGTTACAGAATAAATGCCCTCATGTTGATTAAAAAAGTAAGCATCTCTTTTTTTCTGACTCTAGGTTTATAAAAGGGAAGTAAATCCAAACTCTGTCTTCTTCCCTCTTTGTGGCAGGTGCATGAGAAGTGTATATGTTTTAAAACATCTAGTATTCACCTGAAATCTGTCTCTTTTCTGACCCTGAGCTGACTTTGATTGCGTGGTCACGTGACACCATTCTAGCCAATCTGAGGCCCTCATCCATGAGAGTTTGTTGCATGAGCTGGCGGCTCCAGGTGATGAGGCCAGTGGTGTCGGTGAGGGGGTGAGGGGATGAGGAGGGGTGCAACTGAGGGCTGATATCTATCAAGACACACAGAATTAGACAAACATGCCTCTCAATCAAATGTTCTTTTAGCAATGATGTTTTTCCCTGACATGAGTATGAATGGACACAATTTTGCTTCGTCATCCTCTATGCTTGATCTTTACATCATCTCACTTTAATCACTTTTTACATGTGAGGTGCTTTATGGCTATGACCATTATGAAATTTGCAATAAATGCAACATAGAATGTGGGACAATGATGGTTTGAGGTTACATGCCCAAGATTTACTGACATACACTGGACATTCATAAATATATCCATAAAAATAAGGAATCTTACCTTGTGTTAAACTATCTAGACTTTCTCCAGAAAGGCTGTTGTCATCTGCTGTAGATCTGTTGTCACTGTTGACTACTGGATCCTTAGACAGTCTGTCAGAATCTGTGACCTGAAAGAAGCATTACTTCTTTTCTAATGAAAGTGTTACAATAGTAGCAATGCTTGCAATACTACTACAAAAAGAGTTTGCAACTTGACATCCAATGTAAGTTCCAGTGTAACTCTCAAGCCATCGATTATCATCTTTATTTTAATCCTATAAGGCAACCTGGTTATTTTCAAGGCACTATTAATAAAGTGTAAGCATCTGCCCAAATTTCACCTGTTTCACATATTCCATAAAGTCCTGTTTACCATTTATCAAAATGTATATATAGATACATATCTTGATGTACTTACATCAAGCTTGATTCTCTTCTGAGCAGAACAGTCAACAGAGGCAGTACAATCATCTGAGTATGTCCTGAGATGATAATACAACAAACTCAGCTCAAATTCTGATCAAATAAGTTTAATTATAAATAAAGTCACAGTATTGAAGGGTAAATATAGAAAATGACACACAAGATGTGGAAGGGCTAAAGGTTTCTCACTGGTATTTGTGAAAATACTTATATCTCAGTAACTTCAAGGATTTAAGTGAATTTTAGTGAAGTTATCCAAATGTGTTTCTCTGTGAGTTCAAAGATTATCAGGTGGATTTATTTGACATTTTCTTATAAATGTAGCACATCTGATAAAGGTCTGGTCACACAAACAAGAACCTTTGGTCCAGAAGAACCATGCTGCGCTATAAACTTCAATCAGTTCTTCTCTACACAAGGATTTTGGACCAGTTTGTTTTATTTTTTGTCTTGCATATATTGAAGTTTCTGCTCAGCTACAATTTTAATGCACTGGTACTACATAATCAGTTATTTTTTTATAAATTCTGTCATCCAAACCAAAATTTTAATAATTTTAGCTTGAGCTGTTGTAAATAAACAGCTTGAACCCAATGAAATCCAAGAACTGTATGGTGACCTTCAAATTTGGAGTCTCTTAGACAGTCTGCACTCATATTTTTGATTATATACTTTGAACTGTATGGTCAACAAACATAACTAATAGTTTGTAATAGTCTCACTGCATGGTGCTGATGACACATACCAGGTTTCATCAGGATTCGCCAGTGCATTGTGGTAAACTTTGAAGTCTGGTGGCATGTCTTTGTCTGACACCCATTTTAGCCCAAACAATTGTGCAACAAACCCATTTTTTCATATTCCATCACCAGTAGGTGGCGCTGTCTCCAAACTGCTCATGTACTCTCAGGCCTTGGTTGCGGTAAACCAAATTTCATTGTCTTATTATAGCATTGCAAAACTTGAATGGTTTTTGGTGTGCTTTCTGTAGAATTACTGTTTGTAATTGGCTTATTACATAAGAAGTGTTTGGCTCATGAAAAGACTTTGAAAATAATATTAACCAAGTTAAGATAAAAGTCTGTTTTTGTTTAGGCATGAGCCTAGGTATCAGAAGAAAAAAAATTATTTCTGTGGATTTACTATTGATGTGATTTATTCCACAAATATTGATCTTCAAACTCTTCTTAAGTTAAAACAATAGTATTGTTATATGTATTTAAAAATGAATATGACCCAAAGTCATTTTCAGCCAGTAGTTTGTTGAATAAAACAAAAATGTTAAATTTACTTAAACACATGTAAATCCAGAGAAACTACACATTTTGTAGTGGTCTCTTAATTTTTAATTATGCCTGTAAATATTTAACAGTCCACCTCATCTGGATGCAAAATCTGAAACAATTTTAAAATCAAGACAAAAGTAGTTCCTGACCTGTTATGTTTAAATGTTGACGTGTAGGCACATTCTCTCGCCACTTGTCGTGCTAAAGAGAACAGTTCAACTCTACGTAACAACAGAGCATTGTCACGGATGCAGAATTGAGCCGCAGCCTCATTGATGAGCATCTGAAAGTGTAAATAATAAAATGAAACTGGATAATTTACACTCAAGGCATTCTGGCAACTGCAAAATGCATGAAACAACTCCTGTAAGGTTTATAGTAGCCTAAATATTTACAACCGGTATTTTCAAATTACATTGTGTTATCAAATATTACTGTGAAATCTAGGAGTTAATTAGAAGTTAATCTTGTACAGTTCATCATAAAAAGACTTGACAAAACATCCAAAGGCTTGAGGGGTAATAAACTGAATCCTCTGAAAATGAACTGGAGGAATTGCTGGATTAATCTGGTTAATCTTTTAGGGTTTAAAAAACGGGCTGTCATCAAAAGATTGTATAATGCTTTCCTTGCTTTCAGTGCAGAAGTCATTGCCACAATGCTAAGATGTGGGTGGTTGCCATGCAAAGCAGCTGCTTAACTTTTCTGTGTTTTGCAGTTGCTAGAGTATTATGAGTCGTTGCTTTGGGATGGAAATTGTCCCATTTAAATAAAAAAGGTCGAATTGCTGATTAAAGTAATAGCACACCTCTCCTTTGAGGTGGTTTAAGCTGGTCATGTGCTGGACCTGCTTAGAACCAGTTTAGGACCAGCTTAAACCAGCTCACGACCAGCTAAGGATGGCTTAAACAAACTCAAACCAGCAGCCATAATTTAAAACATACCTTACTAGCATATGCTGAATTTTTCAACATGGCTGTTTACTGTAATACTTACAATACAGCAGATTAGTTTAGTTTGAATTGAGCAATTTCACTGTAGATGTACAGGATATACTTTAGTTCAGTTGTGTGTTTATTACATCTGTTTAAAGTGTTCTAACCTCATGATGGGTGAGCTGTTTTCCTTCTCTCCTCTTTGAGTCAAAGCGGCCATAAATCAGGCTGTATTTGCGAATCTCTTCCTCTTTGCTCTTATCTTGAGGTTCCAGGTTGAAAATGTGTCCCACCGTCTTGGCCATTTTCTTATTAAGTCTCAAAAGGGTCTTCACCTCGGTTTGATCTGCTTGTGGCATGGTTCTTAGCAGCCTATCAACGCTGTCTTCCACGGCTTTGATGGTCTCTGGGTCCAACTGACCTCCGGGCCACGGAGAGGTCATAGTGGAGGAGGATGAAGAAGTTGGCGTCAGAGGACCAAGAAGACGTGAGTGGCAAGCGAAAGGCTGTTCTTCATCTAACTCAGCAGCTCCATACATTTCAGGACTGAGCCAGTGGGGATCCATGGGAGACAGTTTTTCTCTGTACAGATGGTCTGGAGGTACAGGAGAGGCCTGTGAGCAGGGGCTCTTTGGACTGTTAGCCCTGAGCGGTGTGAGGCAAGATCCAACTTCCTCTCTTTCACACGGAGAGCCTGGCTGACCATTGCTTAAAGATTTTCTGCCACCAATACCACCTGAGCCAGTGGTGCCAGCACTGTCGATCCGAAGAAGAGGGATTCCACAAGGGGCCACATTGGTGGCCAGAGGCTGGTTGAACAGCGCTGGGTTTGCCGCCCAGTCGCGCAGAGCCTTCTGCAGACGTCGCACATGCAGGGGTTTTGTGGCCATGCCGACTAATGCCATGATCTCGAGAAATTCCTCTTCGCCAGCCTCACACAGCTGTTGGACATCATCGCCTCCCTGCTGGATAAAGGTGTCATAGTACATCAGCAGGTTGGCCCTTTGTAAAACTCGGTAGAGCTGCAGCTCACCCAGCGTCCGTGGAAGTGACATCCTGATGCTCAGCTAAAATTAGATTTCCACAAAGCTTTTCATTATTATATATATTCATATATATATATTTATACACACACACACACACACACACAAACACACACACATATGACCCTGGACCACAATAGCAGTCATAAGCAGTTTGGGTATATTTGTTTCAACAGCCAAAAATAATTTGCATGGCTCAAAATTATAGATTTTTCTTTAATGCCAAAACATAATTAGCATATTAAGTAAAGATCATGTTACATGAAGATATTGTGTACATTTCCTATATAAGATATTTTGTAATACTTTGGACCCTTACAGATTCCAGATTTTCAAATAGTTTTATCTTGGCCAAATATTGTCCTAAACCATAAATCTAAAGGAAACTGACTTTCTCTTATGACTGCTTTGTGGTCCTGGCTCACAGATAGAGAAACACTGTATTCTGTATTTAAAACTGTGTTCAATCATGAATACAGTTTTGAAGATGATTGTGCCTCTGCTCTGCTCAGTGACAATAGAAAGGGATTTTATTAATAACACATTACAGTAATTTCTGACTTAAAATAACTGTTCCATTAATAAGCTTAATTTAATGTTGCTGTGGGTGTTATTTTCTAATAAAGAGTATGTTATTATCCATAATAAATAGCCTAAGTAAAAATTAAAAGCCATAGGTAAAAAAAATCTCTATCCCGAGAAGTTAGACACGTTTTTAAATATAAATATACTTTCATCAAAGCTGTCCTAAAATCTAAAATGCATGTCTTAGGACGACTTTGATGAACTTTTCTTACCCTACTGTATATACAGACTTACATCCTAACACTACTCTTGTGGTTTTATAAACATAAGCTCTGAAAGTACCTGAAAGTCTGTAAATGAGTAATAAATCGAATGGGATAAAGTATAGTGAGCCAGTCAACTTGGTTGCCAAAGTAGAATAACCAGATAATGTGAGAAATATTAACTTCAAATGATGACTTGAAGTGAAGAAAGAGTAAATATGTTGAATACATTATTTCTTGTTGGGTTGCTAAAAGAAAGCTTCAGAGGGGTTGCAAATTAAATGAGTCAGGTAATGCAAAGCAGAAGCATCTTCTGGGTCTGAATTATTCTGAATTGGTTAATGTGAGGATCCTCCCCCAACAACAAATGTATAACTTCCTCATACAGCAACTGTACACAACACCTCCTTAGAAATAAGTCACTCTTTGTATCCAGAACATCATTAAGGTTGGTTCACAAAATACACATTCTTTTAACATCCAGTGGTACACAAAAACTTGTTTTGAAAAATTGTGGCTTGAGACCCTGCCTTCTTTTCCATTCATCAGTGCTGTCTCTGCAGTTGGATACCATTGTTCACTGTCATGTTTTTAAAAGCAAAACACATTTCAGTGAACAGTTCTTTAAAAAACTATGTGTGTGTGTGTTAAGAACTTTAATCTAAACAACCTTGAAACTACATGCTTTCTATGGATGTTAAAGTTTCTTCACTGATCCTTTGTTTATTAAGGTTCTATTATGGCACTGCTGCAAAAACACCTTTTGGAACCTCTTTTTAAAGACTGTATCCAAGAGCCAAGTTGAGGTACAGTCAGATTTCCTCCTCCTGCAGTGTAATATGAAGCCTTATCTGCAATAATGGTTGTTTACTTAACCTCACAATTCTTCCACTTATCTCTCTCTCTCTCTTAAAATAATAGCTGGAGACAGATTTGGCATGTGAAAGTTCCTTCACTGCATACTCTTTCAGTGATACCTTTGATGAAAATATAGCATTTAAAAATCTAAAAGTTTCAGGTAGTCCTACAGCAAAAGAGAGAGAGATCTGTTTTAAGCTTTTCAAATTAAATATCAACTTATCTATTTTAGGCAAAAACTCTTAACACTAAGTCGCATGTTTTGTGCATGCCATGCCATGTATAATCTACAGCAGAAACATTTTGCAGTCACAGTAGCTGTAGAATGTTTTATTTAAAAAAAAACACATCTTTTTTTCAGCTTGCCTACGAAATTCCCTCTAAATTAAATTCGAGTTAAACCCGCAGTAGTAGTTTTCTTCCTATCATTTACAATGAAGACAGTAGGTAATTGTTCAATGTAGATGACTCGTCAGTAATTGTGTACTACTCACCTCGAGAGGTTTCAAGACAGAATCCAGGACAGGATCCAGCAGAACACTTGAGCTCCCAGCAACCAAACGACCGACTCTATGAAATTCTGGAACTCAACTCAAAATCAGTCAAACTTTTCCTTCTATTAAAAACACTTGTATCTCTGCGCCTCTGACGCCTAATTTATATTTGTTTCTGTGCTTGTTAGACCTTGCTCTACAGATGTGCGACTGGACTAAAATGTTCTTGAAACTCTGGCGTTGTCTCGGCTATGCTCTGCTGTGCTGGCAGTAGCGGTGAGTTAATGACGCTCCTTTCGCTGCCTGTGTGGGCGCGAGAAACGCGTGGGCGGACTGCGGCACGCCATCTGACCGAATAAGAGCCTTCCTCTCCGGTCTGAGCGCAGGGGGAAGCGCCTCTCGCGTCAGGGTGTGGATGGACGGGGAATTCTGTCCATTTCACTGTTTAAGCTCAAATCTGTATTATGTGAAAGTCAGCCGTTTAGACACTAAACAGCACGACGGAGCTTCACTATATTGAGGAGCAGAATTGATGCTTGAACAAAACATGAGTGCAGTCACTGGTTGTGTGGAAGAGTGCCGGAGATCACAGAGTCTGTGGGCGGTGATCGAGCTCAGTGACGCGGCTTGAGCAGCGGGATTCCCCGGCACCTCAGACTCTGAATGGTTGCTGCGCTCTTTTAAAGCACAGCGTGGACTTTGTGTGCGTGTTTTAAAGACTGCATTACCATCTTTTTTCATACACCATTCTTTTTTATCCTTTTCATATGGTGTGGTAATTATGTATTCATTTTAAATGGAACATTACAGAATACGAATAGAACGGATTTATTTTTGTGTTATTTGTAGGCCTATATCTACGACAAACTGTTGACTAAGCCATAGCAAGACAAATTAAATCCAGTCTCTATTTCTTAATCCTTTTAATGTCATCATAAATTGTCAGTTAAACATGTGGCATATTCAGCTAAGCTGATTTATTTGACCACTTTGTCTATTGAAAAAAGAATAATAGGAGATATTAGGCTAGCAAGTGTGCATATTTTTAAATATGTATAGTAATAGGCTATATTAAGCTAAATATAATATAAATATAGATATATAATATATTTAGGGTATATTGGATCTGTGCATTTGGTTCAAAACTATACAAATTCCTGAGTCATTACACTGGCATTTGATTCAGTGTTTTATATCGAACTGTTTTAAGACCACTGGAACAACAATGCCCCCTTGAGGAACAAAACACGAATGATATCTATCTATCTATCTGTCTATCTGTCTATCTGTCTATCTATCTGTCTATCTGTCTGTCTGTCTGTCTGTCTGTCTGTCTGTCTGTCTGTCTGTCTATCTGTCTATCTATCTATCTATCTATCTAT
>JAUCNO010000134.1:314243-345414 GCA_032353835.1 Enteromius viviparus
CTTGTTTGTGCTTTGTTTTAAAATTTTTAATTAAAAAAACATATATATATTATATATATATATATATATATATATATATATATACATTACTGATTTTCCTGAAGCCTTCCTACCCATGCAGTTAACAGAAGGCAGGAAAGGGTTACTTAAACGGAAATGACGTTTAAGCGCTTGTGCTGTACTCGGAAGTGAACAAGAATGAAGACAGAAGGACAGTGAAAGCAGCTAAAGATAGGTGAGAAGATAGGCTGACCTGCTTCAAACTCATTTTACACCCGAGATAAACTTTCCTGTGCGTGCAATGTTCAGACGAGCAATGCCGCAACGCTCGCCGTGGATGCTCTTCTGTTAGCATGCTCGCTAAAGCAAAACAGCATCGTAAAGGAAGAGATTAAACAAATATTAAATATCATTAAACATAAACATTTACAGGAACAAGCGCCGTATGTAAAACCCGAGTGAGAAACATTTGACAAGTCGATGCTTAGGCACTTTATCAGGACTGAGTGTTCAGTAAGTTACAGACATGTTATGTTTGCATGTTTACATTTGATTCTCTGCTACTTCCCTCATGGGCGTGATATGCTTTTATTGTTTAAAAAAAGCTTCGTGACAGCTCACAGTGGGAGTGAATGTTATGTATTATTAAGTGTGGGATTGACATGTAGGTCAGCTAACTTGCTGACACTAAAGTGAAATGTCTTTTGATACGAGTTACTCATTAAACTACTAAATTACCACTTTAACTAAATTCTATAAACAAGAATGTTTCATTTGTTGCTGAATCATGATACTTTACATGTGATGTTCTCGAATTGCAATGGTTCAATAACATACTATTAATAAAAAAATTTGATCATAGGGTAAAAACAGTATACTATATCTAGTGTATTGCATCTCTTTTGGAATATCCGCTTAAACCCACTTCAGAATAATTAGAAATTACTTACTGTTGTGTCTTCAGAAACATCTGTCAGTGTCACAATCTGGATGGTTGGTCTTCTTGAAAAGTTTATTATTCTTAAAAATTCTATGAATGAAATGAATAGGATTTTTATGCTTTTTGGTTTTACCCTATGGTTGTGTCGATGTTTTATGTTGGTTAGGTCCTTGTATATAATACATAAAAAGGTTCAGATAAGCTATTTTACTGTACATCGCTAAAGTTTCTTCTCATTTGCAGGGGTTCAGAATGCCGCTGTGATTTGGAAATGTCTCCCATCACCTGCCATGCTGGACTTCCTGAAGACCCCATATTGTGTTTCTTTTGTAAATATGAGGCCATTGTTAAATACAGTGCATGCATGTCTAAGTTTGCTGCCACCCTGAAGCTCATAATGGATCTCCTCAGGACTGTTTTAAGCGTGAGGGAGTGACCCTTTGGATATTCAAGCAATATGGAAGAAGACATGGCTGTACAATGGGATACAGTGGAGCCACCCATTGTTTCTCTGGCCAGTTCGTGTTATGGGAACGACAGCCATGCGATCTCATCTCAAGCACCTGACTGTGAATACGAGACGCTTGATGATTTTGATTGTGAATTCCCTGATGAAGACTTTGATTTGGAAGTAGACGAAAATGAAGAGCAAAATACCAAAACTGAAGATTTGAATGATGATCAAGATGGGATTTCTGAGACAGACAAGGAGAAGGAGGAAAGGGGAAGAAAAATGGAGTTGGAGAGTGAGTTTAGAGGCAATGGGGAGTCTAGATCCCGCAATGCTGGAACCGGTAGAAAAGGAAAGCCCAAAAAGAGTGCATCAGGACAGGGGCCTTGCGATCAAACACCATTGTGGGCATCTTCCATGTCTCACAAATCCTTCCTTGCATCCTCTGGGCCTAGCAGACACAAGCAGGTGAAGCGACGAAACCACCATCTGCACAATCACAGCCGTGTACGAAGGAAAAATGGGATGCAGCTAGTCATGGTTTGTCGGGACTTCCTGGCAGATTTCGTCAGCCCGTGGTGCATTTCCTGCATTCATATGGTCGTGGAGCTCATCATCTCTTTGACCCACCGCTGTGGGGTCGCTGTTGAATCATCTGCACTTGCACTATATGACTTTGGAGCACACATGCTTTCCAAAGTCACAGATGTTCCAGGCATGACGCATGATTTGAGGCGAATCCTAGACTGGAGCTGGTGTTCAGGTGTGGCTGTAATAGAGAGCATTGGCAGGTCTGCTCATTGGGCTCAACATGCTCTGCTTTCTTGTTGGAGATTTGTTTGTGCTGCACTAAGTGTTGGCTTTCAGATGTTGAGGTGCATTGTGGGAAGGCTGGCTGGAGAGCGAGGCAGGAAATGGTGGCTTGCTCTGCAGAGCAGCAGGGTTTGGATGAAAGTGTCAGATCTGACGACAAGGGTTCATGGGTGTTTCTTTAAAAAAGGCATTGTGAATGAAAATTCAAATCCAGAGTCTCCCAGTAGGGGGGCAGACAAGTGGCAACCTGGCGAAGAACTGCAGAGACTGCTGGCGCTGGCCAAGGTATTATTAATGTGTGTGCTAATAGAGATAGAGGTATTAATATCTGATAACATAAAAGCTTTTTTTATGCTCTGATTACAACTTCTGGCTTTCCTAGTATACATTTACAAGTATTTGTGTATGTTTTTACAATTATTTAGGATATCACAATATTTATAAATAACTATTTTGTATATTTGTGTGTGTGTATAAATTGTTTTACAAAGGTAACATTTTGGTACTAACAAGGTCTAGTTATATATAAATATTGTTTAATATCCAATATAATTGTAACAAGAGTTAGTTATAGTACATTATTATATTCATCTGTGGATTGTAACACATTAAAAAATGACAAGCAACCAGTTTTCAGTGCAAATAGAAATTACAGAGATTATAATGCATTTTAATGTTTCTTATAGGCTAATTATTTATGAATTTATATGATGCATTACAATGTGAATTACTATGTAATGTTATACATAAACTTTACTTTGTTAGTGTTATCAAAAATAGATTTTTCTTTTTCAGTAATCCGAAAGTACATCGCAATATGGACAAAAAGATATTTTGCTACTTCCTTTTCATCATGGATATCCAAGTTTTGTCTCATTAATAATTGAAAATGTACAGTCAGGGTTTACCTTTATTATAAAAAACTGACTGACTGAGCTTTATTCCACGTACACGGTTACTTCCCAAACAAGTGTTCATTGACATAAAGCACTAATTGGAGCTTATTTTAATTTAGCAGAGTGATAGGATAGACTGGAAATTGGCAGAGCTTAGTAGGAAATGTGTGTAAATATACCAAAATATGATGATATTGCATCTCATCCACATCATTTTTGACTGACCCATAATTATAACAGTCCTCTGATGTTCTGAAGGCTCTGAATTGTAGTTATCGTCAGACACAGAGTGCTGCTTGTTGTTGTCAATATACTTAAGTATTATACTTTTCACTGTGTGAACAAAGCAATCTAAAGCATTACATTTTATAAATTGACATATTAAGCAGAAATATGTAGAGATGGCAACAAAACTACCTTTATTTGTTGTTGTCCTTTGTAGTTGTTCAAAAAATCCTTTTTTGAATGGTATGTTTTTTTTTGTTGTTGTTGCTATTAGTGTGGGAAAAGAGTCTGTAATCATTCAGTAAGACCTTTGAAACTAAAGTGCGCCTTAACAACTGTTTGTTATCAACTCTTACTCTGGGACAGATCCCTGAAGAGGAGCTGGACCCATTTAATGTTCTGGGAGTGGATATTCATGCCACTGAATCAGAACTCAAGAGAGCTTATAGACAGCTGGCAGTACAGGTGAGATGACAAAATCATTGCCCTAAAACATGGGATGAGTAATGGATTGTATTGATTTGTCTAGGTTTAATGTATTGTTACAGGTTCATCCAGACAAAAACAAGCACCCAGGTGCTGGTGAGGCCTTCAAGGTCTTAAGAGCAGCGTGGGACATTGTCAGTAACCCAGAGACTCGGCGAGAGTATGAATTGTGAGTGCTGTTAGATAAGAACAAGTAGATGTATCTACATCCTACATACAAAAAATGACCAGCCTTTTATAAACAGCTTAAACATCTCTTAAGCTATATTATCATGTAACCTTGAGAAAAAAAAAAAAAAACGTTCCTAGTCAGTATGACTTAACACAACAAAACTTGTGGAAAAACATGGAATAATTAAAAAAAAAAAAAAAATTTAAATTTTTTTTTTTAATGGATCACCAGTACACGTTTCACATAAGACTTAAGTGATTTTGTATTTGGGTTGTGTGTCTGCAGGAAGCGTATGGCAGCTACGGAGCTTTCAAAGTCAATGAATGAGTTCTTGACCAAACTGCAGGATGACCTGAAAGAAGCCATGAACACAATGATGTGCACTAAATGTGAGGGCAAACACAAGTGCGTATTACACGATCATCATTTCAGTCTTGTCATTTCATACAGATCTTGTTTTGCATTGCATGCTACGTTTTCGCATTCATCTGAGCATGGGCTCTTCTACAGGCGCTTCGAGATGGACCGCGAGCCTGGTGAGGCCCGATTCTGTGCTGAATGTAGTAAGTGGCACAGCGCCGAGGAGGGAGACCTGTGGGCTGAATCCAGTATGCTGGGACTGCGCATCACATACTTTGCCTTCATGGATGGCAAAGTCTTTGACATCACTGGTAGTTCATTTGCATTCTCATACTTGGATCATTGCTGTGTTAATATGATATATGAACAGATAGTTAAGACACATCTCCATGTTCACACAGAATGGGCAGGCTGTCAGCGTATAAGCATCTCTCCAGACACACATCGCGTGCCATATCACATCTCTTTTGGCTCTAAAGGTAGCAGCGGAACCAGCCGCCACAGGTAACCACTCTTTCCTATGGCTGATGATACATGGGGCAACTTTTTCAGCAATGTTGCCATCAAAGAGCAAGCAAGTGCTACTTCATGCCTAAAACCATTTTAAGTCTACAGGAATGTGTTTCTCAGTGAGAAAGTGCTCAAGCAACATTGCTTAAAAAGGTTGCCCATGTAGCAACAGCCAAGATTTACACTAGTAAGATTTCATTTTAAAATGAAAACTATCCTCGTTTAGACAGGTGTTTTACCTGTGTTTCAGAAATGGTGTCCATTTACACTACATGACCAAAAATGCATGTCACATGACAATTAATGTAGCTGTGTTTCCTACAGACTTGCACTCTATTTGTGAGGTTTGAGAACTGTCGATGTAAACAATAGGTGTAAACATTGCAAAAGTTATGTTTTAAAATGAAAACGTGGTGTAATGCAGTGTGTTTTTATATGGTATAAGTACATACTGTGCATTTTTGTTTCTCCTCTTAAGCCCCGCCTCATGAAACAGGTCGATTTTACGAAACTCATTGTTCTAAAAAAGCAGTCCAGTGCACTGTGATTGGTCAAATACTCTCTAGCATGTGGCGGAAATGTTACACCCCTTACTATAACGTGATGTCACCAATGACAATAAGACATTACAAACGAGGCATTTGTTGCATCAATCACGTCTGAATAGTAACAGGTTCTTTTTTTAATTTTCATTTTTAATTTTTTTTTTTATTAATCGTCAGTTATTTTAATGCACATACACATACAAATACAGTTTCAGCTATACAGTAAGAAATAATGGGAAATATACAAACAAGTAAACAATTAACACAACCAGGCTAGGGGCTAAATATGCACCATAGAATAGAGAGTCAAGAGAAATTCTTAATGTACTGTAGCACCAAAAAGATGTCCATAACTGCCAAAAATCATCAGACAGATGTATATCATAGGTGAGTTTCTCAAGTGGAAATAGTGGAAATACTTGAGACAACCACATTGGTACCTGAGGAGATGACTACAATAAGTGTATACATTTCTGTGCCAGATAAACCAAAATTAGAAACAAGTGTTTGGTGTTGACCTCCAATATATTCTCTTGTTTGCTTTACACAGTAAAAAGAATATCTGTTCAACCCAATCCCGTTTTAATTTTAGGTGTTCTGAATCAGACAAATGTGTCTCTTGTAGCATAGCGATGGTTAATATTTCTTTCCTCTTTAACATTCCATGTAATAAACCAGGTCATGAAAAATCTATATACATCGATATAAAATCTATATCCTGGCCACGTATCCATTTTCAAAATAAATCGTCCTCAAATTATTGTTAAAAGTCAACACCATTTTAAAAAAAGTCTATAAAAGAACCAACAACTCAGTTTAATATACTTGTATCTGTTGTACCCTTCTGGCATTACTTATCTTCCAATGTTTTAATAAACTCCATGACTTCGGCTGGGGAGGAAAATAGATGCATCCGAGTTCCGTGAAGGCAACAAAGTTTGGCAGGATAAGCAAAGCCTTTGAACATGTTACAAGCAGTCCGTTTTTTTTTTTTTACCTCGCCAAACTCCTCGCTTTTTATCAGCACCTAGGCAGATATGTCTTGGAAGAAGTGCAGTTGAATCCCTTCACTGTTTTTTTCCGTGCTGCCCCATATAGGCTAGTAGGTGTTTTGTTTTTGTTTTTTTAAGGGAGGGGGAACAACAATACTATTCTGCTTAGGGCACCCATTTGGCCAACAGGGGCCCTGAATATTCCACACGGCTCTTACAAGTGCATAGAAATTTCTGTTCAGTTAGAACCAAATATTTGAGTTGATTGTAATTTAACTATTTTATACAGTTGTTGTAATTTGTGTTTTAACACTTTTTTTAATGTTTTGTTTCCTTTACAATATTATACATTAAAAATAACCTCTTTTTTTTCTTCTTTGGGCTACTTAACTTTATTTTGGGAAAAAACTGAAGAGTGCCTGCCCGAAGGGCTACCAGAGATTTAGAAATTTTGCGAGCCCTGATGAATGTGTGTATATAATGTGTGTGTGTATATATATATGTATATAAAAACAGAACATCTGTTATAATACTTCAAAGACGGCAGTTCACAAAAAAATTAAACAAGCGTGCATTGTTTTGTATTGGGGGTGTATTGGTGAGATTAAGAGTTTTAAAAATAAAACTCAAAAGAAACAGATTTTTCTGCAGTGGTCTCTTCTTTTTTTTTTTCCAGAGCTATATATATATATATATATATATATATACACACACATACATTGCAGAAATACAGCCTCAGATCCAAATGGGCATGAACTTTGATTAATTGTACAAAAACAGCACAAGATATTAAAAAGCTCTTAATAATAAAGCTAGAGATGCAAATTTGCTGTGGTTATGTTCAGGCTGTCCTCTATCTGTGTGCCAAGTTGTGTAACTTTCCCACATGAAGTTGTGAGCTGGAATAGACTTGAGCAGCAGATGATGATGTTTTTGGTACTTGGCTCCTAATTACAGCCAGTGTGTTAAACTCTGTCCTCCAGATCCCCCTCAGATCACGCACCAGGTGGTGGCTCTCCTGCAGACCTGCAGGACTTCTTCAACCGCTTCTTCCAGGGAGGAGCTCCCAGTGACATGTCTGCTAATGGAGGCTTCTTCCCAACAGGAAGCCCGCCGCCTCATTCCTCCGGAGCAGCTGCAGGGACTTCAACAATGTTTTCAGGATCTTCGCCTCAAACAGGGTTCTTTAGCCCAGGGGCCCAACGGGGTGAGCCCAGCGAACACTGGACTGACGTTGGAAAGCCCACACGTAAGCGCAAAAAGGTTCGCAAGCCGTTCCAGCGCTGAGCAATGCAATGTAGTGCAGAGATGGAGTGCTGTCTGTTGCCATGTTTTGACATGATTTGGCCAACCAGTGCAGCAAAACAAGGACAAAATCTTTTGACCTCTGTTGAGCATTTCAGTGTTGGCGCTTTGAAGCTTCCTGATACAAAATAAAATGGAAACATCAAATTTCGTAGAAGGGCAAGCAAAGATGGATGCAAGAAGATCTTTGCTGTTTCATGTTTGAAGTCCTTTTTTGTTTTTTATCTTTTTTTTGGACACACAGTAACCTACATTCAAGCATTTGAAATAACGTTATTTCAAGAAACAGGACTCATGAGTCATGAGTAGATTTTCTGGTGTATCTGAAGAATAGTTGACCCAACATTAAAAATTGTCACTATTTGCTCACCCGCATGTTGTTTCAAACATTTACACCTTTTATTTTTGCTTATCACAGCTTTTCTTTATTACACCAGAAGAATAGAAAATATCCCAACAAGTCTTCAGAAGCTTTGTGAGACAACCAAAGACCAAAATTGAGCAATTTACTGATTATGTTCTATTTAATTTGGCCCAGGTTTGATTTGAGGAGCATTAAACGCTGGATAAAACTTTTTTTCGAGATTGACAGATGTGGTTACTATGAACCGCAGGAGATTCTTACATTTTACCACAAGGGGGAAAAACAGCAGAGTTTGAAACGACATGAGGGTAATAATGGCATTTTTATTTTTGGGTGAAGTTTAAAAAAAATTCTGGTTTTGTCAGGCTCGAAATGGTGAACCTGATAGAAAATCTTCATGGTGTTGCTGAATGTTAGGGATAAATGTATAAGTCACACACAGACCTCAGGGATGACTCTTTCTTCATCTGCTAATAATAAAAGAACAGGAAAAAGATGTAGCTGACATTTCCAGATGTTCCTGGGATTATCATATTAGAGTTTATGCAATCCAGGGGAAGCATTTTACCAATTACCCAATCAGTTGATGACCAGATTTTTCCTTCCAGTGTTTAAATCATTTGTTTAGGAGATAATTACTTAATTCTACAACATTCTATTGTACAAAACAAAAAAACACAATATGGCTTTATATTCCACAAATTGATTATCATTTTTGTATGTGATCAGAATGGAGCTTCAGAAGACAAAAGAATCTAGAGGGATTTTCACATCAGATTCTCTTGCTGCTCACTAGAGGTCTTGATTGATTATGTTTTTGTTCATCTAGTGCATCTCTAGAGCCTCCAATATGCTTTGTATTTTAAAGTGAGGGAAAGAAATGCTAAAAAAAAAATCAAATTTGAGGTAAAGCACAAATGTAATCATATGTAAATCTTATATGTCAAGATGCAGAAGTCTAAAAATGGGGTTTGATGTGAAAATCCCAGAGCCTCCATTTAAGAGGACGTCCTCTTTTCAATTCCGAACACTTTTGTAATGCTCAGGAATCAAGTTGCTTCATTTATCCACTATCCACAGCATACTTTAAGACACAAGACTTTGTACAGCTGAACATCATACAACTGTACTAATACATGCATGTTCAGTTTGATTTGTTCTCAAGATCTTAGAGATGACTTCTGGAACTTCCTGTTCAGTTTGATTTAAATCTCCAGATCAAAGCGCTTGTTTCACAACAGAAACTCCAAGAATTAAAAAACTTGGAACTCCAGAAATAAAATCAAATTGTTGTTTTTCTCTTTGTCAGTGATCTTTCAGCCTGACTCCACCTGAAGTGGTTTCAAATAGAAGCAGAAATATAAAGGGTATAATGGTTTAACATGGTTCTTCAATCATTTTAAAACTGCATGGTAAAATAGCAGCACGTTTACATCTGAAATGTTTTCAAAGGCTAAAAATGACAGCGTGTCTATAGTTGACCCAAACCCTTCGTTCTTTCTATTACATCATTGTTATTGAATCTTTAAGGTAAACATGAGTTTTGTAAATGTTTACCTTAAGTCAGATTTTCAAATTACTCTAATGTTGTTTTGTTTCTTTACAGCAGAAGCTTTCTGTTGACAATGGCAAGTGTTATTTAATTTCTGTTCAAAGCTGATAATAGAAATAAAACAGGCAGTTTATAATTGCACTAAACTTCCTCCTGATGTTAAGGTGTTATTGACCTTTTGAACAAAATAATGGATCGCTTTAAACTGACTGGTGTCTTAACATCAACAAAAATGAGTAGCTCATTTGTTGCTTTTATTGTTTGATGAATACATTTGTAAATTTCATTATATACAGTATGTGACAATATTCCATTCGCTATTTCAAGAAAATGTGATGGGTATTGAATTCATTACATTCACTGTACTTGAGAGTCTGGTCGAAGTGCTGAATCGAAACAAATGTTTTTAGGTATTAAATGAAGGTTAATTCAGAAGTGTCGTAGAGAGTGCTCTACATCATTCTATACTCAGACAATCATTATAATGGTAATAATGTGCAGGACACTTTTGCCATGATTTGGTATGTTGTTGCCTCTCGCCCCCACACTCCTGTATTAAAGCTGATTTCTTAAATCGCTGTGCTCTTTAACATGTACAAGTGTAAAATCTGTGCGTTTAACTCTAGTATAAAGTAAATGTTCACCACGGCAGCTGCTCGGTGGTTTCAGATGTAGATGCTGCTCTAGAAATGTTTTCACTTCTATCACAGTATATGTTCAGTTAGAAGTTGACAGAAATGTGTAAGACACATGCAGCTGAATTTTTTAATAACTTTATTAAAAAATATATCTTCTTAAGGGTAATTAGCTTCTAGTTGATTACAGCCATATGATTTGCGCTACCATTGTGCAACACTCATAGAAAAACCTTTTTTTTCTGCAACGTCTTGCAGTGTGTGTGTGTGTGTGTGTGTGCGTATATATATATATACATACACACTTAATGCTGCCGTGTTTATGGTATAATTAAGGATAATTATGACTATTTAAGACAAACTAAAGAACATTCAAGAAGCACATACACCAATGTTGTCAAAATGTACTTCCAGCAGTTATCAATTACTTTTTTACGTTTGATTTAAAAATAAATGGCTAAAGGTGTATCGCTCCCAACCATCAAAACATGGAAATAACTTGTACGTTCATATGCATTGCAAGTGATGTTCTTCCTCAGAGTTTGTCAAGACATACTGTAATATTGAAAATAATAGATATCTGCCAATCCCCAGAGAAATATACTTCATTTTAAGGGAAACAAACCTTTTCACAAACCTTTAACAGAAAACTAGACGTTAACTCTTCATTTTCCATCTCAAGTAAATAGATGTTGATGAAGGATGTTTAGATATTTGGAATGGAAAACAAGGAAATAAAGATAAAAGCAATAAAGACAATATTCTTCTCAAGGCCTCAATTTGTGGAAAGGCAAATTATACCCCATGCACAGAAAACTTCTGGCTTACAGACAAAATCATTGTAAAGGAATAATGTGTGATTATTCTGGCTAAAGTTCAGTGTGGATGTATAATGAGATCAGCTATTGTTGGCTACTTTCCATTTAGGACAGCGAACAGTTGTCAAAATAAGCATTTATGTAACTTATGCAGGACTGATCATTTCATTACACTTTCATCTCTGTCACCTGCATCATTGCAAATAGCAAACATTAAATAACTGCAGCTTTTTCAGACAGGTTTTGTTCATGTGAAACGTATTTTTTTATAAATTCACTCGGGTCACATGGCCTGTATGTGTACAGTGTGAAATGACACTTTGGTTCCTTTTCTAGTCATTAGCACACTGGCACTGACGTGAAGCCAAGAGGGAATGAAACCAGGATCTTTTAATCAGCTTTTGCACATAAAAGGGCATCTTTGTGCTCTTCAACACACATAAGCCCCTTAGCTCTCAAAGTTTTTCCATTACAACAACAAATACTTTAGAAATAAAGAGACTTCATTAGTCATATATTTCAAATGAAGACTGTTTCAGATTTTGTTGGACCAACAAGAGTGCTGCATATAAAATTATTAAGGCAGCACATCTAATTTTTTCATATTTTATTCAACAGTAACAAGCAAAAGGTAATTATTAAGAATAATTATAATTTGTTAATGCTTTTTGTGCAGAGCAAGTCTGCCTTCATCTGATTAATAAAACATCAATATTAGGAAATGTTATTAAAGTTAAAAATAATTCTTTTTATAATGTATTCCTGTGATGACAAAGCTGAATACTCCAGTCCTCAGTCTCACATAGACCTTGTTGCTCAAGAAACATTCTTGAAAACAGAAAGAAATTAAGAAATGTTATAATTCAGCAAGCAGGCATTCAATTTAAAAAAGACAATGTATACGTTTATAAAAATTCTATAAGATTCTTTTGAACTTTCTATTCATCATTAAAAGCATTACAGTAAATAGCACTACCAATGGTGATTCATTTTAACAAATGATTAGGTCATATCACACCAAACCGTGCAAATTATTATTCACGAGTTTGCGCTTCCTTATGATAAATAATTAAAGCATTTTTGGTGTTCTGTCCAAAGGGGCGAGCCGGGGTAGAAAGCCTACACATAGCACTAAAATTTGAAAAAAATTTAATAAGCTAACTGTAGTGAATGAGGGTGAAGTAAGGCGGGAGTATCAAATAATATCATAATACTTATTACATAATACATTTTGACCAGTACCATGTTTTAATAGACCCAAATTAAGAATTAAAAAATTCAACAAATGTTTTATTACAGTATTTACTGAAATATTTTGTAATAAATTTAAAAGTAGTCAGTACCTTAAAAGTTCATGCAGAATGTTTTAGGTTTCATAAATGACTGAGTGTTTAAAATGAGACAGAAAACAAGTATCTTTCCTGCGAGAGATTCTCACAGCACCCATTTTATGATTATGTTTCTGCCATTCTTGGAGCGAAATATAAGGGAAAAAAAGAGGCAGATTAAAAAAAGAATCAAGTCAAAAGCATCCCCATAAAAGGGCCTGAATGTCCATGTGTTATGCATGATAATCTACTAGGAAACCCTGAGTTTCAGTGTCAGATTTTTATTTTATTTCAGGTGACATTATTTGTAACATTTACACAACATCACAATGAGCATGAAGCAAAAAGACTAATTGCTTTCCTTTTTGTCTTAAGAATATAACCAGCTGCTTCAAAAAATAAAACTTACTGATATATACATTGTAGATAAGCATTATAATATATATTTTCTCCTGAAAAGCTACAGCTTTAACTTAATATTGGATTATGCCACAAAATTGTAACATAAAAATTGCATTAAAAGTGACATAAGATTACAAAAATACAAGCATACACTAAGCTTTTGCATTATCATATCTTTCCAGCAAGTCCCGCCACGACTTTATCAATTATACTGGAGTCCAAATATGCAATTATTCCTCCTCTGTTCGCCCATCTGTCCACACCTTGACTTTCGTCGTGCGGTTGATGGTAGGTAAGTTCAGCTGTGTGTCCCTTGTTTCCAGAGACGTGGGCACAGATGCACTTGCCTAGGTCCAAGACGCCACCGCCCAGCGCCCGCAGGAGTGCATGAGGAGCGCACGAGTCCCATTTGAATGTGCTGCCCTCGGATAGCACATACACATCCACCAGACCCTGGATCACGCACAGGATCTTGTATCCTGCACCGGACGCGTACATCAGCGAGCTGCTGGGAATGGCTGCCAGAGCCTCCTTCACAGCCGGCCTCTCGCTGGAGCTCAGCAGCACAGACAAACTATCTTTCTTCTGCGGACATGACGGCCTACGATGCGTGAAGGAGCAAACGTTCACATCTCCATACGAAACACCCCAGAGGTACTGGCCTTTCCATCTACAATCACAACAACACAAAGACATTAGGAAATCTAGTGACTTCCATACAGTAAACAACAGGTCAGGAGAGATGCACACTCTCGCTGTTTGAACTGTGACCCTGAACCACAAAACCAGTCCTAGGGGTTTCTAAATTGAAATTTAAAGAATCATCTGAAAGCTGAATAATTACGTTCCCATTGATGTATGGTTTGTTTGGGTTGAGATACAACTATTTAAAAATCTAGAATCCAAATACTGAGAAAAATTGTCTTTATATAAAATATTAATTTAAAAAAATATATACATTGCTAAGAAGTTTATTTGGACAAATGTATTTACGATGGGAAAATTTTAAAAATCTTCATGGAACTTGATCTTTACTTCATATCCTTATGATTTTTGGCATAAAAGAAAAATATATTTTGACGCATACAATGTATTTTTGGCTACTGTTACAAATGAGTAAGTACTTTATTCAACAATAAAGCAATAAAGTAATTCTTTTTTAAAGTCATTATTTTTCTTTTCTTTCCATAAAAAACGTATTCTTGTAGCTTCATTGAAAGGTTGAAACACTAATGGCAGACGGAGTATTCTAGGCTATCATACTTTTCTGTTCATTATTTGGTATTTTAATGGGTCATAAGCCTCTTGGTTTTCATCCAAAATAGTTTACATTATTTTCTGAACTTAAATGAAGCTTTTACAGGTTTGGAATGACATTGGGGCAAGTAATTAGTGACAAATTTTTCATTTTGGGGTGGAATAACCCTTTAATACTGGTTTTGTGGTCCAGGGTCACATTTAGGGTCTTTAGGATCATTAAGGGTGGAAAGTAAGTAATCACAAATGATTGTGTGTCAGTACTTGAGAACATTTTTGCTTTCTACTTCCTTAAGTAGAATTAAATTGCGTCACTTTTACTTGAATTGAATACAAATATTCAAGTACAACACGAGTACATATAGTAATGCAGAAACCTACACAACAGGTCAGGACAGTTTCCAACTGTCTTATTGTAAAGACTTGAATTTAAATGTTTGAAACAGTGATTAAACTGTTCTGTGGATTTCTCATTTAGGGTCTTTAGGGTTGTTACAGGTGTAAAGTAACAGTTAGCCATATTTATTTATAAAGCAAATTTAAAAACAACAGCTGTTGGCCAAAGTGCCGTACAAGGTTTAAGCAAATACCAAAAAATAAGCATGAGCGGGAGTCAAGCCCGACATCAAGCTCAACCCAGGTTAGGGTTCTACCCCATAGGGATCCATCTTCTAGGGCTTGGCGTTCGCCGATATCCCAGCTCGCTCCCTGAACAGCAAGCCAAATATGCTAAATTATGATCATAAGGAAGAGCGAACTTGTGAAGAAGAAGAAAAAAAAGGACTTCACTTTCAAGTGTGTTCTTCAACAGTAACAGTAGTTGAACGATGTTACACTGTTTACTACTTCCTGAATACGAGACAAAAATTCCATTCTTCTGTTGAATCACTATAAAGTTTATTTGTTCCACACACCACCATTGCCAATAATGTCCTCTTTCAGTAGTTCACGCTTCCTTCCTTATTCCTAGAGCTTCGCGTCCGGCTCTGACCCCGCATAACCCCCGTAGGGTAGTGCGGAGAAGGGATGCTTGTAACAAGATACAGAAGGGAAGGAAACTGGCTTATTTATAGTGGATACTGTAGGTTGGAATTGGCAGATTGGCTGACAAGATGATTAGTTAAATGGTGCCGGCTATGTCCAACTAATCGTTTGCACTCCTCTTGAAATTATTTTTGCAACATCACTTAGTATCACCCACAATCCCTGCTGGACCTGGGACTCAAACCTGCAACCTTTGGATTACAAGTCCAACCCCCTATCCATAAGGCCACGACTGCCCAAAAATTTGATTATTATTGTTGAACTAAGTTTGAGATTGATGGATTAATCTGTATATCAAATAACGTACTTTATGCATAATTTCATTTATAGCTAAAAATGTAAGTAAAAGGTGAATCACAGGCACAGTGTATTACATAACATTTCACTCATTTTATATGACTATGACTATATGTCATTATTTTATACATATATTAAAATATATTCTATACATATTTTATACACATTTATGGATAAATCCTGTTTTCTTTTGAATAATGTAGCAGTGTTTGAAAACTTAGATGGAAACTTACCTTTTACCTGTGGAGTCCTTGCGGTTAAACGGTTGGTTTATGACACCCATGACGGGTTGGCCAGTGGACCTTAAATAAACCCCAATCAGAACCAGAGCACATGGGAGACCGGATGGACAAAAGCCTTCATCTGGCTCTTCTTCCTCTTTTCCTTCAATATATTGACTTGTTCCATCTATCAAAAAGAAAATAGCTAAATACACGTTTTGATAACCTGAATAATTCACACACCAGCTTCCTGTTTCATCAAACAAGTTTACCAAATAAGTCAAGTTTATTTCAGTTAGTCTGACTTACTGCCGGTTAATTTGGTTGAAAATAAGTCAAACTAAAGCCCTGTTCACACCAAAGATCGATAACTATAAATATAATAATATTAGTGTCCACATTGGTGAACAATATTGTCTGCTGCTGTAAATCCTCAAGATGGATTCTGATTGGCTATCAATGTTTGTATCTTTCATCAGCTGAAAAAAGAATTGTTCTATATTGTTTTTGAACTGTATGAACTCTGCTATTCTTTAATATTGAGAACAATTTCTATTACTCTCTCTTTATCATTTTATCTTTATAGTTATCATGATTGGTGAGAACAAGCCTTTACTGAAATGAGCCTGGTAAATGAAACAGGCCCCAGGAAAAAGCAGCTCCTAAGCATTTGCTTTCCAAACCTGTCCTGGAAAACTCCCTTTCCTTCACATTACATGTACATGTCTACTGTACCTCATCTAACACAACCGATTCCACTCTAGAGACAACAAATCTTTTCAGTCACTAATTTCACAACTCCCATTTGACCTTTATTTCTAATGGAAAATAACTGGTTCTACAACTACTGACACACAAAGACTGTAGATTATGTGCAACCTCATTATTAGTAAAAATCTCCTCTAACCTCACTTCTTTGGTTTATTAAATATTTATGCTATGCCACATTAAATGTGAATTAAATCTAAAATATAATTTTGTTGGTTATTTCCTGTACAGCTTAATGTGCGTTTATTGAGCTAACCCTGCAAACTTTACATTATCTGTGCTGATTTGAATGCGGCAGAGAACACAAGCAAATTAGGTCAAATATTTCATAAGGTCTTTTATCCTAGGCAAGCCTCAACATTTCCAAACCCTTTTAAAAAAAACATTATCTTAGAGCTGAATGTAAAAAAAAAAAAAAAAAATGCAGTAGTACCAGTTAGGGCACACATATCACTTTTTAACTGAACATCTTACAAATGACATTTGTTTGGTAACCTAGTGTACAATAAACCTGGTAAGGTGAACTATGAAATTTTGGCGCTACAAAAAAAATGCTCTTTATTTGGATTTTCTTAAAAAGTCACCTAAATTAATACAATTTAAAAAAATAAATGATTAGCCAAGTTAAACGTTGGACAAAAAAAACAACAAATCCATTACCAATGGGATCAATCCAGATGCCAACATCGGCTGGGCTGACTGACAGCTGCAGAGATTCAGCAGCCTCGTCTTTAATCTGAAAGTCCTGGTGGATCACCTTGGCCAGGAGGGATGCTGCGTTTTGATCACCATCAAGAACTTTAGCCAGCAGAGCAGTTGTGTCCTCCTCCTGAGTGCATACTGTCACAGTAACACTCTCTCCTGAAAGAAATACAATCACGATCAACTCCAGTCAAATAGAGTTATTTATTTGATGAATGCATTGCCTGGATTTGAGTGTTACAGAAGCATAAACATACAATATGGAAAGCAAAAGCAAAAATACCTACCAATTATATACTGGAAAAACTACATTCAGAAAATGTATCGAATGATAAACCACACATTCCAGCCTAAAAATAATGTACTGTGGTTAACCCTGTGCACAATGCAATGCTGCAGATATATTTTTGTTTATTAGGCATCACGGTACGGAACTTCTGCGCCAGGTGCATAATGGGTGTTTCTTTAGAGTTCATTTATTTTTGTGTCATTTAAGCGAGACAGTTGCGTTTTTGTATTAGTGATTTTATGTGTGTTTGTGTTCAAGTTAGATTGGGGGGGTTGGTTCATTTGCAGCCCTTTTATATAAAAATATAGAGTTACTGTCATGGAGAGAGGTGTGTAGGGGATTGCTCTTGTTGATAGTGCCCTTCAGTTGTTGCGCGTTACGTATATGATTCGTCGTAAATGCGGATTATTGTTAATTTGCTTACTACTTGCCCTCTTTTTAAACTTTGAGCACCTGCCCCATGAAATGTCTGTGCACAGCCCTGTTAGGCATTGTAAAGAGTTCAGACGAAAAGAAGCTTCAGATGCTACTGAATCTTTTCTGAATACACTAGTTCTCTTCAGATAAACATTCATATAACCACCTCCCACATAAATCCTCACTGGATTTACATGAACCACATGAATATCTCAATTAAATGTTAAAAGGAATTTTAGCAAATTTGACCTTTTCAAACAGTGGAAGAAAACCTTAATTACACATTATTCTGGGCCATATCCTCAACACCCCAAAACGAACACAAGTATTTCAATCTCATGCCAGGTATTTCTCAGCTTCTCCAATATAATCAAAAAATACTCCATAACGATAGCTACATCTTGGCAATTTATTATAATCATGCAGCCATTTGACTACCAGGTGCCATAGCCACAGCCCAACCACTGGCTTTACCCCATCTGATTTTAAAATTGTTTGCATAACCCCAATTCAAATAATGACCCCCCTCAACACATGATAAAAACAGCTTGAAAGCAAACTGCATCTTCACTGTCCTCATTGTGTTTCATCTGGATCTGTACACTTAATTTGACATGACCACCCAACGCTGCTATACACTCAGAAGCGCATCTCTAATCGGGGCTTTTAGACTCCATAATGCTACTTGATAATTGATCACTGAAACAAGGGCTGTGGTGATGTAATAAGCAATGCCTTAAAAAAAAACCTGTGAAAAAAACTAATCTGAAAACCATTCATTCAAATTTTATGTAAACAGGGACGCTTTTCTACATCTTGCACCCTAAAAGAGAGTCCCACAGGGCTCTGCATTTGGCCCACCCTATGTTCTCTAAAACAGAATGCTTAGCTCCTTTAAGAAATCATAGTCTCTTACATCACTGGTTTAAAGGACAGCACAGCTCAACATAACATACTTCAACTATAATAAAATTATTTAAATATGCTTTACCCATGTTTTAATGTTAACATTATTTGGTTGTACTTTTTTCTATGTAATCTTGAAAAACAACATTTGCCATGCAAAAAAAAAACATGTATTAATATTGTCACATGATCTACAGTTTTCCATATTTCATTGATGTTGAAAGTCAAATAACAAGTACCACAAGTGTGGTGAAAATTTGAATACAATTGCATATCGAAATCAAGATCAAAGCTCTTCTCGGGGTAACTTACCAAGTCCATTCTCAAACTTGTTTGACTCCTCTCCATGAATAAATCCAGTCAATTCTGGAAACTATAAAGCAAGAATGGAATTTTATCATCAAGACGACAACGGAAATGGACAAACTTGACTAAAGTGAATTTTGATTTCAGTGAAAGCCGTATATTCAAGTACCTGGGCACAAACATCATGGCGAATCATTTCCTGTATCAACACATCAGCAAGTGTCTTAAAGTCCTGGACAAATTTCTTGTTTTTGTCAGCTCCTGTCTTTTCTTGTACCAAAAGTTCAAAAAGCGGTGCTTCCTGTCGACAGACCCGTGCCACATTGGCGGCTTTTTCTGCCACACTCAGGAGCAACTGCAGTAACTCTGCCATACCTGAGGGCTGTGAATCACACATAATAAACTAGCTTGATTCTATATAATGATACCGTTTTACAAGTACTCCAGTAACATTTCAGCACACTCAAGAACTAAACAGGTCAAGTGAAAATCAGGTCAAAATTATTAGCATCCTAAAAAAAGACACTTATTAACTAAATGGGACACAAACTGCAAGTCCAAAGCACCATGATGAAAGACAGAAGAAAAGTAAAATTAGACTGATGTTTCTACAAATCACAGCTTGATAATGAAATGCCTCAAAGAGGTCTACGTGAACACATTAAGGTCTAGAATATCATGGTGATATAAAGCAAAAAGCTTTGACAAATGTTATGTGAATTAGTGTATTTGTATCAATGTATAAATATGCTGCTTGTTCAACTTTGGACTCAGATACAGTGAATGGTGCAAATATATGCAAATAGTCACACAGTAAAATTACAGAGGGTGATGTCTACCTAAACTTCTATTTTAATTAGTAATTTTGCTGAGGATTAAACAGCTTTGATAAATGTTACAAAGTTCACATCATCTCCGTGGTTTAGTCCTGACACCAAAGGTCCAAAAGATACAAACATGCAAACACACTGAGACATAAAACATAGACATTTATATATGAAGCTCAGTTACAGACAGAAACAATCTCTCTCACTCATACACACACATGTTGGTTTTTGTGATTTATGGGGACTCTCCATAGGCGTAATGGTTTTTATACCGTACTGTATGTGGTATTGTCCTACACTGACCCTACACCTTAAACTAACGTTACCCCTTACAGCAAACTGTGCAGTTTTAGACTTTCAAAAAAACACCATTTAGTATGTTTTTAAGCCTTGTAAATTACGGGGACACTGTAAATGTCCTCATAAAACACCTACATATTGTAATACCTATATCATACCCATGTCATTATACAAATTTGTGTCCTCATAAATCACATAAACCCGCACGCGCACGCACACACACACATACATACATACATACATACATACATACATAGATACATACATACACTGCCCACATCTGTGGACAGAATCGAAGGCTTTCCTTAGAAGACAGATCTAACATGTAAAGGCAAGACATGATAATTACAGCTCATACTTAATTCAGTAGTGGTTAGATATCCTTGAATTGAAGTTGAGGGCTTCCTGTATGTCACAGTTCTGTACTGATCCTGTGCCTAAAAGCGAGCACACACTTCATCTCTGCTGCGTGACGCCAGCGTATTTTAACGCAGATGTTTTAAGTAACGGAAACGCCTCGGAAATGAGAGCATTTCCCCTTCTCCTTCTCGTTGCGTCAAAGTTGTAGGCGGAGTTTGCTCATGAATACCGCCCTCTGCTGGAGTAAAACAAACATGTAAAAAAAAAATAAACATAAAATCAAGTTTTACAGGTTTCAAGAATTGCATGACAAGATGCATATTTAATAAAACAAGAGAATCCAAAATTCAGGCAGACATGCTTTTTCAATTATTATTAAGTATATTGCCAAATATTTATTTAGTTGGATTATTTTGCGTTATTAAATATCCATCTGATATCACTCATAACAGCTATTGAGTGATGACAGTCTGCTATGTTTCTTGTCAACCTGGTAAGTCAGGAGGCCTAAGCATTTCTTAGCGTGCCATTCCTGAATTGTGGACCAGAGAGATTAGCAATTTGTGTATTATAGTTTATGTACATTTGACTGTTGTGTGTGTTTAAGATTTTTGGATCATGTCTTGGATTAGGTTTGTCATCACATATCACCTTGAAAACTTTAAATCTCAAAATTCATCCTTTAAAAACCCAACTTTCAAAACCATGCATTGCATTACCATGGAAACACCAAAATCATATTACAAAATGTTTTAATTCATGAATTTTAAAAGCTTGGATAGTACATGATGTTGAAGAACTGCAAAGCCAGAGATGATATTCAAAAACAATTATTTTTTTGTTATTTGTTGCTGCCCTCCTAAGGCGTGCAACAACGCATTTAAAGTTACACAAGAAAACAGCATGTTTTGCTTCCAACCAAAGAGGCATTTATAGCATAGGTTATAATAAATAATCTGTGAGGTATTACAGTATTATTAAACTAAAATTTCATACATTTTGGGGAACCTAAGTTCAGCAGAACCGAAGTTGTAACCATCACTTTATATAGGCTAGGTATTTGTGTGTTTTATTGATTTAATGAAGTGTAATGCTTGTAGCTAATAGCTGTACAATTAGACTTATGATTCTAATTTACAGTTTGCCAAGCCCCGTCTAAAACACACAAGCACTCAATATTAATAACATAACACAAATTTTACAGACCTTCCTAGATAATTATATTTGTTTAAATTAAAACCATTAGCAATTAGTTGTAAAATATATATTGGGGCTACGTTTTCGTTTTAAGCGCAACGTAAATCGTTTTGCGAAGCATTTTGTTTTTTTGATGTAGAGATTCGTTTCTCTCATCAGTAAAATTTCGTTTACATTTACATTTACCATTTTACAACAAATGCGGTCACGTTTGCAGAGCTTTGTTGTGCTCTGACGACATTTCCTGTCTGACCCGGAAATGCTTAAAACTCCGCAGAAGCATCCAGTTAGCTTATCCTGGTTTAGCCTTATCTTTATTTTGTTAATCAATAAAGGAATAAAATATTAAGTAACATTTGGATTTGGTCAGAGTGAGAGCGCAAAGGTCCCCACTCTAAAGGTAAACCCCGCATCTCCAGGATTCTCGATTTTAATGTATAAACATATGATGTTGTTGTTGTGTCACTGTTGACAGTAATTGTCGCTATTATAACTGATAAAGCAATAAAATCGTATGAATATACATCTACTGTAGAATTATCCGATATGTTAGAAAATAGTGTTCCACTGGTTGTAACGTTGTAGCGTCTGCACTGCTCATAGATTAACGTTAATTATTTTTATTAATATTATTGTTTAGGTCTGTGTTCATGTTATCTCCTCTGTCTGCCTCCAGTTTTCATGATATATCGTTTTTTTTCAGTGTTAAACTGCTGATCAGGAGATCATGGAGAAAGGTAAGACAACAACCAGCAATAGCTGAATATACATTATAGCAGAGTTTTATATTTCCAATATTTTTGTTAGCAATTTTTACTCAAAAAAAGTTGCCTTTTTTTTCATCTTCGAGGTAGATGAACGGACAGTGTGTTTAGAATAGTCAATGTCCTCCCTCTCAGTGTGTGTTGTTATATGATGTATTCTGATGGAGGTGTTGTGTTGCAGATGTAAAGGCAGGCATGCCCTCTGGCATGGGTGCTGAAGCGACGGCCGGACCTCTGGTGTCCCAGAGCCGATCCGAGGATGAGGAGTCCACTGCTGTGAAGAGGACAGCCGCCCAGGCCTTTAGCGGAGCCGGACTAATTCCCAAACGCAGAAGCTCCTCCAGGTGAAGAAGAGTCATCTGTTAGTATGGCGATCCTCGGGTTCACACATTTACACATGTCTAAAAGTTATCAAATCATTATATTTTAGATCAATAAAGAGAAAGAAGTTTGATGATGAACTGGTTGAGAGCAGCCTTGCAAAATCTACTAGTCGGGTCAAAGGTCAGCCAGTTATTGAGCCAATCAGATGCCCTGGGAATGACCTCACATCTAGTGACAAGAAGAAGGTAATGAATATTATTGGATTTTATTTTTATAAATCCCTGGAATATTGATTGTAGTGAAGGTTACGTATTATTTTCTGGTCAAGAACCACTGTTTGATAAACCACTGAAAATGTGTCTGTGTGTGTGTGTGAGAGAGAGAGCAAACGACAGGTAAACTAATTATATACCTACCTGTCTCATTTAAGTTTTTTAGTAAAGGTTCAGTTTTTCATGTAATTTATTGCTGTGATTGAAGCTAAATTTTTTAGCAACATTACAGCTGATTTGCGGCTCTTCAACGTTTCTGATTATTATTACTGTTGAAAACAGTTTTTCTCAGTGATATGCTAGAAATGAAAAATATAGGGTAAACATGATTTAAAAAAAAAAAAAAGTTATTACTTTTATTCCATAAGAGTAGTGGTGTTACGTTTTGCGTATCGTACGAATCATGGTAATTTTCCAAAGTTATCATCCTTATCCCTTTGTTAGTTGAGATCTGAGTAAGCAGATCCCGTGCGTATTTTTAGTCATTTGGAATGCATTTGTCGAATAGAGCGATGTAATTTCCTCATCATCTTCAGCTGGGATATTCCTGTGTCAATGAACACAACATAATGTGCCATACGATACACAATACTAAATTGTAAATATATTTCAAAACACTACTGTTTTTATTGCATTTTGACCAAATAAACGCTTTTAGACTTCTTTCAAAAGCATTTTAAAAACTGCAATTTTTTTAAAGTTAAGCAACAAAAAAAACAGCTTATACAGCAACAGTTTTTCTGTTTTCATTTTTCTGTGTTTTATAGTAAGCATGCAGGGTCTTAGAAGATTTGTTTTGCTTCTACGCAGCATTTGAACTTTAAGTATGACTTTAAACATTCTTTATCTTTCAGTTGATCTGCTACATTATCATTTGTCTCTGAACCGTAGGGTTTAAAATCTGGCAGCTCTCTTACGGCTCCTCTTACCATGGTGATTGCGCCATCTTCGATGACTAAAAGAATTAAGAAAAACAAGCAGCCATTACAAATCACCAAAGACCTGGGCCGCTGGAAACCAACCGATGACCTGCTGCTCATCAATGCCGTTTTACAGGTCAGGTTTGGTTATACTTTTTTGATAGTCAACTTTAGACATTTTACTAACTATTAATTTACTGTATTTGCGGTTTTCCCCTTCATTGTACAGCTCGGTACGAACTGGTTCGGTTTGTGTTTCCACTGCAGTTTATTACCGCTTCAGAGTGGACAGGATTATTTATATGTCGTTATGGTCACGCTCTTTCTCACTGCATTCCTTCGCTATCAATAAGTGGAACATCTGTATTTACTAACAGACCACAAAAGAAGGTACACTCGTTCAAAACTGCTCCTTTGCGGCTGTGCTGCTTTAATCTAGCGGGTCTGTGTGTGTCTTTCACGCAAGTTCAATGATGCAGGCAGTGACAATTCTCTCTGGCCAATCAGTGTTTAGCATGTGTACATGTCACATTTTGGTAATGGTACAGTAAGCTTAGAACCTCAGCTGAGGTGGCACAAAAAAAATACCAGGTAGTAGGTACTGTACTCAGTGGAAAAGCCCCCCAAAAGGGAACCGTACCGTGAGGTACCATGCAGTGGAAAAGCACTTCAACTGTCAACTAATTGCCATTTATTTAGAACTACATGTCTACTAACTCTCAGAGTAGACTGTTAGGGTAAGTTTAGGTTTAATAAGTTGACAGATACTTACAAAGTTTCTCACAGTAAGTATGCTGTATGTTGAAAATACATTTGTAGAAGTTATCAAGCAGACACTGTGCTAATACTCTAATGCAGGGGTGCCCTGCACAGTTTAGATACAACCATAATTAAACTGATCCAATGAATCAAGTCCTCCAGGCTTAATTGAAAACTGCATAGTATATGATTTGGAGCAGGGTTGGAAAAACTCTGCAGGGCTTCGACCCTCCAGGAACTGAGTTTGACAACCCTGCTCTAATAATTGCTAGTTGGTAGGATTTTGCGAAGGTACATTATGTGTTAGTAGAATGTCTAAAGTGGACTAAGTGTTACTGAGGTTTTAGCAGCTTAATAGTTTAGAGTAGTGCTGCTGAGATAAATTGAACTAAAGTACTTGTGCTTTATTTCCAGACCACAGATCTTACATCAGTTCACCTGGGAGTGAAATTCAGTTGCCGCTTCACGCTGCGGGAGATTCAGGAGCGCTGGTACGCTCTGCTGTATGACCCTGTCATATCAAAGTGAGTTCCTGACCAAATCATTCTGTAGTTATAGTTCCTGTTTTCATTTTGTAGAAAAGTGGGGTGGGGGGAATTGCCTTGATGGAAAAAAACCACTCTCACGTTATTCTGAACTTAGTAGTACTTACCCAGAACACAGGGTAAAGGGTAACATTTCTAGAAATTGGGGCTGTGAAGCCCCAAGGCCACTGTATACCTCTTAGTTATATTCCAGTCTTGAATAGTTCTATCTAATTCTAAAAAGGAAAACGCTTGAACAGTTGATCATGTACCATTTTCAGATATGTTTGTGCAGTCTGCAAATAAGCTATTGTTTAAACAAGTCTTAAGAAGTCAAGTAAATCTTAATCTAATAAAATTAATTCTGCGAACCTCAAATTCTTAGTTACAGTTTTTTTCTTCATTACTACTAAGGAGAAGTTGACATCTAAAATGCAAGTCTATATGTATTGATGCTTTTAAATCGATTCTTATTTAAATGAAAAGCTCATCAGATTTTCTTCTCTGGAAAGGTTTGGAATCTTTAATCTTTTGGAGTTTTTAGTTGAGTTGTTTTTTTTACTATAACCTTATTGTATGACCTGAATGTACATTTTTGTAAGGGTTTTGTCTGTTCCTCAGGTTGGCGTGGCAGGCCATGAGACAGCTGCATCCAGAGGCTATTGCTGCTATTCAGAGTAAAGCTCTCTTCAGTCAGACAGAGGAAGCCCTGCTCGCCAAGATTACCTCAGTAAGACATTCATTCTTGACTGAGATCAGCATTTTGATGAAATATTAAAGTGAATACTTTCTAGATTTCATTGTTGCTGTTTTTAATACCATCACTGTTCAGCTGATCCTTGCTTCATGTTTTTGAGTAGAGCAGTCAGCCTAAGCTGGAGGTTTTTCAAGATTTGCTCAACAAGCACCCAAACGTGTTTTACCCATCACGCACTGCTAAGAATCTGATGATTCACTGGCAGCTGCTAAAGCAGTACTATTTGCTGGAAGATCAGAGCGGTGAGTTGCTCTCGTGTATCAATGCAGTCTGGTGCTACTTCTGCATGAACATTATTTACACAAGTCTGTTAAACTGTGTTTCCAGTTCAACCTTTGCCTAAAGGAGAACAAGTGCTGAACTTCTCCGATGCGGAGCAGGTGGTTGATGATGCCAAACTCAAGTAAGTAAACAGTTTTTTAATTTACACCATCATATGTTATGAGTTAATTGACAAACAATGCTGAACAATAACACTTCTTCCTGCAGTGAGACAAATTAAAATTAATTTTTTTTTTAAATAATCAGTTTTTATGCAACAAACAAGCAGATCATGTGTACTCGTGGATTCTTTAGTAAAGGCCCAGATATACTTCAAACAAACTTCTTTTTCGTTTGAGAGCAAAACAAAGTTTGAAAAGGCTGAGCGACGGTATACTTTTTTGAACATTCTGACACCTCCACGCTTTGATTAAAAACAAAAGTTTATTTATTGTATACCTTTTAAATTTGAAAGAAGAACAAATGCGAGTGAAGTATATCGGGGCCTCAAGCGGTACACAATTTAGCAATTTTCTGCTTCCACATTGTACATTAAAATCTTGTAATGCACACCAAGCCAGATTTCTGGAAGAGGATTAGGGCCAAGCAATAATAAAAAAAAAATTAATCATTTCGAGATTAAAGTCGTTAAATTTCAAGAAATAACGAGAAAAAACTCATGTCTCAAGAAGTAAAAATGCAGGAAAAAAGACTTGTTTTGGAGCATCTCCAGAGGCATAATACGCTCGAGTAGAACATGCCCGATTGAAACCAAATGCCTTAATTATAATGCATTCATTAAGTGCTACTACAGTAAATCCATTATTCGTTTGTGTATCGGAAAGTATTCTAAATGCAGTTATGGCACAGTGTTTCATCTGCATTTCTGCATTATACTCTAGTTTAATTCACCACGGAGTCTGTTGTTTGATTAGAGGTATTATGGAGAGCTTAACCCCCAATAAGGCAGCATACAGGCTTTTTCTTAATGTAAATATAAAATAGGCTAATTTACATTCTATGTTATAATAACATCCAACATATACAACAATACTGGTATCTGTCGCCATGTATAAGTAGGCAATAAATCTAATTAGCTATAGCTACTATTTACACTTTGGGCTGATTTCATTTATAATGTAAATAGCATCTATGGCAGAGGATTGTTCTCACAGCGCTCGCCTGATAAAGACGAGTAGCGCGTTTGATCGGAGTTCACGCTGTGCTGTCTTTAGACAGAATTAGGTCCATGCAGTGCGCTTCTCGCGAGTCAGTGCTCTTTCGCGTTTGCTGGTTCAGGAATTCTCGTGTGCTAAAGAAATGACATTGCATATGAAAACGTTTCACTTGACAAGCTGCGGGCCGGGTGTTTGAAATTTATTCACTGCTGTATTCATTTTGGACAGCCCTGCCATAGATGCTATTTAGACTTTTTTTCTCGTAATTTAACAACTTTAATCTCTAAATAATGTAAAAAATTTTATTATTGCTTGGCCCTAATCCTCCTTCGTAGAGATTATTCTCTATAATTTATTTATTTATTTATTTTTTTCAGATTTCCACAGGTTTTTGTATTATTGCAGAAAAAAAGCTCTGTGACCAAAAAAATTTATGTTTCTAACACATTTTGTTAATCAGAAAAACAAAACAAAACACTGACTTCAGGATGATGGAACAGGAAATGCTAAAAAATTGTTTTCAGGTTACAGGCCTACAAAAATATGTCACCCCTGCAACACACTATATTCATAATGTGTTTCCTCATTAGCCCCCTTGCAGATTTTTGTGACAGTTATATATGACTATATGATGATTTTCTGGTTCTGATCATTTCTCCTGTTTATCAGGGACAGCAGAGATGAAGTCCTAGAGCACGGTGAGTTATTTCATACAGCCTCTTGTTGTTTTTAATGTGCTCAAATATGTTTTGGTACTTTTTCCCGTCTCTGTCTATGAAATGTTATTGCATTTCTTGTAGAGCTGATGATTGCAGATAGACATCAGAAGCGTGAGATCAGACAGCTTGAGCAGGAACTTCCTCGCTGGCAAGTGTTAGTGGACAGCATCACAGGTCAGATCTATTTCACTGGCTTTTTGTGTTGTTATCAGAAGAATGTGATCGCTGAGTCTTATTGTGTGATATGATTATTTCAGGCATGAATTCACCAGACTTTGATAATCAGACTCTGGCAGCTTTACGTGGAAGAATGGTCAGATATCTGATGAGATCTAGAGAGGTCAGTGAGCATTTACTGTCATGCATGCGCTGGAGCTGGAGCTGGAACATCATTTTGGCTACACTTCATTTTACATTTTGTGCTCTTACAACATACTAACCCAAGAAAGTACTCCATAATAGAAGTGCATGGACTCAACATGGGTTCTGGTTTAGTATTGTGATTTATATATTAAATTAAATAGTGTACATATTCAGAGCAGGACTGTAAAATAATGTGCTACCAAAATATATTTTGTGAAATGTGTTTAAAAAAATAAAACAAAATCTGCTTTTCTTTTAATATTGAGTTATACAATAATAAAAATTGAGGCACCAGTTTTTTTATAAGTAGAGTTCATCCACAGTTGACCTATAATAAACTCTTTTGTCACGGTTTCAGATCACACTGGGACGTGCTACTAAAGACAAGCAGATAGATGTAGATTTGTCTTTGGAGGGACCTGCGTGGAAGATCTCCAGAAAGCAAGGTTGAACATTCATTACGTTCATGGTGCTCTATGATCAGTTCTGCTCCTTGATGCTAAGTTTAGCTTGCATGTTGCATCACTAAACTTTATAACGCATAACCGTTGTTTACTTTTTAACAGAGAAGGCATTATGTGATTTAATGCATGACTTGATTTTAAGTTAACAGTGCACTTTCTGTTTGGGTCCTTTGTAATAATCTATAAATGCATTAGGGTTCTTGGGTCCTTTGCCAGAGACACACACACACTATAAGGTCCAATTCTATTTTCTACCCCTTTGCCTACCCCTCGCCCCTTGCCATTGAAATAAAGTGGAAAGGGGAAGGGTTAAATATTTTCCCCTAAGAAATGGGACACCACTACTACACTGTTATACGACATCATCCATTGTCACTAGCTCCTAACGTTACGTCAGAGGACATGCGCCGATGTAAGCACCGTTCATTTACATGTAAACATATACAATATAACAAAACAATGCTTTACCAGGAATATGACATAAAAAATATTTCCTAATATTGTGCAATCAGTGCTATCCGCTAGCAAACTTTAGTGTTTTTTTTTTGCAAACATTTCTTTACAGAACATCACCGTAAACACTAGACCGATGGTAATACACATCTGCTTGCTCGAGTGAGCAGCCATGTTTGAAATTTCTCTTAGCCCTTCGTTTGAAGTGAGGTCGTTTCAAGGGCTGATTATCGCCGTTTTGATTATAGAGACCGTCTCTGCATTTAATAAATAAATAGTTTAATCTTGTACATTATCACTATGTTCTCCTATTTGATAATGTTTAGTGCTATGATACAATCTGTATTGTTAAAAGCGCTATATAAATGAAAGTGATTGATTGATTCACATGCATACATATTGGTATTTGGTTTCTAATTGCTTAAGCAAAGCAATTAAATGTGGTAAATAAACATTATTTTAAACATATAGAGTTGTTTAAAAAAATGCATTAGTAATATTTAGTAAAAATAATTTCAGTAACTGAAAATATGCCTTGTAAATTTGAATATAATTTAAATATTGACAATATTTTTGTACAAAATTAGAATTTAGTGTTTCAGCCATTTTCACATCCTTACTTAGCTCCAGTGTTTATTAGCATTTGGGTTCTTGCCAGAGAATCCTTTGCCAGAGACAATGTAACAAAGAGGATGTATATCTAGGCTGAACAGGCTGATGCATGCTTGCATCCATGAGACTAGATTGGTCCACATTCGAGGTATCAGTCTTGTGGCTGTCATACACGTACAGCGCTTCACAGCCGTTGCATACCTAGCACTTGATTCATCCATGCAAACCACTTCTCCCACAATCCATTACTGCATTAAGAACCCTTCCCCCCATGTGGCACATATTATTTAAGAAATGAGAGTCTGCAAATTAGTGCCTGTTTGCAGAATTAAAGTGTGCATCATTAATGATTGAAATTATACACCCTTGACCCACCTGCAATAAATCAGAATGTTTTTTTTTTGTACAAGCTAGTTGTTTCTGGGCCACCAGTAAGTAACAGCATGACTTCTTTTTTATTTTAATTTAAACACTTGATGCTTTGAATGATCACCAGGACTGTGTGTAATTGTAAACCAATTAAAATAATGTTTGTTTTCTCCAGGGATCATTAAACTTAAAAATAATGGAGATTTCTTCATTGCTAATGAAGGCCGAAGACCCATTTACATTGATGGACGACCAGTTTTGTCTGGAAACAAGTGGAAACTCAACAACAACTCTGTAATGGAGGTATGGATAAGCTTACATTTGAGTCACAAAATCAAAAAAGAATGATTTACAATATTTGTAGAGAATGTAATATTTGTGAAATGTATGAAAATTACATAAATTGTTCTTTCGGAAAAGAAAAACAAAAAAACATTCAAATTAAATTCTATTCACACGCAAAAGTGATATAAGGAATTAGTATTAGTTTAATTTTGCAACTGAATCAGATCCAGATTTTTCACCAGCAAAATGTTTGCAAAAATAATGTCATGTGTTTAGTCCAAGGGGCAACCTCCCGCTCACTTTAGTGAAACCAACACGGAAGTGATTAAAGCTGCAATTCATCGACTAGCCGCTGGAGGCCGGCTCCAAAAGGGAGTCAATCACCTTGACTCTCCATGTTAAAATGCCCAACTTTACAGTAGAAAAAAACATGTTTACAGCCTGGTACAAATTTTTTTTTTG